>CM035593.1:5760908-5899609 GCA_020423425.1 Chrysopa pallens | reverse complement strand
TCACAAACTCTTTATTTTAGTATTATAAAACTTGTCCTCAACTTCACAATTGGTCACGTTTTAGGTATCGTAAATAATCAGGTTCAAAGTGTTCCAAATATTAGCTATTTGAGAATAATTCGTTTTCTTTGCCTCCAATCGTATTTGTATTTATTATCATAGTTTCAGAAAATAAAATCATCTACGAGTTTTGTCTGAAATGTTTTTCTTTACGTTGAACCATTTTCGAGATAGAGGGCGCAGAAAATGGAGCGCTTAGCCATAGTTAATGTTAATGGCAGCGAAGAAATAGATTATGAGAATTCGTCTGTATTACTTTATTATTTGTATGCAAAAGGTAAATAAGATTAAATGACTACTTGACTTAGAGGAATATTTATAAATTAAAGGTATTAAATACTTAGGTAAGTAATATAAATGAATAAATAAGTAAAAAAAAACCGTATAATAAATGGGTATTTTTACAATTGAACTTTAAACGCTCTATCCAAGGTTTTAAGCAAAACTTATTGAAAATATTATCCACTACAAATTTGATATTAAAAATCAAATAATTAAAAATCAAATTTGATATAAAAAAAGATGAATAAAAATTCGATTGGAGGCAGTGAATACAAAAGATTCTAAAAAAGTTGATATTTGGGTCTGTTCACTTTGTGAATTGTGAATTTTAGGGCAAGTATTATAATGCCAAAATAAAGGTTCGTAAAAAAATTCAGCTGATTCTATTGGATTCCGAGATTGACTCATTTATTTAACTAAGATAATTGGACTAATAATTATATTACTATTTTAATGAAATGATTCTATATTAAGTTTTAATAAGTCTAGTCTTTTTATTAAAAGTGTATAAATAGATGATTGCAACAATATGAACGAATTAAGATTCCGAAAATTTAATAGACCAGTATTACGTGAATATCTCCTGAACTATAAGTGTTTAATGAAAAAATTCGACAATCTAGTTTAATTATTTATAATTTTAATTTAATGTTGAAATTTTAACTATTAATTTCCATAATTGAATTTTTGATTCTGGTTATACAGAACAAAAATGTCTTTTTTTTATTATTTATTAATTAAAAAAATTTTAAAAACTGTTGCATTATTGACTTTAGAGTACACAAATTTCCATCAAAATTTGTTTGAAAGCCATTTCTTATCAAATAAGCCGAACTCTAACATAAAATCTTCAAAAATGATTATTATATTTGTGACGTTTTTTCGTTTTAAATGCTATAATTATAAAACAAAAATTACAAAAACGGCGTTGCGGTGTATTTTATTATTTTAGTAATTAACTTACGAGACAGGCAAAAATTAAAAAATGACAGATGATGAGAGTACCCAAATTTTAATATAGTGGTATATACTGTTGTTTTTATACACAAAATCATTTTATTTTATTTTTTTGTTTAATTTTACGTTAAACAAATTTTTATTTAAAGGATAGGCTGTTCGATTTGTTTCAGTATTCGATTTCAAAGTTAAGCAACAGCATAGTCTGTATAGATGACTGTCTGAGAATGCTGGGTTCTGTTATTGTAAATTAAATTCTCTAATCACTTACCGGCCATAGCGGTTAAAATTTGTCTTAATATAAATTTAAAAAAACAAAAATAAATAATAATAATGATATAATTTAAAAATTTGTCATTATTTTGGAGCTGCAGCCATCTGAGGAGTTTTTATACCTGTTTTTAGCACTTACCAGCAAAAACATGCATTTCTGTATTAAAAGTAAACAATTTAATTCTACAAGACAACTTTAAGAGTGTGCTAAATTTATATGAAAAAAAAAAACGTTTATCTCGTGTAATCTAGAGGTCATTCTCAAACTATATCAAAAGATCGCGCTCTTATAAAAAATTTTATGATCTACAACTTTTAAATCTATTTCCTTTACCTACAATCCATATGTTACACGCTAGAAGTAAAATATGACAAACAAATCTCTTTTTTGACAATTTTTGCGTTTTACAGCTAAAATTTACAAGTTGGGTGAAAAAAGATATAGGCCAAAATTGTAGACCGAACAATTTTCATAAAGAATAATCTCATTTTAACCCAAAAAAAAGTTTATCCCGTTTTAGTGGGGATACAAAGCAATATTGGAAAATTTTGAAAAAGTTCAACATCGGGAACATCTTTTTCTATAAACAGTATACCAGGGCTAAATTCTTAAAATGCAATTCTTGAAAAATTAAAAAAACAGAAATGCCTAAAACTGACTAACAATTGCTCATATTTCTAACACCCTTTTTTATTTTTGCGCAAAGTGTGACTTTGATTAAAAATCCCAAAAGGTACCTTTTCCACTGGATCGTTTAGATGTAGTTGAAGTGAGTAATGTATAAACAATTTTATTATGGAAAAAATTGATTACACTATTTGTTTTCTACTTTCCTATTTATCAGCTTTAAATTTGTCTACTATTAATTATTTATCTAATTAATCTACTATATTTTTATTATATTTTTCGATTTTTCAAGAATTATTTTCTTTTAAGGAATTATACTTTTGGAAAGTTTTACTTCAAATGATATATTTTCCATGAAATAAACCTTTTTTTTTTTATTATTTCCACTATAATATGATTTTACTTTATAATAATTTTACTTTACAATAATTTTACTTTACCATAGTTTTCTCTTTTTAACTTTCAAAAGTTTTGAACCTTAAAATTTTTAACTTTAAAAGAATTATATATAGAGTACTATTAGTTTTAATTCTCATTTATATGATTTTTTAAGTGTCGTATTTTACCAGAACTTTTTAGTTCTCTTAAACTTTAGAAATTAAAGCTTATTATACTTAAAATTTGCAAAGTTATTAAAAATGAATAGCAATTAATCTATTTATATTTGAAATGTGCAAAAAAATAGGTTATAATTCTTTTGAAGTAAAATTCTTTAAAAATATGACTATTCAAAAGTAATTTTCTTTCGAATTAATGCCAGAAAATTAACTTTGCATAATTGATCTCAAAAATTCGTACTTTTATTGGCAATTTCGTTCCTTGCATTAAAAGACATCTTGCATTTAAAATTTTCACAGTCACCTAATCTCAATTCTACAATCTTATTATCTAAAATACAAAGAGGCTACTGTAATATTTGCAGACTTTTATGATGAAAAAGATTTTTATCTGAACATGTCATCGGAACATGTTTATGATTTCATCGGAAAATGGGGTCTGAGAGACGCCGAAGTAGACAATTTAAAGTATAAAACTGTTTAGTATGCACTCCTAGCCCCCGTTATAAAGGCACGAATTATCCCCGTTATATGTCTTAGTGTATGTTATTAAATATATTGATTTCAAATAATACTGAATTAAGATTTAGGTAGTTTTATTATTTAGTATGTGATCAATAAATGTGTAAAATTAGGAAAAGCACTTAAATTATTATAGATACGAACAATATAATCAGTTACAATGCAAAGATTGTCTGATAGTAAGCTTTGTATGGGAATATTTGTGGTTCTTGTTCTAAATTACTTCGATTTGATTCGAAATTTTTCCATTAATAGCCTATATATCTATTTTTGAGTCGAATTTATACTTGAATTAAGATCTTAATACGTATGGGTAATTGTATCTAAGTCGCCTTAATTCGTAATTAAGACGATTAGTTTAGCGATATTTGGTACTCTAAATTTAGTGTATTACTCATTATTATTAGAAATTTTTCATATATTATTTTCTGTTACTGATAAAAATAATGAATAGAAGTCGGTAGTCATTCTTGCGAATGAAAAATGCCAACTTCTATTCATTCCAACCATCTATAATTACTATTTCAAATTTTCTATTTTAATTGTAAAATTAATATTTACTGTTACTTGCACAAACATTCGCTTACACAATTTCGAATTCATATTTATTTATTCTTAAAGAAATCATATTGAAATTCATGGCTCAGGAGCCGGTGACTAAGGGTTCCATCATCGTAAAATATTTTTACTTTGATAATTTATAGTCAAAATGTGCCTAGTAAGCGTCGATTAATCTAGCCGAAAGTTATAAAATTATTTTTTTTTAAAAAGAAAAATGTTTTACTACTATTGTGAATCTCAATGAATTGAACTGTATTCGATAGGGAATTTTGTAATTTAATAGAAAGTCAAATATAAAATGCTGGCTGATAAAATTTCACCCTTACCATGTAATTCAACTTTTTACTTGCGTATTCTTCAAAAATATTTCTTGCATACTGGTTTTATTTTATAGTTCCGATTGAAATGAATTATTCAAAGCCTTAAATTGAATAATTTTAGCTTGGAGTAAATGTCTAATCTAAAATAATGAAATAATGCCCTTCTTTTTTTTATAATTTTAAGTTGAATGCGAATAAATATTCGAAGGTCGACAAAATTGAATTGAACAAAAATTTTTAGTTCAAATATTTTTATAAATACTTTTAAATAGAGTTAAATGAGTGTTTGTGCAAAGTGTATATATAAATGTATATACCTATATGTATACGGAAAAGTGGTGGAACATTTCCGATTTAAGTTCTAGTTTGTATACTATGTTTGTATAGTATAGAAAATGAGGAAATTAGGATAACTTTCTCATCTCAAATATTAACAGTGATAAAAAACATTAAAAATTTCACACTAATAAATTTTCTTTCTGGTGTTTTTAGAGTCGCTAATCACGAATCCCAAACAAAAAAACCATTCACGATGATTGCTATTATATAAGAGACTCTTTAGAAATACAAATAGTAATTTTTTTTACAATGTTTTTTCCAATATACAGGAATGTTACTAGTATTAACATTTTTTAAACCTATGTAGAACCTTTTTTTGTCACTTGTATTTGCGAAAATTTTTAAAATGATTAAAACCACCATTAACACCATTATTTTCTATGTTATACATTTTTATATTAGACTGCATGCTTACACTAATTAATTTGCCATAAAACTGGATTAATATAATATAATCTACAGAAATGTTAAATTATTACAATTATAAATAAAATTTATAAAATATGGGTAAAGAAATTTACCCCAAAACAAGCAAAAAAAAAAAAAAAAAGAAATTACCTGGTAAGATAAGTTAAAACGATTAATCCATATAAATTGTGTAAATTGTTTTCTTTTAAATAACAAAATTAATATTTAATTTTGAAACAAATAATTTAATTACTCATACTTTCGACTTGATCGTAAGAGCATAAACTACCATTTTACTTAAAAAAAAAGTTTGAATATTGATGGTGCAACTTCGATAAAGTCACCGGTTCTTCGCCTATCATTGGTTTAAAATTTTGCTACTCTAAACTTCAAATCTTATAAATTTCGATTTTATTGCCCCAGTTTCCTAGATGAAATTATTTTGCATTTTTATAAATACATATTTCGACTACAAAGTAGTCATCATCAGAATGAATTAGCTAGTTGTAAGGTAATTCATACTAATGATGACTACTTTGTATTCGAAATACGTATTTATAAAAATTCAAAAAAATTTTATCTAGGATATTGGTGCAAAAAATCGAAATTTATTCGAAAAATCCTAGAATTCTCATAAATAATTATCAAAAAAATTCAACTCTTATAACAATCTTCTTATATCAGCTTACATTACAACTCCCACTAATAGATATTTCTATCCTTCTCAATAGATTATAGAAGAAAAAGTGAAACCTGAATGGACTTTACTTTATTATTTACGAAATAAATGTATCCTTTTTAAAAAATTGTTATTTTTTATTTAATCCTAGACTACAAACATTATAGGGAACCGTATATAAACAAAAAAAAAAAAAAAAATAAATAAATAAATAAATAAATAATTAAGAAATAATAAAGAAAATTACTTCTTCTTACATGTGACTGTGATTTATTGTTATATTAGTGCTTTAATATTGTTCTTAATATATATAGAAATAATTAAATTGTAATTACTTTTGAACTCAATATTACTCTTATTTTGCTACCCCTCTTTTTCGAGAGGTAGCGTTGTTAATGACACAATCATTCCAAGTCGATTAATTCATGTTGGAATTGAATGTTTATTAGCAATCATGCATTGGTATAAATATCAGCAGGCTCCGAGATGGTGGACGGGCTGTATAAAAATTTCTGTTGAGAAGCCAATCTCCATCTAACGCAATCAAATGTCATATTCAGCTGACAGTTATTCCACTCGTAAATATTCTGCTGACGAATTTTTATATTTACTACATTATTGAAACTATCTTTATTATGAATTTCATTCAACCTGAAAAATATTTTATTATTCCTCTACCTTGTTATAAGTCCACCTTGGGTGTGCCTGCTGAATCGCCATTCGATTATCAACTTCATATAAAATAAAATTTAAAATTGATCGGCCTGAAATCACCATGAAAAATTTACCGCTACCTCCCGGATTATTTTTCAACGTTTAAGATAACATTATGATTATTTGGTTTCTTATTAGATACATGTTGAAGGAATTGATACAAAAAACAAAACTCCATAATAAAGACAATCTTTAATGAAATACGTTCATTAAAGTTTTTTATTTAAAAAAATTAAAAAATAATTATTTAAATTTCAGGAATTTTAGTATCCAAAATCTTCACATGATCACTAAGTGTATATCAGGGTAATTCTCATGCAATACCGAAATTCTTGTCCTATGAGTTTTATCGAAAATCTAACAAACATGGATAGGTTATCAAAATTTTCTTGTAATCTACATTACTTTAACTAGAAGTTTCACTAATTACTTTGGAACCAAATGCGTACTTATGAAATAATAAACACTATATAATGTCCGTAAAATCATTCCCTCACTATGTCCCAAACTACAAATTCAAACACTTTTGTATTATCAAAAAAAACAAAAAATAGTAATAACAGTCTACTGTCAAGACTTTTCTATTAAAAATATGACAGACTAATAAAAAAAATCTTAACTTGGAATATATAGTAAAAACCGGATGTAAAAATAGAAAATATACACGTGTCTCATAAAAACAAATCATTCCCTCACATTGTTGCTGACAATCAAATTATGAACGCATTCTCAATGAATCGTGAACGCTACTATTAGTTTTTGATAGTTGGTAGTCTTGTCAACTTATCAAAATGGCGAATTTACCGTGAGCGTGTTGCAGTTTGTGCTCCACAAAGTTAAAATATTTTTTTGGTCAAATTACATTTTTCATGGTCATTCCCCCACACCCCGGAAAAACAAAAGGTAAAATACTTTAAGCGTTGTTAATTACATAGAGAAGTAGGTTTATGGGAGTATTTTAACATATGCAAAGCAAATTTCCAAAAGTGAGGTTATGTCAGGAGTTTTTTTATTATTATTCTTTGTTTCATCATTCCCTCACCGTCATTTCCTCACATAAATTTATAGTGAGGGAATGATGATTTATGAGGGAATGATTTTCTAACAAAGGTCAACTTGCTTTTTTGATTGTTTACTTTAGCTAACTGTTATGTAGGTATTATTTGTTGTGTAGGGTCAAATAATGCCAAGCAAAAAGAAGATCAGCGAAGAAGAAGCTAAATTAAAAATGAAAGAGTAGGAAGCGTAGGGAGAAAATGAAATCTGACCCTGTAAGTCTCGAAGTACTTCGTGAAAAAGAAAGACTTAAATATCTTAAAAAAAGAGAAAAAGGCCAAGTTAAGCTTGTATCCACTATGAGTTCCAGGGAAAAAAGGCAAAAAAGGAAAAACTGGAAGAAAAATAGCCAAACATATAGAGACAAAACAGCGAAGATACGTAAGAATTTAGCAAGATTACTAGACGAGACACCACCTCCTAGCCCAGAATTGGTTATTCAAAATAATAATGAGGTTAGGAACCTAGCAGCTATTCGAAGGAGGCAGCAATTAAGAAGACGTAGAGCAATATTATATTCGAAAATAAGCAGGTTACAGGAGAGATTGAAACGTGAAATAAGAAATAAAGAGAAATATCGTAAGAGATGTCAAAGACTAATCAAGAATAATCAGACTTCTCCTGAAGCTAAAGTATCAGCACTGTTGAAGAACATCCAAGTTCCTGAAGTTGTGAAAAAGAAGCTTATTTTGTCGGAAGTTATAACGAAACAACTAAAAGACGAATACATTAATTTAAAGAAACATGTTGAAAAGAAGAAATATTTTGAGATTATAAAACCAGATCTTTTGAAGAAACACAAATTGCTGCACTTATCAAAACCGTTTTTCAGACACGAGACATACAAAAAGACCCGCACCAGGAAAATAAATGCTCAATTGATGAAAGTTAAAAAAGACATAGAAGTTTTTTTGGAAAATGACGAGAATTCTCGAATGTGCCCAGGAAAGAAAGATTTTGTTAGGTCTAAAGGAGAGGTAAAACAAAAACGTGTATTGTGTGATACTATGAAAAATTTGCACAAAAAATTTCTGACGAAGGTTGAATATCAAATAAGTTTGGCAACATTCTGTCGACTTCGACCTTTTTGGGTGACTTGGGCGAGCATAAAAGATCGAAACACATGCGCATGTGTCATTCATGCAAACATTCAACTGATGATCATGAAATTGTATGAAAATAAAGCCTTATGTTGCGGTAATATAACAAGATTTCTAGCTATGATAACATGCAATGTCCATTCAACGAAATGTTTGTTACGAGAATGTGATGGTTGTTCAAACAAAGGGATGGAATATTATCTTCCACAGCCAAACCGAATAGTGACCTATCATCAGTGGATATATGAAACTACATCCTATGAAAAAAATGGAAAGATGAAGACAATACGAAAACCCATTAAAAAAGCGATCAATGTTTCACTAAGAAAACTAGTGCTCCAGCTAGAAGAAAAGTTACCTTTATTCTTTAAACATGTTGCCACGATAACGCACCAGTATCAGACCATCTCAGAACTTAAAAATAATTTGACTGACAATGAAGTCCTTATTCATATAGACTTCAGTGAGAACTATTGTTGCAAATATAAAGAAGAGATTCAGGCAGTTCATTTTGGAGGGGCCAGGCAACAAGTTACACTCCATACAGGGGTGTTATATTTACGTGACAATGATACTGTTAAACCCCAAACTTTTTGTTCTCTTTCTGAAAATAACAGGCACGATACTATGGCGGTATGGGCACACTTAGTACCAGTTTTTAAGTGGCTTAAGAATCAGAATTTAAACATACACAGAATACACATACTAAGTGATAGTCCTGTCAACCAGTATAAGAACAAGTTCATTTTCCACATTGTATATCGTCATCTAAATGATTTATTTCCGGGTGTGACATTTTTTTCATGGCATTATTCAGAACCAGGCCATGGCAAAGGGGCACCTGATGGCGTCGGTGGTACTTTGAAAAGAACTGCCGACAAAGCAGTAGCTGAAGGCCAAGACATCATGGATTTAAGTTCACTCAAGAACATTTTGTTGACTAGATGTTCTTCAATAATTCTTTTTGAAGTTACCACTGCAAATATCGCAAAGATTGAAGACTTAGTTAAACAGTCACAAACCATCACTGCATTCCGCGGAACTCAAAAAATTCGCCAATTTGTCTTTACTGGTGATGTCTTAGAGTTTAGAAGCCTTTCATGCTCTGAATGTGAAGGAAAATGTAGACATTTTCATTTGGGGTATTACTCATCTTCAAATCCTTCCATTAAAAAAGCCCAAAGCATTTCACAACGCCATCGTAGTGAAATGCAAACACGAACCAAGTCACATGGTGGACAATCATCGAATGATGTTATATGTACATCATATAACAATCCCACTTATAATATAAGCGATCATGTCCTGATCAAATGGGACGAAAAAGTTTATCCAGGGGAAATAATGTCAGTTTTTGAGGAAGGTGCTTTAGTAAAGTGTATGAAAAGAGGAACCACATATTGGAGATGGCCAATAATTAAGGATGAACAGTTGTATGGCTGGAATGATATTCAGCAGAAGATTAGGCCACCAACATTAATTAAAAAGGGATGTTATTCTGTGAAGGAAATAGACGATAATATCTAATTGAGATGACTGTTTTTGTAATTTTGAGACTGAATAGATAAAAAAGTAGATTTTCAGTTATAAGTAATTTTCATTGTTTCGTTTATTTTGTTTGTTTGTCATTGTTTCGTTAAGACTAAATAATATAAGAGAACTTTACTCCATTGTTAAAATGCCAGCTAAGTTAATTATTAAGTGAAGATATTTTGTTTTTTATTTAATTTTATACTGCCAATGTGATTAAGTGCAATATAAAAATTTAAGTTAAATGAAAATGATCCAGTTGTACTACAATAACCTTGTGATTTTCTGTTAATACTAATATAAAAAAATAATTACTAAATAAAAAGATAATTTAAAAATAAACAATTTTATCATTCCCTCGCGTAAGTCGTCATTCCCTCATTTTCATTTTTTTAAATATCTTTATAATCCACGTAAAACACGTTTATTCTAGGGACCACTATATAATTTAAATTTTGCAACATCAGTACCACAAAATTCATAGAAAATATATACAATTTCTTTTCAATATTATTTGCGAGTTACATAATGACCAAATTTCGGGATTTCGTGAGAATTACCCATCAATGGGTTTTTCTCGATAAAAAAATTGTCATCACATTTGGATAGTTACTTTTTTAATTATTTTGTGCGCAAATATTGAAAAAAATGCGGTTCATTAGAAATTATCAATATCTTACAGGTCTCATTTTTTGTGTCAATTCCCCTCAATCCTTTTTGCTAAGATGATTTGATTGCTAGTGATTAAATAATTTCAGGAAAAACTTGCATATCAGTTTCTCTTCGAAATACTTATATTCGATATACGTTTAATGCTTATATTCTTACTAAACACAACTCAGCGCTTTGAATGGATGGCAAAGTGTTAATCTTCAAAATCATTTTAAAAGTCAATTTATATGGTTTGAGTAATGTTATCGATTTTAACTTCAGATACTGCGAGAATATCTTTACAATTCATATCAGATGTTCTCAATTTCATTACAAATATTGATAAAATATATTTTGATGAAACCATAAAAGAAGGAACGGTATAAAAACTTGACTATGAACTACAAATACAGTCTAGGTCATAAACCTAACGATCTGATAGTATTAGATGCATTATACTAGAACTGTGCTATAAATGAACAATATTAGTTCCTTGTTAAGGATTAATTGCAGATAAAGTTGAAAGGCAAAAAATAAAAAATTAGATATGACGACCATTCGTAAATAGATCATCCTATTGGAATATCCTTCTGATGTAGGTTGAAATTTAATAACAAAAAACTCTAGAAAGAGTTAATCTGTTCGCGTACACGCATGTACCTTTTCTGTAGGTTTGTAGCATGGCATAGAAAAGTATAACTACTTTTCGCATGATTGCATCATATTTTTACAAGTTTATGCCCGTGGTTACTTGACAAATGTCTAGTCCATTTTTCTCTTTGCCTATGGGTAAAACAATAGGTTTTTATTGAGAAGTTTGAGAACAGATGTAAACTTAAGCCAAACATAAAAAATTTTTAAGACTTCTAACAATGTAGATTGTTTCGATTGATGTTTACTTTCCTACATAAAGTAAAAATTAAATTTAAATATAAATTTGGTTATACTCAAGCAAATTAAGATAAATATGCTAATCCTGTTTTGGGTAATAGATATTTGATTTAAAGCACTCACATATATATATATATATATATATATATATATATGTAGACTTTTGCTGTATTGCATTTTTGGATATTTTGGTGTAAAGCATATTTTTAGCCATTTTATTTAAAATTGAAATTTAACACACTTCCTTAACATAAATAAAGTAAATCTATGTGGAACAAAATTAGGATGTGGAGAAGGAGGATGTGGAGCGTGTACGGTGATGATTTCCAAATACAATAAAAATCGCCATTCTGGAAAAGTCATGTATCCTTTTATTGAAACACACATACTTATTGTATTTATTTAATTATATACTTTTAACATTCCTTGACTCTAATTTCAAAGACATTTAGCTGTGAATGCATGTTTAGCACCGGTTTGTGCTATGCATGGCTTAGCTGTGACTACAGTAGAAGGTATTGGCAGTACAAAAACTAAACTTCATCCAGTACAAGAACGTATTGCAAAAGCACATGGTTCACAATGTGGATTTTGTACACCTGGTATTGTCATGTCGATGTACTCGTTGCTTCGAAGTGTGCCAAAACCATCAATTCATGATTTGGAAGTTGCTTTCCAAGGAAATTTATGTAGATGTACTGGATATCGTCCAATTATTGAGGCCTACAAAACATTTGTTGACGGTGAAAATCACGGTAAGTTGGTTAAAACTTAGCGATAATACGAAATTCTGTCAAAGAAACTACAATGATATTTCGTGAAATAAGTTTAGGATCAGTTAAAACAATAGCATCTTTTGTCTACTTATGGAAATGATTATTAAAATAAAAAAGCATCAATTTTCATATTTTTAAATTTATGAGTGGTGAATTTTACTGATTTGAATATAACTTTAAATCGATCCGCATTTGATTTTTAAAAGAAATTTAATTAATTTAAGGGGATTGGTGTTTATTAAATATTAAATAAAAAGAGAAAATTTTTGCTGTGAATTGACTTTACTCTTATTTAATACCTTATACGTATTGTGAGATTAACTGAAGTCTAAATAATAAATATTTGTCACTAGTCTTTGAACTATAATAAGGCAAAACACACAGTAGTCTACGGGTGCTCTAATTATAGTTAAATGATAAATTTATTTCAAGTAACATTTGACTTCACATTTCAGAAAAATACCATTAAAATATATTTTTTATAATTCTGGCATACTTTTTAACTTTTGGGTGTTACCCCAGAAAGGATTCCACGAATTGTTTTAAATGAATTCCATTATTTTTAAATGAAAAATAGACTTTACTAATTATAATATATCAAATTTTGCAAAGTAATTGAATTCGCATTAAAAAGTTATACAATACTCCGCAACCGTTACGGGCCTTGGCTAAAACTACTTGTGTTCCAAAAAAATATTTCCAAAAAAATTGCCTTTTTATAAATAAACTCCTCCACTGTATTTTTAAATTATTGTCTACCGCTCCTTCACTTAAAATCTAAACTTTTTATTTTAAATCACAACCAATTACTTAAAAGACATTAGTAAAGAATACAGCGAATGTTTATTTCAAAACTCAAATAAAAATGTTTTGTCTAAACAATTACTACTCCATAATGTTGTCAAAAATTTTATGGAGAATATTGTTTACATTTAGTTAACAATAATTTTAATTTTAAATAAAAATATGTGCCAGATAACCAAAATGGAAAAAATGGAACATCAAATGGCATTTGCCCCATGGGAACCAATTGTTGCAAGTATCGAGACACAAACGAAGTTGAATATGACAATGATTTATTCGATAAATCTGAATTCACACCATATGATCCAAGTCAAGAGCCAATTTTTCCACCAGAATTAAAATTAAATAACGTTTACAATGAACAGTATTTAAAATTTGCAAGTGAAAATATTATTTGGTATCGACCCCAAACTTTGGAACAATTACTTGAAATAAAAACAAAATATCCAAAATCGAAATTGGTAATAGGTAACACTGAAATCGGCATTGAAATCAAGAACAATTTAAATTTATATCCGATAATAATTCATGCAACGGAAATACAAGAATTAAATACTGTGATAGAAACTACTGAAGGTATTCAAATTGGAGCAGCAACATCGTTACAGGATCTTGAAACTATTCTACGTGATCTGATTACCAAATTACCAAATGCACAAACTAAACTTTACAAATCAATTACAAACATGTTACATTGGTTTGCAAGCAAACAAATAAGAAATGTTGGATCTATAGGTGAGTATCGAAATTTCATTTCATCGAGCTTATTTATAATTTACAATACAAAAAAAAAAAAAAATGTCCAACAATAATACTTATTCCAAAATTAAATACTTATTAATAAAACATGAATACTTATTAATATTTCAAAATATGCCAGTCAAAATCTAAATAACGTAACCCGGGTAGAAGTTAGTATTTCACCGTGAGTGACAATTAATTTTTTTTTTTTTTTGACTCTGATGAAAATTGTTAACATTTACGATAAAACTTTAATATGAATTCATAATAGACAATTTCAGACCTTAGAAATAATGAACCCAGTACATATTTTATAAATTTTTTATATACATTGCCTTACAACTTTTTCCTGTGTAAAAATCTTCGTGTTCGGGGGCTACGTACAAGCTTAAGCTTAAAAATTTACAAAACCAAATAAAAAAGGCTAAGCAGTCTAATTGAGTTATGTAAAAAAATTCGAATAATGTATTTATCTCTTTGTTGGAGGATGCTTTTTGCAAATTTTTTGTTATTGTTTCATAATTTTTAATGTAAAAAACTTTGGTTACAGGTGGTAATTTAATGAATTCTAGTCCAATCTCTGATTTGAATCCAATATTTGCCGCTGCAAATATCGTTTTACATGTAATTTGTAGTAAAACAAGAATTAAACGTGATATTATTGTTAATGAACATTTTTTTACGGGTTATCGAAAAAATTTAGTTGAAAACAATGAAATTCTGATTTCAATCACTTTACCATTTTCAACAGAAAATCAATTTTATTATACTTTTAAACAATCGAAACGTAAAGATGATGACATTGCAATTGTCAATATGGGGCTATTTTTAGAATTAAAATCGAATATAATTAAAAATATTCGATTGTTTTTTGGTGGAATGGCACCAATAACAGTAGGAGCATTGTCTACAAGAGAAAAATTAATTGGTAAAATTTGGAATGATGATATTATTAATGTGGCTTTTACATCGTTATTAAATGATCTACCTTTGGCGTCGAATGCTCCTGGTGGTATGATTCAATATCGAAGAACCTTAACTTTAAGTTTATTTTTTAAGGCGTATATGCAAATATTTAACGAAATTTATTCGTATGAAAACAACAAGGAAGATGTTACAGTTTTTAATCGTATGGGCAGCTCACAGTATTTTACAAAATCCAAAACTAATGATCCAATTGGTAAACCTGTTGTGCATAGAGCAGCATTTAAACAAGCAACAGGTAATATATAAATGCTTTTGTCTTGTTTTTCACATAGGTATTTGGCGAGACGTATTTTACCACTTCCGCGATCCCATGCTAAGGCTACCTAAGAACCTTAAATGTCCAAGACAGTGGATTGGCAAAAATCTAAGAGTCTCTTTATTAAATTTATCATTACTTTCGCATTAACAGGTGAAGCAGTATATTGCGATGATATGCCAAGAACTGAAAATGAATTACATTTGGCTCACGTGTTGAGTACAAGATCACATGCCAAAATAATATCAATTAATTATCTCCCAATATTTAAAATTGAAGGAGTAGTAGCATTTTTTTGTGAAAAAGATTTACCGAATGATCGAAATAAATTTGGTACTGTACATCAAGATCAAAGTTTATTTGCCAGAGACAAAGTGATGTGTTATGGTCAAATTGTTGGTATAGTTATTGGGAAAACAAAAGAAATAGCTAAAAAAGCAGCACAATTGGTACAAATTGAATACGATGATTTACCAAGTGTGATCACAATTGAAGAAGCTATTGCTGCAA
Organism: Chrysopa pallens; assembly: GCA_020423425.1. Lineage (NCBI taxonomy): Eukaryota > Metazoa > Arthropoda > Insecta > Neuroptera > Chrysopidae > Chrysopa > Chrysopa pallens. The sequence goes on along the minus strand of CM035593.1, from coordinate 5,884,007 downwards.
ATTCTTATTTTCCAGGATATCCAAAATATTTGGAACGGGGTAATCCTGATCAGGTATTTAAAAATGTTGATCATATAATTCACAAGAAGTTTCGATTAAATGGTCAGGACCATTTTTATTTGGAAACGCATTGCGCTTTGGCAATGCCAACTAAAGAAGATGATGAAATGGTAATTTATTCCTCAACTCAAGATCCCTCACAAACTAGTGTAAGTACATTTAGAATAACTACAAAACTATTAACTTAATTCAAGAATTAAAAAATTTAATTGAAATAAACTATATAAAGTAAAAAATAAGTTTTTACTGGAAACTTTAAAAAATAATTAAGATAGGAAACTAGAATCGATACATTTCCAAGCAATATAACTAAAGTTGAATAGAAACTCAATTGTTCGGGCTATCACTTGCCGAATTTTATAAACTTTTATGACAAAAATATTCTTCCTTCAATATATTTAATTGGAAAAATCCTTAAGTAAACCCACTTGTAAAATATTCTGAAACCTTTATTTGTTTCGTGTAGGTAACAAATTTATGGATTATTTTATATACCACCATCATTTAACTAACAACATCAGTAAAGTAATTTATGAAAATTATTTAATTATAAAAATTTAATTAAATTTTTTTGAAACTTCTTCACAAACTACTTATTTTTTATTAACATATGAAATGACGATTAAGACGTAACGATTTAGAAAAATAATTTGTAAAATAGAATAAATTTTTATGAACTTTATACTAAAAATCTACTAATTTCAAAATTGGGTATTTATCTAAAATTGATAAATACTCAATTACAAAAACCAGTACACTCAATAATTCTGACAGCAAACTGTACGTTTTTGTATACGTTTACAAAATTTTGTTTCAAGTATTTTGGTTTTATTTTAAGTAGTTTTCTACTATAATAGTTGTATTTTCTCTTTTAATATTAAGAAATACAATTTTAACGTCGATTTATCAAGGAGAACTGTATTGCCCACGACTTGGTAATGACTATCCAATAGCTACTTTGAAAAACTTATGTACTCTAAAGTGTTATTCTCGGCCACTTATTATTATTTTTCTAAATTATCATGGTTATTTTGTGGTTCCATTACCGTTGTGGTGGAATTTTCACTCCAATCTTAGCAATTCTGGGCCATGCGGATAAAAATCTTGAGCATGTTTATCCAGAAAAATTTTTTGGTTTACCAGGAACTATAATTGGAAAGAATATCAAGCGGTCGGGCAGAATACTTACCATGTAACGCTATATTTTCTGTAAATTGAACTCATTAACGAGATCCCCTATATAAAAACTCTCAAAAGAGTAGTAAAAGTAATTTTATACGACAAAATTCTATTTATCAGTGTTGATTCAAATGAAATCAAAACTCAATAATTTCTTGTTTCTTTATGTTTGTTTATGCTTCTTTTATATTTTAATAAGCAAAAAATTATGTCAAATAGTTCATTTAACTTTTAATACCAAAATAGCATTTTTAAATATAGTTTTACTTTAAAGAAGTTGTAAAATTGGATCAAAATTCATCATTAGATAACCAAAATTAATTTTATTGTTTACAAAGCTACACAAACAATATATCAAATACAAATAATAAAGTATTTATTTTATTTTTAGAGACTTATTGCTAAAATTTTAGATCTACCCATCAGTCGTGTAGTCACTAAAGTAAAACGAATGGGGGGTGCTTTTGGTGGTAAAGAAACTGCCTGTTTTTATACATCGTTACCTTGTGCTTTAGCTGCATACAAATTGAATCATCCTGTACGATGTATGCTGGATCGTGATGAAGATATGCTGATTACTGCAGGAAGAAATCCATTTCTTTTTGATTATAAAGTTGGTTTTAATAAAAATGGAAAAATAGAGGCTGTTGATCTTAATATTTATGCAAATGCCGGACATTGCTTTGATTTATCTGGAGAAGTAAGTATAAATTTTAATTTTCTGTTGTAAGACGATGTTGAGCAAACTATATAAAAATGCTTCAGATTAAAAATTGGAGGTGCATTTTAAAACAGATAACGTTGGGCAGAACTATGGCATATGACAACGTTGTGAGATCAGATCATAATCAGATTGAATCAGAAATTATTCATCACTCATTCTGATTAATACCTATTTAAATTTTGAATACTATTGAATAGAAAATCGATTTCTGATTTTTTCCGAATAAAAGTGGATTCAAACTTTGTAGAATTGGGCTAGTGGACTGTGATATTGAAGAAAATGTGTAATAGTCGGGTAACAGTTTCAAGTTTAGGATTGCAGACTAGCACAGTAGTGCTTATCACGTTAAAGATCTTGGTCATGCTTTTTGTTTTTTGTCTTCGTCACGATAAATGATGGGGAACAAGGAAATATACGGTTAATTAAGCATATTGGAATATTGGGAAAAATATTTTTTCCCTTTTAAATTAATTAATTAACTATTTTAATTATCGTGTTAAGAAAATGTAATTAAAAGTAGATCCATTACCATATACACTCGTTACACACTCCACAAGGATTATTTTTCGAATTGATTTGATTATGAAAATATTGACTGATTTCCAATTAATAATAAATTAAATGAAGAGGAGGAAGAGGATTTTATACACGTTGAATACTTCAAACGGTGCCCTCTGATTGGTACAAATCGTGACTAAATTCAATTATTATATATTTGATATGTTCGGCCGATCTCAGTTTTGATTTAACAAAGTAAGCTAGTCAAAGTAAAAATAAAATTTTGTTGTGACCATTTAAACGCCACTGGATTCAGCTTGGGCACACTATCTTTCAGTGGTTTTTATTGCACACTAATTAGTTTTTATTTTACCCTTAACCTATTTTTTATTTACAAAATCTTTTTTTACTTCAAATATTCTTCGTTAATTACTTCGTTGAAATACATGCTAAGTAATGGTCGTGACACATTTAAAAAAATAACAATCAAAGAAAAGTTGCATGGCATCTATAAAGTATCCGGGTCGACAATTTAGCTCAGTAGTCTGACTAACTAAAGTGGACTGAGGACTGAGTTCCATCGAACACACTCATTATTCAATAAAGTATTATTCTAAAGTATAATAAAGGCTTAAGTCAGACTGTTGTACGCCAATAAGTAAGTGATGAAAATGGCATTGAAAAAAGACATTTAACATTCCGATTCAATCCTATTAATTCCAATTCAATTTCCCCTTGTCTGTTGGAATATGCTGCCACACATTTTTTTATATATTAAGATTTTAATTTTTTCACAGATAAATTTTAGAAAATTAAAATAACTATGATTTGAAAATCATTATTATAAAAGATTTAATCAAATGTGTTCTTATTTGTCAGGTCGATAAAATAATTATTTTAGTTACGTTATAATTGTAATCCATTTATTATTTAGTTAATTCACTCATGTATATGAACCATGTTTACTAAATTGCATATTTCTTCATAATGAAAATTAAAACCGTAAAAATAATCTACAAATTCGATCTTGGATATGGTTTAAAAAGACTCCTTTTAATCTTATGAACCTAAAATTTTAAATGATACTAATTTGAGATTATCGTAGTCATATTAGTTTTTCTAAAATATATTTTTCTAAAACTGTATAACAGCCAACTCAATTATTCGAAGAAAAAAAAGTGGTGGAACTTCGATTTTTTTATTTTGTTTGTACATGCTCCTTAGACTTTCAGGAATTTTCATCGCCACTAACATATGGCATTACTATTATTATGAAAAATGAAAAAAATTAGGGTCGTTTTATCAACCCAAATAGTAACAAAACTAATTATTATTTTCACCTTGGACATTTTTTCACGATGTTTTCGGGGTTGCTGATCACGAATTTGGGCCACTGAGAATGATTGCAATTCGATTAAATCCACCCCTAGAAGAGAAAAAATTATAGAAAAAAAATTCAAAGTTTCAGCTCAGAAATCGTTGCTAGAAGGTTATTGGGGTAGCTCATCACGAATCCGAGGTCAAAAAGATGCTGATTTCAACCCCATTTAAACCACATCGAGAAATCAGATTGTGACCAGCGATCCAATAATACCCCAGAGAAGTCCGACGCGAAATTTAAAATTAAAATTTTTTTTAAATGTCTGTTCTTTCTAAGTAACAGTAAATTATACACAAATTTAATTATTTACAGGTCTTAGTGCGTGCTATGTTTCATGTATTCAATGCATATAAAGTTAGTAACTATAAAGTTAATGGTTATCTATGTCGTACAAATTTACCATCGAATACAGCATTTCGTGGTTTTGGAGCACCACAAGCTATATATGCTGCCGAGTATATGATACGACTGATGGCAGAATATTTAAAAAAAGATATTCTTGAAATTATGAACATAAATCTATGTTCAGAAAATTATATTATGCCATATGGTCAAATTTTAGAAAACTGTACATTAAAAAAGTGTGTCGATGAATGTTTAGATTTTTCTAATTATTGTGAAAGGAGGATTGCTGTGGAACAATTTAACAAGTAAGTAAATTTATCGACTGAATAGTCAATGACAGTCTTAGAAATGGATCTATTTTTCGATAATGAATAGTATTTATATCGTTAAATTTACTGGAAATATTTTCCTTCTGTCGTATGCAGAGCGTGTAGAAGATGTTACTGTTCTCAACTACACTTTAACAATAATTTTTTTTTAAATACAAAAGTTGTTTGATTTAGAATCCTTGCTCGTTGTTCGGTGCCTAAAAAACTATGTCTCTATTATGAAATCCTAAAATAAGAATAAATCGAAATAGTCTTTAGCTTATTTCAATATGACACACAATAGTAAAATTGAACTTTGATAATTATCTCTATACATATATACAAACTTCTTAAAAATTCTCAAAATTTGAAAACATAGCCTTTATAAAGTTTTAAACTTTGATCTTGAACTTGCATTGGCATCATATAGCCTAACAGGCTTTTAATATATAGTCAAACATTTATGATGGTCTAGGACAAATTGGTCCGAGTGCTGTAAATCAGAAACGGTGGGCTTATTTATTAATGTACTGGATTTTCAGCATATACATATCATTTTCCGCAGCTCTAGACATACGGAAAAAAAGTTAAAATAAACCTATATAGAATATAATAAATTTTATACATCCATATATAAAAATATTTAAACTGATAACCAAACACAATGTGCTTGAGTTCCAAAATACATATCAGAACACTGATGTCAATATTGTATATTAGCAATACTAAATATCATATTTTGATGACGTGATATCGTTCTAATCAGCGTGCAGGTAGTGGTTTGAAACATGGCCTGTATGGTTTTTAATCTATGTACTTCATTCTATGAAGGTGTACTTTAACATTATTGTTGTATAATTTGAGCAACCGAATACGATATGTATAGTATTTACATACTGTTATCATCACCGTTCATTTTGATTTCCTTACCAAAGCCCCTAAAATCACACATATGTTCATTTTCAGTGTTCAATTTATAGCCATGACTATGAGAGATACCGATTACTTTTCTCTATAAGCAAGGGATTTATATTAATCGCTATTAATCTTAATTTTTTTTTTACATTAAGAAGTACGTAAATAAAGATTTTTTTTAAAATATCCAGATAGAAAGAAATTTGAATAGTAATATAAAATTTAAGCTTTAATTATTGTTATACTAGCCACTTTACTTCAAAATAAAAAGACAAGACCATTTTTTTCAGAAAAAAATTTGAAAAGACTCAAATCAATTATCACATGTTTTGATCAGCATATAGAATTCTAATCCTTTATCCTAAAAATTTCATTCTTTAATAAATAATCTTTATTATTTTACAATAATCTTTTTTGGGAGAAGTTCCCAGGACTCTGTAATTGTATGATTTAAAGATTCTTCATTCTTATTTATGTTATTTTCTGAAGTCTATTTTTCGTAAACAAACTTTAACAGCTGCATTCGAAGAATGTATTCACGATATACTCCCATTTTAATGGGAGCAAAGGCAATTTATAAAAAATTTCCCCAGGGTAGCAGAATAACGGAGGTTGTTCCATATATAATTCCACAAATGTATAACAAAATAATAAATATGCTTATATGTTGCTTCACTAATCATACAATTTTATTTAACTACATTTTTTCATGTTTATTTTCGGAAAAGTTGAAACAATTTCCGTTTAACAGATTAACTATATACTTTTGGTAATCTAACTTTGTCTTATTTTATAAGCTATCGTATGTATATATTTTCATAAAGTATTTTTATGGTAGCAACTAGTCCAAAAAAAGTTTTAATTTTATTTTTCAACATATAAATTTAGTAGGGTGTAAGAAACAAACTTTAATAGGCGGTAATAACTTTTAAAATATTTAATTACTTGCACTTATAACATTCCAGATTTATTGAAATTTCAGAAAAAATAAATGGAAAAAACGTGGAATTGCATTTTTACCTTGTATGTTTGGGATTGGTTACGATGCACCATTTTTAAACCAAGCTGGTGCATTGATACATGTTTACACGGATGGTTCTGTTTCTTTGTTTCATGGCGGTACCGAAATGGGCCAAGGATTACATACGAAAATGATTCAAATTGCAAGCAAAGTTTTAGAAATTCCAATATCTACAATTCACATAGCAGAAACTGCCACTGATAAAGTGCCTAATACTATATCAACTGCTGCAAGTTCTAGTTCAGACTTAAATGGAATGGCTGTTTTAGTAAGTACTTGACTTTTGACGAACTTAAGAGCCCTCAGTAGTCATAATTTAAAATAAACGTACAATTTTAGTAAAAACATACGTTGTAAAACGCTTACAGCTCTTCTATTACTATCAGTTTTTTAAATAATTTATTTTATATTAATTTTAGATTTCAATTCAAGATAAGTGCATTCACTCATTGTTTATTTAAAATATAAATTTCAAATATGTAATTATGATACAGGAATATCGTAATGTAATTTTGATACGGGATTCTGTCTTTCAAATTATGGCCGCAATTTTTTCAATTAAAATTAAATATAATATTTCTTTTAAGCAATATCCATAAAAACGTTCCTTTATCAATTAATTATGTTACATATCAAATTCGTGTTGTATTTATTTTTGTGTACAAAATTGAATGTGGTAGCCTATGTAAAAGTACCAGCAAATAGGAGGTAGCTAACTGTTTAAGAGTATATTAAGAGGGGAACCACTACTGCGTCTCATATACAAAGACCTTTTGATCCCTCTATGTACCCTCTTTTAGAACACTCCACATGAAGGCATAGATGCCATCTGGTACAATGTGACAATTATATTGTTATTATGTTATTGGTGAAGCCGGTTACTATATTCTTATCCAAGCGACGACAGTGTGATCAACCAGACACCTCTTTTTTATTTAATTGATCAAATTGTCGCTGTTGGATTCGAACCTGCAACCACCAATCTAAGCAAGTAAAGGGGTGAAGGTTCTAGTGTCTTTACTAACTCGGCCACTGGAGCCGGTTAGCGTATTGTCCAAGATAAGATTTAAAATCTGTTATCGTCCTGAAGTTTACAAGTAGGGGAGTATATTTAGTGACTTTTTATGGCTTTGTTATAATCATAAAGAGGTAGCTTAAATTTTAGAAAAAAATCAGTTTTAACTATCATTAGCCACAATCGCGATTAATGGCGGTCGTGTTGACGGTAATATCAAAAGCGGCAAAAAATAATTATGATGTACCAATCTCGAATGAGTAGCAGCAATTGAATAGACATTTTCCAGCTAGCTTAATACAAAGATATGTTACCTACTCTAGCACTACTAACTCTTTCGTTTTGAGGAAATGATGCTGACCACCATTACCACCATTACGACATGTCAATAATAATATTCAGGTTTCGTGCCTTTTTCAAACTTCCTTGAACTTATTATAGCTTTGATGACAATACGAAAATTTTATCAAATGTTATAGAATGCTTGCCAAGTGATACGAGACCGAATAAAACCGTTTAAAGAGGCCAACCCGAAAGGAAAATGGAGTGATTGGGTAAATTTTGCATTCATGGCCCGTGTCAGTTTATCGGCAACAGGGTACTATCGGACACCTGGTTTAAAAGCTTTCGATTGGGATAATAAACTAGCTCGTCCTTATAATTACATAAGTTATGGTGCAGGTTGTTCAGAAGTGGAAATTGATTGTTTAACAGGCGATCATAGAGTGCTTCGAACAGATATCGTTATGGATTTGGGAGAAAGTTTAAATCCAGCAATTGATATTGGACAAATTGAGGGAGCCTTTCTTCAAGGTTATGGACTGTTTACAATGGAAGAATTGTTGTATACACCGAATGGCCGCCTTCTTACAAGAGGGCCAAGCAATTATAAAATACCATCATTTTCTGATATACCACTTCAGTTTAATGTAACTGTTTTGAAAGGGGTAGCAAATCCTCGAGCTGTTTACTCATCAAAGGTAATGTACTGCACTTAATATAAAGTAATATTTTGCATTTTAGTTCCTTCCAAGCTTTTGAATATTATACCTTCATTTTCGAAATTTGAGGGAGAAAAACGGCATTTTTTTATTACATTAATGGACTTCGTATGCAGTCGTAAGATATGAATGAATGTAAAATGTATTGACTTGAAACCGAAATTATGTTTTTACCTAAATACTTATATGTTTACTCTTTTATTGGGTAATTGTTTTTCAAGGGAGGGAGCGGATGTCATTTCATGTGGGGGATCCTAGTTGAATCATTAAAATCGCAAGGAATCAATAAAGTATACAGTTCCTTCCAAGAGTCAATACTTTTTTATTTGTTAAAATATAAATTTATAATTTAAAAAGCATTTTAACGAGAACAATGTGAATAATATTATTGAAGCTTATAAATACTAAGATTTTTTTCAATTCTGTGTTGTGGTCTATTCATATAAGGCCATTACATCGAATACAGTGCTACACCGAAATTTTACAATCTGTTATCACATATATTATGACTATATCTTAAGGTCATTATTTTTTTTATTTTAGGCAGTAGGTGAACCACCTCTTCTTATATCGCCATCAGTATTTTTTGCAATTCGAGAAGCTATTAAATCAGCTCGTCAAGAATTTGGATTGATTAATGCTAATTTCGAATTCAATGCACCAGCAACGGTGGAAAGAATTCGAATGGCTTGTTTAGATCACATAATATCCAAGGTTATGACCAATTTTGAATTTAATTCAAATATAACTGAGATATTTTGCACTTCTAAAGAATATGCCTAAATCAAAACGGAATCTCTCTAAACTTTTGTTTCAATGATGTAAATATTGTATATTAGCAATTTTGGATATCATATTTTGATGACATCTCAACCTGGCCGGCGTGCCGGTATGTGCTTAGAAACTTGGTTGTTATAAAATACTGGTGTGACTGGTATACGCTTTAATGTTACAGTTCTTTAAAAAATATAGTATATGTCATTGGATTTGTGATTATAACATCAAAGGACTTACAATAAGTCTATTCTGATTTAGGTATACAGTCTATGGTACTTCGTCTAAAAATATTGATGTGATTGCATTGATTCTAAGAAGTATTTTTCATATACCACGTTAATGTCTCTGTTTCCCTTATGCATTAACCATATCCATTTCTATTAAAATTAATGGCGACGCTTAAGTTTCGTAATTTGGTACATAAATTCGTTCTGAAGCTCAAGCCGTCATTAAACAATTATTTGAAATAAAAAAACAACTGTTAAAAAACAATTTTTTGTAAAATGTAAATTTATAATCATTTCAGTTGAATAAGAAAATATGATTTCGCAATTGTCTCAAATATATGTACATTTTACAAAAAATTCACAAATTTCTTTTATTTTGCATTTAAAATGGATAATAATGGACAGGTAACGATTCAATGAATACAACAAAAGGAATTATTTTCATGATGAGTTGTTTACGCAATCATTAACTTGGCTTCTACTATCTTTTTAATTTCATATCAATTTTAAGTTTCGCGTTGCGACTTAATCAGAAATATTTGAATGAACTTCTTTATCCATTAGTATCTCGTTTAAGTGTTTGCTTAAAATAAAAAATCAATGATCGAAAAAAGCATATTAAGTTATTTTTTGGCAAAGCTTATTTCTCCCCGGTGAAATAAATTGTAACAATGAAATCTTGTAATTATGTACAAAATATCTCGGCTTTCTATTCCGTTAAATTCTGGCAAATTTTATATTACTATTGTTTTCAGATTCCTAATTCGAAGGAAAAAGGAACCAAACCATGGAATTTACCTCATTTATAATGTAAATAGTTTATTTTTGAAATATAATATGAAAAAACTGATAATATCATCGTCTTATTTATGAATTTTGGGCTTATCAAAAGGTATCCTATTTGAATAATATTATTTGAAAAATCCAACATTAAACCATCTGAAGTTCTTAATTTTTGTGATATTAAAAGGTTTATTTCAGGGTATATTTTGTTTCTTAATTTGTTTCCCAGCTGAGACACATATTCTGAAGAAACGAATTTTGTCAAAGTTCTATTTTATTAAAATATTAATTGGTAATAGGCAACTTTCTGAGTTGACAAAATTCCCCGCATTGCCCCACATTCACTTATTTCAAAAAAGTGAATGGGGGCAATACAAACTAACACCCCCCCCCTACCCGTGTACTCTATTTTTTCCTTGATTCAACGTCTGTTTATTTCTTCAGCATTTGTATTTAGGGTTTATATTTCTGTATTTGTATTTGTATTTAAAATACCTCCAGAAAAAGTGAATAAAATATTAATTGAAAAAAAAAATAGAAATGTAATTTTTCCAAATTTTAGTTTTGGTTTTGGATATTTTGAATACAAAAAAGGGATACCTTATTTTTAAAGAAACGTATTCCTAAACAAAATTTAATCTACAGAAACAATGTTCTTATAAAAATCTCAAATTTGGGCTACTTTTCCAGTTATTTTGAAATTACTGAATGTGGGGCATTATAGCCTCGCCCCCTTAAAACGCACCCTTAAAACGCAAAAGAGAGGTACGTTGTGATTTTATCACATATAGGTACCAAACTAACATTTTAAATTATTAAATTTGTTTAAACGTTATTTTTCTTTTCTAAAACAGTAACAATAAAAGTATAAAATTTCCACTTATTTACATCACAATAGGTATATGTCAGCAGTGATGGATTACCGCTTAGGCCCGTGAGGCCCGGGCCTAGGGCGGCACGTTTTGGGAGGGCGGCAAAATTTTCAGAACTTTAAAATGTGAGAGCCGAAAAAATATACCAAAAATTAATTTTTAAATTGGTTCTGATTTTTTTTTAATTTATAAAAAATTTCCTATGGACTGTAATTAGTTCATTTTTTTATTGACTTTTCAATTTGAGGATGTATTATTCATATTTTAATGGAATCAATTATAGTCTATCGAATAAGGTTATTAAAAAGAAACAATCAAATTGATAAGCTTCTTTGACAATTACTAAATTACTTTTTACTTTTGTTTTTTCGATAAGGTTACTCTTACATGTATAAAGCATTTGAAATTACTTATACTTATTAGTTTTTCAATTTAATTTTGGTGTTAAATGAAAATATGTATGAATTAACATTTGAAATTCATCTGAAATTCGAAACATTCTCAACTTCCCGTTAAGAAAATTGACAATTTTTTTGTTTATCTGATTCGAAAAAAAAAACGGTATTTTTTATAGCTGCAAAAATATTGAACTATATTTTTAAATTTCAACAAATTTAAGAAATTCTGAGACAAGAATTTGTTATAATAAACTCAAAATATATATAATTTTGCTGATCAAAAAGGGCGGCGTATCAGACAGGGCCTAGGGCGGCAATAAGCTTAATCCACCACTGTATGTCAGTGTCCCATACTTGATAATTTTGTATGGAATGATCTATAATTATAAAATTTAGCAATGAGCTTCAAATAATTAAAAAATAATTTTTTTTCTGTGTCTACTGTCCTAAAATAGGTGGTTCTTATCTATAAAATATGTATATAAAAATTTATATTAGGAAATAGGGATCCGTCCATAATAACTCGGTCATTTTAACTCTGACTCAAACAATTCGGTACGAAAATAACCCACAGCTTAAACAACTTCGACCAACTCTGTGCTCAACAACTCACTCAACGACTAAATTAACAAAATAACTGTGGGTACTATTAACAAGAAATATGCAAAGTATCTATATCTGGTTAATATATAAAATTATATTATATATTAGCTGTAGTTTTGTTTATCTAATATTGATTATTCATAAAAGCTCTAAGTCGGTAGAAGAATTTGGGTAAAACAAGTAAAAATAACGAAAATAAAGATCACCAGTTTTTGAGTTTTCACCTTGTGAAGAAGTAATCGACACTTTTATAGCACTTAAGTTTCATCATTCTTATCACTTTTAACATGTCAAATTTATGAAAAATAGGCTATCTATTTAGTTCATAGTGGCTAACATTAAAATACCAAATTACTTAATTTATATTGTTACTTTCCATTACAAAAGAATTAAAACTACTTTGCATTAAAAAATACTTGCCTGTTACAAAAAATGGCCATTTCTCATTGTTAAAAATGTGAATTCCCATTATACATATTATCATTTACCCTTATCTATGATACCCCGATGATTTTTAGAGTCTACTTAGTATATCAGGGATATTACAGCACCCCACCCCTGAAAAGGTTTGTGATTTTATCACATTTAGGTGCCAAACGTATATTATAAACAATAAAAATGCTTAAAAGTAATTTTTCCTTTCTTATTTTAAATAGCATATAAAGACTGAATAACAATAAATAATATTTGTAAAGTATATAATTTAAAAATAAGAATGGCTAGTCGAGTTTATAAACATGGAAAACCTAATAATAACAACAAATTACTAACATTACATACAATGAAAATAAAAAAGATCACTGAAAATTTAAGGGAAATTCCGTTAATCGTCATCATTAGATGCCAATTTATTTGCTTTCTTCATTCCACAATAATTTTCAAATTCATCAAAATCTGGATCTTTTGCATTCAATCTTGATAAATAGATGATTGCAGCTATAAAAAAATATTAATAAATAGTTTAGAAATATAAAAAACAAAAAAGATAAAATATGGAAATGTGTACTACACGTATTACTCCCGTCTCAGGTAAAATTAATTTCAAGTATAAGGTTGCTGGCAATTTTTCAGCTTCCGGCAGCTCGAACTTATTCTGTCAATGGTGTGATAACGCTAGCTCCGAAATGTTTACAACATATGTTTTCTAATCTTTATTCATTACATTACTATTTAAGGAAGTACGAGCGCCAGGCGGTGTGGGGATAGGTATCGACTCTAGCGCGGTAAGGGGAACGCAGTAACCATATGATTTTTTTCAATATATAGATATACGTTTAACATTGGCTAGTGGCGGCATTTATTTTTCTTTTAATTAATACACTTTAATTAGTCGGGCAAGTGTAAATGTTTTTGAATTAAATTTATAACTAATATATTTACTTTCATCCATAAGTTTTTTAAAAATATTCACCGACAGTTTTACGAGAAAAATACAGAAATGTATCAATGTTTGAAGGTTACCCCATAAGACCAATGTTAAATTGCTCAACTTTAAAGTTAATTATTTATTTAAATGATCGGGCAATCTCCTTCAAATTTTTGGAATTTGTTTAGACATATTTAAACTTTGTATTAAAAAAAAATCAAGCCTTTTATCAAAAGTTGCCTTGGTGCTCGTACTTCCTTAATATATTTGATTTTTAATACTAATGATATATGAGTTACGCTTCGTGAAAATTTAATATACGAGAAAAATGTTAATAATTCATGCAGAATTTGTAGAAAAAACAAAAAATTTATAAAGATAAAACTATCTACGAACATTGGATCACAGGTAATAAGAACCAAAATTGAGAAATTTAACGCAATACATTTTGTAAATTAATTCTAATTTATTATATACATTATGCGTGTATATAAGATTATGGATAATGAAAATCAAAGTATGAGAAAAACAATGCAAACATTTTCGCAATTAAGATTACTAAATATAAAATATCTATTTGTTTATATATATTTTTAGATATTAAAAAAAAAAAAAAAAACTGCATAAATGGATCATTTATCTTGTATCCTGCTAAGTTATTGCCAAATAATATGATACTTTTGAGACAAATTATATAATGATAAATCGAGGGTTGAAAATTACCGAGTTTACATTTCTCTTAAACTAGAGTATAATCCAAAAATTAATTAGCACAATAGAGTAAAAATAATAATGAATGTGATTTTCGAATGTATTTGTGATTTAAATATAGTGAATAATACAACATCAAAATGCATTTTGCCATTTTTCCATTATTGAAACATCAATAATAATACGTGGTATAGCTTTTACATTTAAAATATGTTAGGTATCGTCACCTGAATGAAGATTTTTTGATATGTAACATCGATAAACTATAAAAGTGATATCGTGGAAAGGGATGGAAGTTAAATGACAAACTTGTAAGTAATCAAAAGATCTACAGCTCTTATATTCACACTTTTTTCAAAATTTAAGTGAAAAATTAAATTACCAAATTTTTAGTTTTTTATTTAGGTTTCCTATCTTTTACAAAAAAAAAAATTGGTTTCACGCAATTTGGTAAAAACTTACCTTTTATGTTCCAAATACACTGTAAATTTTTTTATTTTAAATATTTATTTTTTCACCTTATTTTGAATAAATATCGAAAACACACATTTTTTAAGTGAAAATACAATATTTGTAAATCTTTTTATTATCTATATCTTTTTCATTTAACTTTTTTTTCCATAGGACTTGTAGTTTTGTCGGAAATCGAGATAAACCATGTTTTACCCTTAAAAATCTACCCATTTCCACTTCCCGAACTCAGATTTTTAACTTTTTACAATTTTTAATAAAGGCTTCTACCCTGATCTAACTAATATAATCTTTTCAAATATAATTAAAATAAACCGAACGGTAAACAAGTAACCAAAGTAACAGATTACATCAATAGAAATTAAAAGGAACATTTATGTAGTTATGTAGTTACTTAAGTAAGTTAGCCCGTTAAGAAGATCGTTCATTAACGATTAAGAAATTAAACTGTTAATGCCAACCTATAAATGTACGCATAACGAACAATACGTAATATTATTTGTAAAGTCTATGCTTTTACCTTCCATTTGTACCAGTGAAACCAATTGACCACGACCAACATACTTAGCTATAGTTTCCAAATGCGTATACAAACCAGGTCGGTAGTAAGTGGTTAAATGTTCTAATAGTTTTGTATCTTTTGCTGTAAATTCACGGTTAACTATGGCTGCCTACAAACAAAATAATTAGTAAATAATATAAACAAGTTTTATTTTGTTTTGTCAATTTATTAAACTAGATATTAAATGAAAAGATTAGGCGTTTATACATTTAATCAAAAAAGTTAAGAAGTGAACATACCTAAAGCCATTCCACAGAAAAGGATGAGTTGAATTTCAATATCTGCCTATTATGTCTTTAAATCAAGTGACTATTGATTAAATGAATTTTGATATGCAAACATTATGAATATTTATATTGAATTCATTTTTTTTTTTAATATCGATACTTTCTTGCGAATAAAGAAACTGTTACAAGACAGAAGAATGGCAAATATATTGTGTGCTGCATATAGAAGCAAAGTTTATGCCTTTGAAAATTTTTCTTATCATTTTTTTTGTTTTTATATTTTCTATGTAACCATCGAATGTACTCGGGTGAAATTTGTTAAATTACACTAGTTGATTCTAGACTTCTACCTAGGCTACTATCTTTTTCTAAGGGCTACTCTTGCAGGTCTGTTTGTTTGACAGTCTTAGTTATTCAAAAAAGTTGTTAGAACTTACCTCCTTTTTTGCAATAGAAAACATATTAACAAACAAATTTTGCAATTGTTTTTGAACATTTCGACCCTCATCTTTATCAAAATCCATCTAAATGAAACAAAATGATTTAATAAACAAACAATATATTTAATTCAGGCAATAGGGGAGGGGGTGCGAAATAAACTAACAGGATAGGAAAAAAATTGTTTTAGTTGAACTAATATATAAGGATCACACAAACGTTACAGAACTATTTCCAGAAAAAAACAAATTTACAGAAAAACGTTACAGAAAATTAACGGAGATTTGGGTACCTGATCTATCCCTGCTTGATCTATCTGATATACTTGATGTATACCTAGTAAACATTTGGATTAAGTAACTGAAATTGTTTCCGAATGAATATTGAATCGTTATTTTGAATATATTTTTTCTTTCCAATTTAAATCATTCCTATTGAAAATTTAAATACGTTCTAGTCGGATGATTCAAAAAATTAAATTTCGATTCAAATGTATTTATTTCCGATTCAATGCCAATAGAAAAAGGATTTAATACTTTCTATAAGGGATAGGGTATTTAATTTTCCATATCAGGGAATATTATGTATCAACTATTGTTTCGTTCATACTTCATGCAATCAGGTTTTTCTATGACATTAGATAGTGAGTCAATATTTTCACATTTTTACGACAAATTTACATTTTTAATTTCCCGTTAATAAAATCAAAAATTTTCGGAAATCGGGAAGTTATTGGTTTTACCCCGTTTTACAAAAATCATGTTTTGATCAGATCTTGACGTTTTAAGGTCCTCGAAAACTATTTTAACGGTTTCTGTGAGGGTCTCACCCTGTCTGTATGTATATGTGTGTGTATGTATGTAAGTATGTGACCCGCTTATAACTTTTAAACGGCTTGACCGATTTGAACCAAACAAGTGGCGTTTCAAAAAGAATCACGAAATTTAGATTTCCTGAAAATTGAACCGATTCGGACCAGTAGATTCCAAGAAATTAAAAAAACTACGAAAAAAAAATTTTCAAAAGTGGTTTTTATGGAATAACTTTTAAACGGTTGCAGATCTTAACCTTGATAAACCACGTCGATCACCAACAATCCGGCTAAAATCGGTTGATTCGTTCGAGAGATAACGTTAAGGAAATATTCGGTAACAAGTGTTTTTTTAACATCAAAGCTCAAAAACAAAATTTTTAGCTCAAAAACATGTATTATGTTAAATTTTAAGTGCTCTGGTATGAAATTAGCGGGAAGTTGCAGGGATGGCCTTTAGGGTCAACCGTTTTCCAAATTTTTTAATTGAAATATTTGATCAAATGGTAGTAGATATAAAAAAAATAAGAATATGCCACTCCCAATCTGTTCAATATCAATGACCAAAAAATTACATAACATAATTCAAGAAAACACAATCTCCGAAAGTAGAAAGGCCTGTTTTACAAAAATTATCAAAATTTTAATCTTTTATACATTTATTATTAATATTTTTTGTATCAAGTTGCATTTTATGTATGACTAATTGAATGAAGCAGCTGTCATGTTAATTTTATTTATCGCGCATCTATCATAGGAGGAATGGGCTGTCAAGGTTAATCTATATATTATTTATAAAAATCCATTAAGCTGTTTGGTTCAAGTATGAGGTTAGAAAGAATGTTACGTGTGCGCGAAATAGATCACATTTTCCTTAATGTTCTGACCATTAAACAAAGATCTATTCATTCATAATAAATCTAAAAATTACCTTTTGTTTTCCAAAAATTAATAACATTGGCAAATGTCCACTTTCTAATTTATCCAATAGTTTAATAAAAGCATCCAATTGCACAGCATCTGGAATTCTTGAATTGATGATCGCTTCAACCATTTGTAAAAAATATCGCATTGTACTATCTTTCGCTTTGTATGCAAGTAAATATAATAATGTTCCTTGAGGTACTGAAACATTATTACACCAAATACGCGCCTCAGTAATAGCCGCACTTAGGCGATTCTTTACAATGTCATTTCTCAATGCAATACTGGCTTCGTCCACACTAAATCCTTTAAGTAAGTCACGCAAAATATAAATCAAAATAATTAAAGGAAAAGTTTTTCAAAAAAATAAATTAAATAAATTCTTCAATATTTAAATAATTTTTTTGTGACCAATTACCATTCGAAATCTGCGCCAATCTTTAATGGTTAGCAATGACAAGATCCGTTGGAGCCAACTTTTAATGATAATTGACCACAAAGAAATTATTTAAATGTTGAAGAATTTGTAAAATTTCTATTTTGTTGCTATTCATTTGAAAAGTTTTTATTTTTTGTTATTTTGTGATCATGAAAAATTTGTTTATAGTTGATTTGTTTGAGTTTGTTCTGAAAATTGGGTTTATTAACCGCACCCCTTGCTCACTTTGATATTAACTTTCTTTGTAAAAATTAATACCCAGTTTCAATAATATTTCTATCATTAGGTCAAATTGGTGGCCATAATTTTAGGGATTCGGTTAGAAAAGAAAAAGAGAATTCACAGGGTTTCTATTTATATGCTATACCATATTTTTTACGACAAATTCCAGTATATGGAACAAACCATTCTGATAAAAAAACAGGTTTCAAACCTATTGCCATTGGACCGGAATAAATCGAAAATGAATAGGATTGAAACAGAAATTCAATTTTCGATTATTCCGATGAAAATCCAAACAAAATTTGGATTCGGGACAAATTGGATTGAATCAAAAACTATCCAATTTCTGAACCGAAATGAATCGGATTTCTATTCGTTCCCGATTCATTTTTAATAGGTTTTAAATTGGTTTGATTAGGATACGCAAGAACATAAAATTAATGTATTTTCTAAAGAAATGCAATTTCATGTGTAAATTTACAGATAGTTCGGAGTTCATAAAATACATAGGCATTCAAAGGGAATTTAGTTTATTATTTTCAAAGTCGAAAAATTGCAAATAGGTATGAATAATTTATTAGATGATGTAAAGATTGCAATTGATCAACGTATTTCAACAATAAGATATCAATACTAATGCTATTATATTTCATTTGTTTGGATGTTTATAAAAATTAAAAGGACTAAAAGAAAATATTCTTATCCAAAATCTGAAAAAGTGATGTGTAGAGGATAGTCACCTTACCAACCTCACATTCAGCCAATCACAGGCTGAATATGAGGGTCAAATAACACGCTGGTCCGTGCTAATTTGACGGAAAATACTACAAGGTTTGTTTAATCAGTAAAAACTGATACACATGCTAACCTGTACTAACTCGATCCCAAATATCACTTAAGTAGTTTAATCATTAGTTGGAGTAAGTAAGGAACCCACAGACCTGTACTTATCCCAAATATCATTTTAATAGTTTTTCACAGGTATGGTTAGAAAACTCGCAGATCTGTTCTAATTCGTTCCCAAATATTACTTGGTTAGTTTAATCACGGGTTAAATGTAAGGGCCAAAAATCATACTGACCTGTACTAACTTGAACCAAATATCACTTGGGCGTTTTATTCACAGGTTGGGAGTAAGGAACAAAAAATCTGAAGAGCTGGAGTCAACCGAAAAACATATTTTTGATTTAATCACAGGTTCAATATTAAGGTGAAAAAACCCACACACCCGTAATAACTCAACCCTAAAAGTCTGGCTATATGTTAATATATTTTACGGGAAAGTTAACTATATTTTTCACGACAATGAATTCTTAATGCAACTACCATAATTATAAAAAAGGAAAATTATGGTTAAAGCATCCTTTGATGGAGATTGATTGCAGGATGTTTCACAGTAACCATGTAGGGTTAGATATGGATTACAGGAAAATCAAGGTACTGCATAAACTTCGATAAATTAAAATACCCAGGGTAGATTTTACTTTTTGAACATCATCCAGATTGGAGATAAACCAAATAACCAACGCTTTGAGGAAATACTTGTCTGTAAAACATTCAATAAAAAACATTTCGATGAACTTAAAATTAAAATTTTTTATTAGGATGATCTACCATGACCTACGGACTTCAGACCTTGGCTCAGAACAGTTTTTAATTATTTTGAAATTATTTGCTACAGGCGTATTTTTCAACAAAATAAAAAAAATTTCTCGATAACCACCATTATAATAATCGTTGTTGTTCCTTTAATAATTGTCGAATATGATCTATTAATGGTCGTTATGCTTAAGACTCCGAATTATGTGATTATTTACACTAAATTTTGTTATTATTTACACATTCAAAATTACACATCGAGTAAAATTTTCTTTTTGATTTAGATATACTCAATTCACTGTAAGCAATAAATTGCTGGTACTTTATCAAATATAATATTGTTTAGAATGCTATTAGGTGAATGAAAAACGGTTATAGATTTTTGAATTTTTTTTTTTTTTTTTTTTTTTTTTTATTACCTAATGCAATTAAAAAATCAAGTGGTGTTCGTTGTTCCGAAAAATTGACTCCCATTTGTTTTGCTTGAATTACTAAATTTGAACGAATGCAGAGTAACTTTTCATCACCTCGTTTTAATAAACAATATGCATCACTTAAGGCTACATTGTCCGCACGAAATCCACGACGAAAGCATGTTCCTAGTTCTTCCGGACTTAAATCAAGATCGGAACCTTCATGAATTTTTATGGGAGCACTCCAAACTGTACTCACTCTTCTCATACTTTTAGAGCTTGTTGCTGTTGTTACTGCATTCTCAGATTCAGTGGATTTATTATCATCATTGATTTTACATTGGCATCTGTTATTGTAGGAAATGTGCCCGCATATCACTCGTATCTGTTGTAATTTGTCCGTATTATGGATACAAGTGCATGTTTCGAAATTACTATCTATGCCATTCTTGATACATTCGCAATCAGCTTTTTTTAATATTTCCTCGGTTAATATTTTACACTTTTCTTGGCAATTACAATCTTGTTTATTAAATGAATTAAATTTGTTTGGGATGCCTTTTTTCGGAGTTATTTCTTCTACGTCTTGATCATTTGTTTCTGACAATTTAATACGCATAAGACTTTTAGAACGATTAATTTCTCCTTGAATTGCGCTTATTGCTTCTTTTGTTATTTCAGAATCTGTAAATGTAATTGAAATATAAGAGAGACTTTTGTAAGATATTTGTTTTTTTTTTTTTTTTAGAACGGTCAGATTGTTTTACTGCGTTCTGGGTGGTAGACACAGTGAAGCACTGCCCAATACACAGTATAAATAAATCTAAAAAATTATATTTTTTAGGCTCTTTAGACAAGAAACCTATAGTGCCTATTGGAGTATCGTTTATCCTATAATTCTTAGAATGTTTTTGGGAAACATTTCAAAAGGAAGACGAAACTGACCACTAGCATAAACAAAAACACATATAACTCATAACTTAAAACGTTCTCTTCGTTCTCATAACTTAAAACTAACCTTTACTAAAAAATTAAGATTCCCTTGGTGATAGAACTTTCTATGGTTTTTGAACAGCAGATATGATTACATAGCGTTTTAGTTAAGACAAGCTCTAATAAATTCTGTTTCTTAAATGAAGACGCAGATTTTTATTGCTTTAAGCCTCAAATCTGTTTGGCATTGCCAAAAAATCTTAATCATTCAACATCAGTGCTTATATTATGTGTCTAAAACTTTGAGACTATTACTACCTCAAAAGTTAATTTTTGTCAAAATTATTTTCTTAATTTTTTTAATTACCTTTAGAATTTTTAGCATTAGTACTACTTGGCTAAGTTTTGTTATCTCTTTTCTGCATTTACGACAAATTTTAGAGCCAATCGGCATTTGCTTACAGAAACCAAAAATGAAAATTAGTAAATTTTTCCAACAGGATATTTTGTGCATCCTTCAGTGATTAGAATAGAGATTTACTTTTGAGTAATATGTTCACTTTTGAATTTCTAAATCATGGGACCCTAAGTTATTCACATAAATATTTGACATAATCTTTTAATAATTAGAAGAGAGGGTTATTTCAGGGCAAAAATTATAATCTAGAAAATTACAAAATAACATATAAAACTAAAATCGATTGATAAAAAACAACAAGTAGCAGTATTTGGGAATACGAAATATTTGTAAAATAACGATTGTCATGATTATTGATTGTAAATGTATAACTTTATATTCTCAGAAATGAATATATTCGCTGAAATAAAACTTTTATGATAAAGACATTATAACCGCAGGCAAATAGCTCAAAAAATAACAATTACTTTTAGATACATTTTTTTCGCGAAGTCTTTGGTAAGCTAGACATACTTTAGATAATGAAAGTATACAAATAACAAACCTGCATTTATGATCTGATTATTTGAATGATCAGAAGTTTTTAAATTTGGTAAAATATTGTTATTGCGTAAAAAATTTGAGGGTAATCCATTCGTTAATTCACTTTTAGTCGGTTTATCAATAATTTTTTTTAATACTGTAAACGAATCCAGTAGTTCATTAAATTTTTCTGTTTCGCTATAAGAAGATGTATCATCAACCAAATCAATTTTCTCCAACTTAGTGTCTACTCTCATAGGTGAAGGAACATTTGAAGATGAGCTTGAGTCTGAAAAAAAAAGTTGTAATCTATTCTAAATTTGTACACAAATGGTATTAATAGATAATAAAACGTAAATGGATGGAATTCACCAGCATGAGAACGCGCAAAGTGCGGCTACACTTCGCTTAATAGTAGAGAGTGAAACTACCGTATAACGAATAATTCACGAATATTTTGAAAATTAGAGGAGAAAAATATAATGTCATTTCTTATTAAACTAACAGAAATGTAATTCGAAATAAATCAACATTCCTCTGAGAATCCATAAAAGATTAAATTCGCCGATTCTCGTTAGCACCTCGAAATTAGGTTGGCACCTGATAATGATAATTTATCAGCTGTCACACTAAAAGTTTTTAACTTCATTTCTTTCCTGATTTTCTTTATTTTATTTAAAATAAAGAATAAAGAAATCGTACGTTAATCTGCTCATTATTTTTTTGATTAACGTTCATTTTCTCTCGAACCTACGAGCCGGATAAACAAGCGATTGTAGAAACTCATTTATACTTAAATAAACAACATATATAATTTTTATAAGTAAAAAATGTCTATTCTACAAAGTATCTACTCTATCCACAAAGACTTTGAAGGCCAAGCAAGAAAGAAGTTTTTTATATAAGCCTAAAACATTTATTTAAGTTGTTGTGATATAATAACAGTTGTTTCTCTTCCGGTGGATTTACTCGTTTTGTTGAAAAAGCTGGTAAAGCAATTAAGTTATCAAAATGGGGGACCAGGTAAAAATAAAAAACGCAATCTATTTACTAATTAATCTTGTCTGTTCTTCTGTTCTTATGATTTGGAAAATTACGGGTGCAAATGTGATTTTTGAAGTAATTGTCTTACAAAGTAAACTGGATATAGATGTAAAACCTACTAAATTGCTTACTCTCTCTCCCTAAAATTAGTTTTATTTTTAAGAATATATTGTTTAGAAATTTTTTTACATACTCGATTTTTTCCAGTTTTCTTATATTTTCATAACTTTTCCATGGTTCTAATTGAGGTACGCAGTTTGCGTTTGTCTATGAACACTCTCTGGAACCAGTTCTTTCATTTAGGCTTCAGTCACCTTAAATTGCCTTAGATGTAGAGAAGCTGGATGGTTACATACGGGGTTTTATCTGCTATCTTTTTTAATTAAGGTAAGCGGTTCGTTTTGATTTGAGTTTTTCACATAACAATATGCTATATACGGTGTTAATAGTAAGCGCTAACACTCGAAAGTGTTTGACTTACTAAAGTCTAGACATTAGCTTCCAGTGAAAAATTGGAATCATTAAATTAGTTACTAAATACATACCGAGAATTATTTCATGATTTGATGATACTTCCATGGTAGTAGAAATGTGTTTAGCTGACTCGTCTTTTTCCAAGAAAATAATTTCACTGAATCTTTTATTCAAATCGACTTCAGAACGTTTTAAATACATTGAATTATCATTTGTGGTTTTTTTATTTGTCGGCATAGAAACGTATATAGATGAAGTAGTGCTTTCAACAAGTGGGAATGCCTCCTCTAATTTTTCATTTGATACATTTTTCATTGTTTGAGTACTTGGTCTATTCATTATTAGATTTGTTTTTGTCACACCTCTTTTTAAAGTTTTCTGGTCAATAGTTGCTGATTCTTCAAACGTATATGAACTAGATGTATCCACATGAAATTTTGTTGACGTACTTTCGGCAAAGTAATTTTTTCCCAAATCATTCATCGAATTAAATTTAGTGAACTTTTTAGAAAGTATATGAGTTTTTGATTCATCTGAATTGAAATCCATTACTTGACTCATAGAAGGATAAAGAACATCATCATTGACAGGAAGATCTGGTAATCCTTCAAACGATAATGTATTTGTAATGTTCTTACTTGGAACTTTTCTAGTTTCTGATTCGTCTGGATTGAAGTGTACTATTTGACTGAAGGATAGTGGATGATCCTTACTGTCGGGAATGTCTGGAACGCATTGAACTTGTAAGAAATTTATGCAATTTGTGGGTTTTTGTACTTGACAGTTATTAAGATAAACTGAAAACGAATAGAACATTCATTATCGTCTTAATCAAAATAGAATAAAATTTAACAATCGTAAAACTCTATGATCAATAATTTTTTTAAATTATTGAATGACTCATACCTATAATTTACATTTTAATAGGTATGGAATTCAAAATTAACAATAAAATTCATTTTTATCATTCTATTTTGAGAAAAAATAATACTGATAATCTGCTCGATTACTGCTTTCAGTTTTCCCATTACTTATTAAACAATACAGTGGATATAGGTAGTAATTATTTTGAAAGATTGCTATATTTTTGCTTGTTAGGTATTGTATATTAAGTTTGGGTTTTGGCACGAGGGTTTGAAACACTAATCTGAGTTATAAGAAGTCCTTACAATATCACATAATTTTTGATTTACAAATTTTTATTGGAGAACTTTAAGTTAATTAGTTTTGGTTAGTAATATACATTCCATTTCTCGCTATTTGGGCAATTAATTTTTAATTGTAACAGTTTCTTAATTATAAATAATAAACGATTATAAATCTTCATAAAAAGAAAAATAGTTCACTCTTTATTTTCAAATCGATTGTTTTAGTAGCTACAATGTATACCCGGAATTTATTAGCTACAAAGTTTACCCGGACTGTGGCACCTATTATATTAGAATCAAATATGATATAGAAAAGATCGAAAATGATGTGCTTAAGCGACTGTGGGTTTAGTGGAATAAAATGAACGACTATCCGCTGCCAAAGGTTTGGCTAACTTCTCTTATGTGGCTAGAAAGTTTCGTCTATCACAACCAAACTTATGGCGTTGACAGGGTCCGTTCCTATCAACGGCGGGAAATGACAGGCATTGTGAAACAGATCGCTGAAAATTAAAATTAAATGACAAAAATTTCAAATTTGAAAAAAAAAATCATATCCAGCCTCTTCTACTTATAGTTTTGGAGATTAGTTTTCGAGAAAAAGTATACCTTTTCATTTTTCGTATATTTATTGACTTATAGTCCTTGAACTCGTTTCTGTGCTTGTATGACAAATTATTTTAACCCGTGTGCCCTGGTATAAACTGTTTTCACGTTTAAAATAAGGGGGGCTTGACCTAGCGGGTCCTCAAATCTACTGAAGCGACTTTTCAATAAGATTTAGTTTAAATATTAAAAAATTATATACCTGCAGATTCTAATGGACAAACTTTAACCGTTATATCAGTGTTACCATCACTTAATTTGTCATCTGTTTTACTTTTTTCTGTAGTTTTATCTCCTTTTTCGGATGACTTGCGACGCATCGTCAGAATAATACTATCAACAGCCGCTAAGGATAACACTGATTTTTTAATACCCTTCGATTCCTGCTCCGAGCGGAGTTTTTCTAGTGCCTCACGTTGCTTAGTTTTCAATAGTTCTAGTTCAATTTCGGTCATTGATTCATTACCATCAATTGGCAGTGAATCTTTTTTTGCATGCGATGTTCTCGATGTTTGTTTTGAAAGAACAATCGCGGATTGTGAACCAGAAGGTCTGATAACTACACGTTTTTTTACTTTTTTGTGTTTATTATCAACAGGTTCTAATGATGGTTCAATGTCAGGTATATCAGAACGATTATCACGGGATTCGTTTGTAAAGTTATCTGTAGTTGACATAGAACTTAATTTATGAGTAGATGGGGATATAATATTAAAAAATTCAACAGTAACTTCTTCATTATAACTTTTTATTAACTCTTCCAAATCTTGTTTTCTTATTTCATTTGATTTTGATGTTAATGCTGATAGATTATCAATTAATTTTTTACTTAATTTGTTTATATGTTCGTTGTTTAAATCGTTTAATATTGGTTTATGTGTCAAATTTCGTTCGAGCATGCACTGTAAATTTTGAGCTAAAATATTTGTTTTTAAAGATGAAAATTTCTCGGTTTTCGGTAGTTCTGCATGCTTATCGGCATACACATTGAGTTTAGATGAACCACTCACATCACTGTAAATATGGAACCCAATTAAATTATATTAAAATGGTGTACATTTTGAAATAAAAGATGACTAGCTACTAACTTGCCAACTTAGAATTAATCTATTAGTTTATCAACCCATTAGTCATTTTGATTAATTTCAATCGAATTTAATCGTAATTAAATATATCTCGATTAACACATTAATCGTAATCGCGATTAGTCAATTTATTCATTGTTATTTTGATAGAAGATATGTGTATTTTAAATAACAAACAAAAAATCCAGCTACAAAGATGCTATTTATATTTTGCAGGGGAAGCTTAATTGAATGATGCAAACATTTAGGGTACCAATTCGCTAACACTCGAATTCTGTAGGAGTTGTTAAATCTTTCAGTTTAACAAATATAGCGCACATTCAACCATTATAAATTTTTTCGGGTAAAAAAAAATGACGGAAATAATCTATAACTGTCTACGTCTTTGGAGATATCAAATAGATTGTTTTTTTTTTCAGAATTTTATAAAAATACAATATTTTAGCTGATTTCGATTGAAAAATTCCAAAAATAACATTCATTTAACAACTGGTGGTGTAGTTTCTGAGATATCGTCTTATATCCAATACGTTTTATATCCAATACACCCACATATACACACACACACTCAAGAGATTAACTTTAAACTCGTTCAACGATTAACTTTTTGCTAACACTGCTTGTGTATACATCTTGTATTATTACATCTTTACGCAAAAGTCTCATACAATTTCGAATCAGCGTCATAAAACATCAGGAGTTAAAAGTCACGAAAGTGAATTTTCGCTAACATCTGCTCTCAAAGGTTTGTTTATATACTCGGGTGTGCCTAGAAAGCATCGAAGAAGTGAAATATAATTGGTATCTCTAATTAAAACATATAAGCTTGCAATAATTGAGGCAGATAATATTATTTCCACTAAAGAAAAAATTTTTTAGTAAGAAAAAACAATTTAAAAAAATAATTCAAAGTAAAGAAGATTGCCAGTCTTCTTCAAAGTGAAGAAGATTACGATGCAGAACGGAATTATCAAATGTGTAATGGTAGTAACTGTACTGGTTGAACTATAGCTTTTTTTATTTAGTGTCCTGTATTTAGCTTTTATAAGACCATAATGCTCCAGTGGTATAATATTATTTATATTTTATTTTATTTTTAAATATATTTTTCATGGGTCGAATGTACCCAAATTTGAGATTTTTCGAACCTTTAAAAATTCATATCTTTAAAAATATTAACTTTATCGTAAAAA
The DNA here is from genome assembly GCA_020423425.1 of Chrysopa pallens. NCBI lineage: Eukaryota > Metazoa > Arthropoda > Insecta > Neuroptera > Chrysopidae > Chrysopa > Chrysopa pallens. Next base: position 5,856,294 of record CM035593.1, on the reverse strand, counting down.
GTCATAGGGCCTTTTTTATTTGTATTTCAATAAAGAATATAAAAATTTGTCGGGTTGAAAAATAACAATTCCTTGCAATTGTTTAAACAATTTCGGTTTAAGCAATATGGCATGGGGTTGCCCCATGGCAACAAGCATTTATATTATCAGTAGGGCATTTTGAATAGGATCGCATAAAAAAATTGAGGTGGAATAGTTTTCGGTACTCATGCGCCGATTCCTCCTGGACTATTTGTAAGTTATTTATAATTTATACCTTTAATAATCTTCATAATAATAATGCTTTGGAAAATTAATAAAGATAAACGTAAATATCATATGAAAAATACAAGACCAAGACACGAAGCATTTGAGCAAGACTTTGAGCAAGACCAAGGCCAATACTGAGTATACGAGACCGAGACCAAGACCAAGACCGGTCTTGATCTTGGTCTTGTTGTTTTTTCATGGCTATTAAATGTAATTTTTATGAATAACGATAGTGGAAATTCTAAAAGAAATATCTAGATCATTAAAAAAGTTTTTTAGAATATTTTAAAATGATGTAGAATGCTCTCAAATATTTTAATTTTTTGAATGAAATGAACGGTTTGAAATGATCCAGAGATCTCTTTAATAGTATATTTGAGAATTTTCTAGAACTGAAATATTTTAAAGTTTTTTATACAATTATTATTGAATGATATTGAATGGTTCTAAATTTTCTAAAATCATATAAAATGTTCGAAGAATGTTCCAGAAATCTTTATAGAATAATCTGTAATGTCGTGAGCATTAATCAGAATAATCAAGAATGTGGTGAGTCACCTAACTTTTGTAAAACAACCCAATGCCAACCCAAATTTGTTTAAAATGTTTCAAAATGCTCGAATAAAGTCAATAATTTTCTATAAAATTACAGAATAATTAATCTAGAATGTTCCAGACTAACTAGGTCATTGTATGAACACCCATGTCAAAATTTTGGTACCGTCTTCAATATTTTTTAACTTTTGTTAAAAATTAATTATATTATAATAATTAAATATTTTATTCGAATAAAAATGAATGTATTGTTTATACTACTAACCTCTTAGCCAATGCATCGGAAATTAATAGTTCACGTTTCAAAGGTCTCTTTTCAATAGAAACCGTTACTTTTATATCAGTTGGTAAAGATTCATATGATACCGTAATATTATTGGGTTCTTTACATTGATTGATTTCTTGGATATTCTTTAAATTTTTTGTATAACGCCAACTAGGTAACTTATCAGATTTTTGTAACAATTTTTCCAATTTTGGTTTCGTATCAATTGATTTGAGTTTTTCATTGTTACTCGACTTCACTGCATTATTCATCAAAATAATATTATTTAATTTCGTTATTTTTTCGAACATATTCTTCGGTTTCAATGATAATATTTTTTTATTTTCATCAATTTTTGAAAACCGAATTTTTCCTATAAAATCAAAGTCCAAATTAATAATTTTTAAATGATTAATGCATAAGCTTGAAAAACATTACAATTATACATTTGACATTGAATTTTTTAGTCGATTGCCCTAAAACGGCCCCTGGATGCTCAAAATGAACATCAGTATATTGCAAAATATATTGTGTAATAATATTAGTAGTCTAACCCACATGATACAATATTATTGCACAAAAATTATTTCCAACTTACAGTTCTGCAGACAACATTTGGAATAACAAAAAAACCGCGAATTGTGTTACCATTGCAATAGTAATATAAAAAAAAGAAATAAAGCTGCGTAGGCGGTGAAGGAATGGTTCAAAAAAAAAAAAAAAAAGGAATCACTATACCTATAAAAACTTGTTAACTGAATTAAAATTCGCGAATTAAGTGTTTTACAAAACTTTCTGTGGTTAGATAGTATAGAATTTGATGAACTATCAAAAATGGTTATCCCTGAAATTAAAATGTTCGTTCTGCCCCAGTAGAAACTTCATGTCATAAAAGTACCATATGGTTGGCTCTAGTATTTCGTCTGTTTGAGCACCACTTTTTCCGAATCTTTAAATCGGTGGTATTTTTTCTATAATTAGTGTGGAAAAAATTAAATTTCTTTTCCAACTACTACTTATCGACATCTGGATAATATTCTCTATATTTCAATAGCAACCGGTAATTTTTTATTATTATATTGCTATAATCCAACATTAGTTAATTGTACCACAAAGCTTGTCAATATCTATACTCTTCATTACATTTTAGAAAAAATTTTCGTTCGCTTTAGAAAAAACTTTCCCGTTTATTGGCATGATTATAAATTTTTCATTTTTACTCAAGATAATCCGGGAAAAAATGAACAGGTATGAACTGGTCTGCTCATGCATGGAAAAGCATTTATTTTTTACAGCAGCAGCCATGATTCTGTATGTTCATAAATAATAATAGATACATGATCCAGCCTGTCAGACCTGACCAAAGCTGGAAGGTTTTAACTTTCCTGAAGTATTATCTCATCAGACAACAGACATGAACAGACATGATCATGCATGCTTAGGCCTGAACGTATTTATCGTTTCAGACATGATCATGCATGAACAGGTATGATCATTCTTGAACAGGCATGATCATGTTTAGTTGCAGGTCTGATCAGGCATGATCATGTCAAATTTCATGCCTGATCATAAATGAACTGGTATAAAGGACTGATCTTTTTTTCCCGAGAAAGGTTTATTTTGTAAATGAAAATATAATTCATATACATAGTTGATTAATTCTAAAAAAATTCAGAATTCAATTAAGCCATTATACATGTTTTTGCGACTTTTTGTAAAATGAACTTGTTTTTTGAATGTTGCCCACAGATGAAGTATATTGGGCGTCTATTGATCTTATATATAGTTTTGAGACGAATAAGATGCATTTCCGAAAATTGGAATCCAATAAAGTTGAATAAACTCAGACGTAGTTTCAGTTAAAATGATTATTAATTACTTTTATTAAAAATTATAATTAATCAACAGAAATCTAATGGTTTTAAAACCGGGGCACGGAGGATTTATGCTATCTACCAAGATCCACGTAAGCGCACCAATAATAAAAGAAGTTCCATTCAATCCTATTTAAATTGAATCCGAAGGAATAAGAAATGAACAAAATTGAACAGAAAATTTCCTTTTTAACCCCATTCATACTAATTCAATATTTTGAATAGGTTTTGCTAAGATATGGTAGGAAATTATTTCCTATAGATAGATTGGTTAGGAGTTTTTTACTGGGATGGTGTCAAATTTAGACATGTATTGATTTTATGCGAATTTTAGAAACATTTTTCCGAAATATTGTAAAATACTGGGGTCTTCAAGCATCTAAATGAGACGTGACGGTTTTGTTTTCCAGTACTATTCAATAATAACAGGGAAGTTAAAAATAAAGAAACCGTTTTATTTGTTGAACTGGTCCAAACAACAATAATCGAATTTAATAATTGTTATTAATGACTTCGTCATTAACAAATAATTATGATTATCAAAATATTTTGAATACAATGAAATTATTGTAATCGTTGGCCATAATTAATTTTAAAAATTAATAGATTTACTCCTTGTCCACTTTGAAGTTATCACATATGGCTAATAACAAGGCAAGCATTACTAATAGGAACAACAGTGAATAAAAGTACATCTCTACAGGTAGCAAAAATAAGTAGAGTAAAGAAAGGTATTAATAAATATCGATATCACTGTAATCATATTGAGGGCCACTGTTTATATCTATCCAGAGATGCTTGTAAAAAAAGCTTAGTGATGCATAAATGCATAGCATTAATAGTGACAAGATATGAAATAGTTGTGGAAATAGTTGTCTGTTCTAGCTTATATAACCACTAATCAAATTTTTCACGAATAGTATCGGTCAACAATTGGAAAACTACAAAGAGTTATGGCAAGATTGAGGTGTGTGTTATTGCTTGAGAATCATTGAATATATCAGGATTACATGCTATAACAATGCCTGCAGTACATATCGGTTTAGAAGAAACGGCGAAAATGGAACTCAAGAAAGACAGGTTATAAGAGCAAGTGCGTGCATCTAGATTTGCAATTCTTGACAACTATTTTTGAAGACACATTTATTTATTTTTTAATATTAGTCAACGCAATGGACTTAATAGCCGCAAATTTCAGCAATATTGATTATTCCTTATAATGTTACCTCTGTGGAGTAAATTGTTATTTAAAGTACCTGTATTCATCGAATTATATACTTGACTACATTCAGGTTTTAATGGAGTACGTAGAAACTTATTTTGTACAATTCTATTGGTAATGTTTTCATAAAAGCCTGATGTTCTTTTATTTTGTTTCGTATTTATTTTCTCTTGTTCTTCTTTTAAATACTCAAGATGTCGTTTAATTGAGTCCATATATTGTTTTTCTACATCACAAGAAATGTCATAAGAACTTCTAGCACAACTCGTTGATGCCATAGTTTGACGATTCCAATTATTATTATTATTATTTTGATTCCTCGAAGGTCTATTAGGTGGATTTTTTGAATTGTTTGTTGATTGGTTTTTATTGCTCGATTCCTTTGGGTTATGGAAATTACCATCACCACGAATTGGAGTTTTAGATCTTTGAGCTTTTTTCCCATTCGTTCTAAAATATGTATATCTATATTTACTTATGTTGTCTTTTATAAAAATGTATTTTAACCCAGGGATTTTATTTTTGAACATTTGAAGATCAATACGTCTGTTTAGATAAATAAATAAAATAATCACAAGCATCATATTATTGCCGGGAAATAATGTGAATGCTTTCATTTTCATAACAATGGACTCGGTTTTGGGTTAATTACGATTTTAGGGCGGCAATTTAATATTAAAAATATCTCGTGATGTTTGTGATTATTTTAAAAAGGGCAAGGGCTTAGAAAAAACTTAATAAGTAAATAAATAAATTAATAAAATAATAATAATAACAAAGATACAAATAAAATTAAGGTAAGTATGCAAGACGCTGGAAATACAGGGAGATTTAAAGACAGGGCAAGTATGATGGCCTTCTAAGTCACAATAAATCGACATAAAATACTTCTTTCGTAGGTAACACGGTAATAATTCTTGAACGTAACCATTTAGTAGGAGGCTGGTTTTCGATCATAATCGCCACAACATAATCCATTTTATCATTTATCTACGTAGATACTCTCGAGGCCACCTTTTAACAATCCCACTTGACGTAAAATCCATGATTTAAAAATAAATGTCAATAGGAAAAGAGGCAGAAACGTCTTACATGCATGAGTTCAGGCTCACTTCGATGCGAGCATGAAGGATAGAAAATTCTTCGGATAAGAGAACACAATTAGGTAAGAGACGTTTTAAGTGGTTCAAACTGATGGTAATAACTCGAAGTGAATGCCTTACGATAAAAAGCAAACAAAGCGGGCAAAATAACTCTTATTAATAGACTGTCCACAGTGTGAACGAAGGGTCGAACTTAGACAAAACTTAACATAGGTAAACTGAACATAAATGGCTGATCAGACTTGACAACACAACAAACACAACGAGTACAATTTGAAGATAATTTAAAAGTTCACGTATTTGAGGAATTTGATACGATCGTTGGACAAGATACTGGAACACTGACACGCATTAGATGCAATAGCTCTTTTGTAGAGAACTTATTCTCCAAAATTTTGAAAAAGAAGCATAGAAATTTTTTAAAATTTGTGTAGGCATCCAAAACAGTGCCGGAGACCGTTTTCGATGAATTAGAGGTAGCCTTGATTATGAACAAAAGGGTCAAACAAAGATTTAAATAAATCAAGCTTTTTACAAGACCGGTCAGTTGAAAGATATTGATTCTTGAAGTGAAAACTGGTGGAATGAATTATAGTTTAGACAAAGAGGCTTCCGCGGCATTTGAGGATGGCAAATCATCTGATATACACCAAATTCGGAATAAGTTTTGTAAAAAGTATTTCATTTTGATTTTAATTGGATGCAAATAATTGAATCATTTAAAAAAGGGATTAAATTGGAAGCGTGTTGTATGGTTTGAAAATACCGTTGACGCCTAGTAATTAATACCTGGAGATCGAATGCCGCTTTTACCTGAATGGAATGAATTTTTATTAAAAAAGAGTAAAATTAGACAATTTGACAAAGGTTTTAATAAAAGTTATTCTATTTAAAAACCTTTTTTACTGTAACTCAATTAATTAACTAATACATTCCACAAAATAAATAAATAAAAATAAATCAATTAATTAAAAACTCCACAAAATTATCAAATAATTCATAAAATAAATAAACTCAATTTCGCCATGTGGCAATGAAAGGGTCAAAACAGAAACACACACCAAAAATAAAATAACTCGCACAACCAAGATTTAGTATACACAAGAATTTCGTTAAATAATTCAAATCAAATTTGAACCATTTAAAAAATTAAGTATACTATTTTAATATTCAAATGTTCCCAATAGCAATTAATGACTATGACCAATTATTAATTATTTTGAAAATCAAATTAATTTTTCACTTTGACATGACTAATATTTATCCCAGGGAATAAAAAATTATAAGAGAAAGGTGTCCGGACATGAAAAATACCAAAAATAGGACGGGGCGATATATGGAATTAATTGAGGCTTGCCTTTTATTCTGCATTCATATCTGGCTAGGCTTGGTATTATCAATCGATCGAATGTTGTGTTGATTAATAATCGAAATGTCCTGTGCACATCTTTTAGTGCGTGGGCGTGGATACCAGAAATGATAAGGATTTTTTAACATAAATGGTTAAGGGATTTATACCAATAACATAGGGTTCCTACACTCAATATTTGATAAAATATTCGTCTTATAAAATATTTATCCTTGTATATGATGTGTCCACGTTAATACAAAATTAGAAATGAATATGTATCTAAATATATATTCATTGAATAAGCCATCAATTTATTATTTTTTATAAATTAATGTCAATTTATACGCAATACATTAACAATTTCAAGAAATTTCAGTTCGTCTTGCAAACTACATCCTTATAAAAACTCTGTGTTGTGAAACCAGTAAAAGATTGTCAAAATAAGAACATTTGGTGTTTTTTATTATTAATAAAAGAAATTTTTATTAACATATTAGTTCTAAATATTTCATATGCAAGTAATTTTGTAAAATAATTTTGATATAAGTCTCTGGGTCTTGGTACATGCTGTTATCTACGGCACAATGCCTGCCATCGTTGCCCGTAGGTCGCTGTCGATGAAAAATGTGGTGATAAATCTTTCATGTTGAACCTTAAACAGATCTTGTACATATTATTTTAGACGGTGAGACTATTTTTATCTTATAACAAGATTTTTATAATTATAGGTCACCTTTGAAAATACTACTAGTTCTTTATAACATTGTCTATTGATAAAAGTATGTCAGATTTGATTCTCTCAAAAAGTTCAGAAGACTTTCCATAAATTGATATATTAGTTAAACCGATTGCCCCAACATACACGCTGATGCTTAGTGTGGGTTGTTTAATGTTTTTGTCATGATAATTTTAACATTTAGATAAAGTTTATTACCCTGGTTTATCTGCATTTGATCTTAAAATTATATTTGTCGTTGAATACTGAGCTGCTACATTTGAATCAGACACATTCGGTGGTGGTAATGACGCTGTACGTCGATAACGTCGATAGAATTCTTCGATTGAATGAATTTCTGAACGTGAACGCAACATTTTACGTCGAGGTATTAGAGGTAAAATTTCATTTTCATGACTATTCGATGTGATTTGTTTTTTGGCAGCAGCTCGACTCTCTCTTGTTAAAATTTCATTATTATTATTATGGATACTTTCAAATTTCTTATCCAAGTTCTTAATAATTCTTTCCTTCAAAGTTTCTTTGCCATTTTTGTCTTCATTAATAAAGAATCCAGATACTAATAAAATTGGTTTAATTAAAGGATTAAACATTCAAAATTTCTACTTTAAAACCTGTCGGATTTTCGACCTTTATAAACTTATGATATAAATAATTTCTTGTTACTTTTGCATAAGCGGGCATAGCCCATATAGTGAACTCATTTCCCCAGAAATTTTTTCGCAAAGAAGTACCTCGAAGGAGATTTTAGGAAAGATTCAACTTCTGGCTAGAGGATATAGAGAAGTATCTAAATTAACAGGATGTTTAAAGATGGGGAAATTCGCTGATGACAGGAAGAATCGAACGTCAATTATTGAGACGGACTGACTTTCAATTCAGCGTAGTGCGGGCTAGAAATATAAGTATATATACCTCTCAATTACTAAATTCCGAATTTAGTGAAATGTTTTAAGATTTTGAATGGTATATTATTTATAGTTTTGAAAATTTCATTAACAGTATTTTTTAAAGTATGCAAAATTCTATAAAAAACTTTTTAATTTTAAATTCTATTAAAAATTATTTATTTTATAAGTCTTCTTGTAATTTCCTTAAATTTTCTGTTTCTGATTTTTTGTAACAGGCATACGAAATTGAAGAAGCTGTCGATTTACAATGAGAAAATTCCATAAAATTCTTTAAAAGAGTCCAAGAATCCAACATACATAACCAACTGGATGTTATTTATAATTTTTAAATTTTTACCAAATAGATTATTCAAGAGACTGAACAAGATCCTTATTTCTAGACACGTGGAAAAAATATTTAAAACGCGCTTAATACAGGGTTTTGAGTGAAAAAATTTGAATGGACTGTTGACTATATATGACCTAAATATTTTTGATGCTTACCTTTATTTTTTAAAGTATAATTAGATCTATCAAAATCGATTAATTGTACTGATTTCTTGTAGGTTGGTATTAAATTTGATTGATTTGGATCTACCAAATATAAGGGTATTGATTGACTTCTTCTCAGTCGTTGATCAAATCTAGGCATTCCAAGTGAAGACTGTTTTAATATTGGAGCACTATTTTTTACAGTAAACAAATTGGCCATAGACAAATTATATGAAAAGTCGGTACCAAACTTTCGATTAGAATTATTTATAGGAAAATTTCGGTTGTATGTGTTTTTACAACATTTCAATATGTTTGATGTTGGAATTATAAGTTCATTAATCTTCTCCTTGGATGACTTACATTCTAAACTGTAAAAATTTTCAAGAAATTGCGAAAATTTCAACTCCAAATTTTCACTAATAGAGCAGCTATATGGCCACAATATTGTAGGATATATAGTAAATTGTTTTAATGGTGTTTCTTCATATTCATTTTTACATATATTAAAATTTGAAATTACTTTCTTAGTCTGCGAAAAACAAAAATATTAAATGTTTGCATTGAATCTTTATTTCATCATTCTGAGCAGGAAAAACAGGTTTAGAATTCGTTTTAATTTGACTTGTGAGAGCGCATGTTAACGAATAATTTGGTGAAATAATTACTTTGAATTTAAAATGATACGATTTGAATGTTATATTTAAATGTGTGAAAGACAGGACCTCTATGAATATGAATGTGAAATGAGATATAAAAAGTAATGCAGAAGACTCTAAGGCACATCGCACATGAGGTGATTTGGGTGAAATCGGCGAAATCGCCGATATCGGCGATATCACCGATATCAGCGATATCACAGCATTTTAGTCGCACACGGAGCAACAGAAGTTGCTCCGACTTTGTAACGTTTTTTGAAGAAGGGGTACTACGTAGTTTGTTTACTAATAACAAAATATGTATATACAGTGTCTTAAAGGATGAAATACATCAAGTGATAAATAATATAGATTATAATAGATTATACTTTAAGCCATTTGAAATTCTCATTTCGTCTTACAAAAACGACAAGAGATAGCTAGCTGAACTTTTGGTGTCATATTCTGGATCTTAAAAGTGACTCTAAGTTCGTAAATTGACAAAATCGGTATAATGGGCTAATTAGATCTATGATCCAACTTAACCATAAAAAAAGATTCAAAACAAACACAAAAAACTTGTATGAACATTTTTCGGATATAATAAGAATCTAAATTTTATTTAGCTTAAACTGTGGCGAATATAAACATTCCGAAAAATGATCATACATTTTTTTTTTTAATCAAACAATTATCGTTTTGAATCTTTTTTTATGGTTAAGTTGGGTCATGGATCTAATTATCCCATTATACCGATTTTACTCATTTACGAACTTAGACTCGCTTTTAAGATCCAGAATATGACACCAAAAGTTCAACTACCTGTCTCTTGTCGTTTTTCAGTTATCTTGATGACGAACGGGAGACTGAAATGGGTTAATACTAATATACTCTGACTTAACCATATATATATATATATATATATATATATATATATATATATATATATATATATATATATATATATATATATATATATATATATATATATATATTTATAACTGAATGCTAATGATTAAAGTAGTTCAAACATTGATGCTCAATCTTATATCGAATATCTAAAAAATTTACTCTGTTATATCTTAACTTGTTTTATTTGTTTAATGTGATTAGAATAGATACAGATTATAGCCACTGTACAATTACTGTATTTCTACAGTTCATTTTGTAAACATATTAAATAATAAAAGAATCAATATATATAATATTTTTCAGTAATAGTATAAGATGTTTTGGCTTAATTTTATAAAATAAGTCTAAGTTCATTTCTGTTTATTTACTCTGTTATTGAAATGAATGAAATTAATATTGACGCTTGAAAAGTGTTTATAAACTCTTGCAGAACGTCATTACGGCCAAAATGAAGAAATGTTGTATCTATTGCAACGTTGCTACAACAATTAAGAGACGTATACCTAGAGAAAGAGGTTTTTCCCTTTTTGCTATCCACAAATAATAAATATGTCTAAAAATTTTTTAGGTTGAGCATTTAACTGAGTAATACTATAGGTGAAAGCTCTTATGTATTTGACAACGTTGTTTACGAATGTAAAATTACATACGATTGTTGTCGCATCATGATGGAATTCTTACGATTTCAGTATTTGATTATACATATCTTACACAGTGCGATTTCGTACATGTAATTTTCTTATGGAAAGTAATCTCTATCCGTATACGACACAACAGTTGCAACAATACCATATATGTGATAAAAGTATAGCATGTATTCAAAGATATAAATATTGAAGGATAATATAAGCATTTACTTAATACTCGCTACTCTTCGTTCCTTTTCTTTAAAGCATATGTATGTATATAAAAAAATTTATGATCTGTTTTATAAGATGCGCCTATTAAGCCTGTTCTATATGGTTTATCTAACCTTTTTTTTTTGTATATAAACCAGCATTGACAAGTTTTTATTTTTAAATATAAAAAAAACATTTAATTCTCTATCTTTGTCATAAACATTGATTTATATGACTGTATAAACAAGAATAAAAAAAAGTTGCCCATATGATTTTAAAAACGAAGCATTTTTACAACGATTTTTTTATCACATGTATGATTTCAAATCACCAAAATCACGTCGTGTGCGACTATACATTGGTTTCCATAAGCAAATCATATGTATGATATCGCCGATTTCACGCAAATCACCTCATGTGCGATGTGCCTAAATACACACACATCTGACACAAGAGATAGAATTAGATATGTAATGATTATATACACAAGTTAAGAAATGTATGATTTGTATTTAGTGTTAGAATTTTGTTAATTATAAAATTAAAATAAATTATTATTTAAAACTAAATGTGCAGTGACATTATATGTTTGCCCATCTGAACCATACCCATAGACTCAATAATAATTATGTCGAACTTTTCCTATTCTCTAAGAATAATTAACACGAAACATTATATATATATTTTTTTTTATTCGTCTAATAAAAATCGATGCATGAGTATGAAAAACGCTTTAACCTTAATTTTTTATGCGATTCTCCTAAATTGTCTTATGATATAACAACAGCATGTTGGTATGGGGAAACACAGTGTCATAATATTTAAACCGAAATTGATTAAACAGTTGCATAAATTTATTATTTTCAAATGAGGTTAACAAATTTGTATGACTTTTTACAATAAAGTTATATAAGCTTGTATTTTTAGAGATATAAACTTTTAAAAAATACCCAATTCCGAAACTTTTGACCCATTAAAACTATACCAACAAGCATAACATAAAAATATTTTTTATTTTTTAGACAGTTAATAATATTACCAAAGGATAATTAAAAAAATTAATTTTTATGCATGGTTTTTAATTTTATGTTGCGAATATGCAATACTATGACTTCGAGAGAAATTCTTTTAAAGTTCTTTCTGTAAGGCTAGAAATTTTTTCAGTGATTAGTTATCGCATGTCAAGTACGTAAAAAACAGTGTTCTGCCTTCAGACTTCACTTCTGCATATCGAAAAAATGAAAAAATTTTAAGTGTAAACATATACATATTTAGAAACTTTTAGCTCGCTATAAGCTTGAAATTTCCATACGATTAAGGCCCTTTATTGGAAAACTGACAGAGAATTTCTATGAGCTCAAGTACTTGACAAATCGAAATGAGTGCAGATACGTTTATACATACATTGGCCTGTAAAATTACAATTCATTTTATCTGTAAAGTTTTCATTGTGGCAATATTCTGTGGCCAACAATTTTACAATACCTGAACATATGATGAAATATGCTAATCATAAATGATCATATCGGTTCATTTTACGGATCAGGGCAATATAGATAGTTTAGCAAAGTAATAGCGTTAAATAATTTGTTTTGTGTTTATTGGGTTGTAATTGAATATGGCAAAATTATAACTATTAATCTTTTTAACATAACTTTAAATAAATTTCCAATAAATATCAACAACATTTGTATTATAACTATTTCTATTTTGGTAAAAATTTGTCGTTTTCAACTATAAATTTGATAAAGTTTCATATATTATTTAGAACAGCAATACTAAACCCTCTGAAATCGAAAGACCATTAGAAATGTTTCTAACCTTGCAAGTTCGCCCCTCTTGGTTCGTGTTCGTTAATTTCGTATTATTCTTTACTGCAAGCTCTATTTCTTTGATTTTTCCCGGCTTGTACGTATACCTTTGTAGATAAACACTTTTATCCACAGTTTTCTTTTTCATCTGTATATTCATTGATTTGGATTTTCGAACATGGTGTTCTTCATTTTCTACGACTGGTACAGACTTTTTGGTAACTCTAACATCATTTTTTGATTCAACTGCTTTAATTTTTATCTGCAAACTAGAATCTTTTTTATCAGGTTTATGTTCGCTCAGTCTCTTAATAAGAATTCGTTCCATATTAATTAAATGTTTACGATTTGCTTTTACTTCAGACTTTAATTCTCGAATTATTTTGTTATCTACATTGGACACAGTTCTCACATTGTGAGTACTTCGTTCTACATTTATTTTAGATTTTTGTTTCCGTTGCATGCATAAATTTTCTTTTTTCACTTTCTCAATTTTTACTATCTTCTCTTTTCTGTTGATCTTTTTATGAGAATTGTTTCCTTTGGTGTTATCAGATTCTTTCACTTCCAATTCATTATCACCTTACAATAATAAAATTACGTATCGTATTAATGAAAATAAAAAGATATTTCGATTAAGAGATCATTATTAAGAGATCATTACGTATCGAATTTATAAAAATAAAAAGATATTGCGATTAAGAGATCATGGGCATGTCTCATCGCACAAATAAATTCCAACTATTTTATCATGATTGGAATGAGGATGTAGTAAGAAAATTGACAATATATGGAGTCCTTTAGGAATTATTTTGTTGAATAAATTGCATGACATATTTATACATCACATTTTTAATATTTTATAGTCTTAAAACTGTAAGTGCAGTGGAGTAGACATTTTTTACTATCTATATCTATTATATTATAAAGTGGTAACTTTTTTATCAAAAGTTGAGTGGAAACTACTTATAGTATTAGCATAAAGTTACTCATAGCAAAGAGTTGGGGAGGGGGCAAGGCAGAAGACCCGAAAAAGTTGCGTTGAACAAAATTTTAAAAAGTTGGTAATGTTCTTCACAAAACAAGATCGGACGATTAGGGTTTTTTCAAAATTTTCATAGCAAGGAGTGATATTCTTCTTTTAAATCATGATTTTCCAGAGCAGCACACGAGGGGAAGGTTTTTCACACAATATCAGAATTTCTATCAATATCTTGAGATCAACATATTCTAGGACCTTCAAATTTAATATAACGCTCATAAAAAATTAGCGGATCTGTGTTAATTTGGATGGAGACATGTTTTTGTATTAAATGTGAAAAGAATGAGATACTTATATGTAGTTCCTTTTGTTTTTTATAGGGTAAAGCGGTAAAAATATCCAATTTTTTATGCTAGGTAGAAAAAGATGTTTTTTTTTCAATCGAAAAGAAACGGTTATATAAAATTTGTTTTAAAATATTCTTACCTTCTCTACTGTATAAAGTACAAAAAATATCAGATTTTTTAGGTATTTAAGACGCGGAGATTGCTTTCGATAATAAGCAGTTTGATGATTATAATTCAAGGCTTCTTAAACTATGGGCGTAGCAAAATTCTGGGGTCGCGAGAGATAAAAATACAATTTAACAGAAAATGTTAAATTGTAACTTGTAAAATTATTTTAGATTTTTGTATGTTTCAAAACGAATTCTAAACTTATATATTTTCATATGTATATTGTTTGTTACCTAATAAATAAATCATCAAAAAATATTAATTTATTTTTCTTTTATATTTGTATGGGGTCGTCAAGAAACTCGCAATCATAAATGGGGTCGTGAATTACAAAAGTTCAATAATTGATGCTTATAATTAACTTATTCGCACCTTATTGGGTAACTTTTCAAAAATATCAACTCTATTTTATATAAGCATTGTGGAGAAAACAATTATTAACAAAAGAATCTAAAATGCCAAAACAACTTTGCCTGTTTACCTGGCTGCCTGTCTGCCTGTCTTACCTTTTCACGCCTAAATCACTGAACCAATTTAATGATTTTGGTATGAAATCAAATTAGACCTTGGGTAAAAATATGGTCTACTTTCTATCGCGAAAAACTGATTGTCATTTGCCCGTTTCGTAATTTTTACTAATTTTCGTAATTATATTTGTATAAATCCAATATTATTTTTAAAGTTTTATGATTCTTCTGATACCTAGTGAAATTATATTTCGGGATCAATAACAATTTGAACAATAAAATAGTATAATAGCGCGATATTAGATTATAAAGTATGAAAGACAAACAGTTCTAATAGTATATGCTGATGTTTATATTCGATACCTTTTAGATTATTCGTTGGTTTTCGTATTAATTTTGTATCAACTAAGTTTTCAGTATCAATTTCCGTACGCTGTTTTTTTATACAATCTATATGTTTATCGGTATTTCCAAAATATTTTTTACATTTCGTATTGTCTGAGCTTGATTTAGATAAAACTAAATCTCCACTTTCTTTAACTCGTTTCGAATATTGCTTTCGAGGAACTGGTATTACCGGTTTTGTTTTATATTTGTCTATTGAATGTGCTGAATAGCTTTCGATTTTTTCATTTTCGCCATCTTCATAATTAACGATATCTTTTTCAGTAAATATTACAGAAGACATGAAAGTGTTTGACACAAAATTTCCATCTGATTTTGGTTTTGATTTCATTGGTAATATTTGTTTTGGTAAAACACTTACGCTAATCGATTTTCTATCAATGTCATAGTTTTTTGTAATATTTTCTTGTGATGATGAATATTGCTTAATTTGATATTTACAACATCTTTTATTACTGAAGTGTGGTTTTCCAACATCATTTTTTCTGTCCAAACCGAATAATGCAACAAATTTTGATATATAATTTGTAATTTCTTCACCTTTCTCGTTTAATTTTTTATTTTCAGCAATTTGTTCATCTAATTAAAACAAAAATTTATTTGCTAAGATCATGAAAATTCAACATCATTGTTTGAACTATTTTTATTTAGCATTCATAAAATACTCTAAATACTCAGCTTATATAATTATAAATACATGTATATTAATATGTACTATAATTATATGTATTTATTAGCTATTTGAGCTAAGATTATGGCAAATCAAAACATTTTACGATGTAATGTTTCATATAAAAAGTTTTGTTAAAAAAAAAAAAAAAACATTTTTATGTTTAAATTCATTTTCTTTTATGATTAAAAAGTTTGATAATTGATCTATTGCATCCAATGGACCGATTTTGCTCATTCACGATTTTGATCTTACGTTTTAGGCTTAAAATAAATAACTAATATTTTAGCTTGTTTTCTATTTTCGTTTTTGACTTATCCTGATGACAAACGAACGACAGTCAGTTAGGCGGACAAACGGCTATGAACTAATTAAGTGATTCTATGGACAGGCCTCTACCAAGTTTTGTTTGTAAGGTCAATATTTTGTATCGTCACAAACTTTAGACAAAAACGAATATACTCTGACATGTTATATAATTATATCGAGTATAAAAATCACTCGATCCGATAAAAGCATGTCCATTGGTATTTGGAATTAACATTGAATTTCGTACAAGCTCTTTTGGCTAACTTACCAAAATTCATTAAAAAATCCTGTCGCCATGAATATCGGGGGAGATTACGATATGCGGCACCTCGATTTTTCATGGCTTTTGGTAAAACAAGCAAAAATAAAACGAAAATGAATATATCAATTTTCGAGTTTTTGTCTATTTTTCGAGTTATCTGTACTGTTTTTTAGAAATTATCGTGTTTATGTCACATAAATACCACAATTTAAAACATTTTACAAGATTTAATTATTATTTTTTGTTAAATGACCATAATTTAAATACAACTCGAGCACAAATAACCGCAATTTAATTCGTTTAAAAAAAATCAACACTTGTATATTTAATACAAATATTAAAAATACATGTCACTATTTTTGACTGTTAATAATCCTGTGATTAAACTACCGACGGATAAATAGAAAAATAGGTGAAAATTCGAAAATTGGTATTCTTCATTTCGGTCTTATTTTTGTTTCTTTTACAAAAATCCATAAAAAAATCGAGCCACCACGGACATCGTAATCGAGACGAATATTGTAATCTTGCCTATTTGTGTACACTAATCATTACCTACCTAATATATCAACAAATTACCTAATTTTGTAACTTTTAATTTGGTTCGATAATTTTTGCATTCTTTACAATATTTTTTTGATGGCTGATCGGTTTTATTAGACTTGGCAAAATACGTTTGTGATTCATTCTCCCTTTTCATTTTATTATCTTTAACTTTTGCATTTGATTTTTGAGTAGATTTATTGGCATCTGATAGTTGATGAATTGATAATTTTGGTTGGATATGTACTGAAAAGTATGAGTTATCCTTCTGTACCACACTAATTTGTTTTTTATCCTCTTTTATCTGCAAATTCTCATTTTTGGAATATTTTGTTGGATAAATTTTACCATATGGTTGTGCCAAGTCAATCATTTTAGTATTTATAGTATTTGAAATCAAAACAATTGTATTTGATAAAATCAATAGTATTGAGTGTTATACTTGAGTGTATCATCAGTACTTATTTGATATAATTTAATAAAAATATCCTAAATAGAAACTTTGAATGTATACTTTTTTAATTTATTTTGAAACTGCCATTTTGAACGGAACAGTATCCATCCATCACATGAAGCCAATGCTCACTTTGGAATATGGATATTAAAATAAATAGACCCGAAGCCAGTCATATTGGAAAATCCGCCATTACTGAATTGAATAAATTTCAATAGGAATCGAAAATTTATAGCTAGTCGAAAATATCTTTAATTATATTAATTGTTAAAATTCGTGTTTTTGAGAGAAAAATCAATCAAATTTTTGTGACCAGAATGGTTTGGCAAATCTATTAGAATGGTGTGGTAGACAAAATTCCTACTTTGAAAACCAGCTGAGGAATATTATTTAAATCTAATGTTCCAAACCCCTATTGCGAATACTTTGATGCGCAGTGAAAACTCTGGACGAGAGTTATTTGGCTCAAATCTCCAATGGAGGCGGATAAAGTTGAGATTTCAAGGCCATAATTAAGATGATGTTGAGTGAAAATTTCGAATGGATTTTTATTTGCTCTCGTATTAATTGTAGACACTGGTGATGATATGAAATTTGTGTTTGAAGATGTTAATGTTGATGCAACTGATGAATTCATTGTCTTTGTTGCTGTGATGTACACCTGTATAATTTCTAGCCAAAGACTTTAAAGATTATGTGTAAACGACATTGCATATTTCCTATGCAATATAATATAAATAAATCGTTTTCTGCCCCAGTTACACAACTGCACTTCTTCTAGATTGCATATTTATTACTTAAAATAATTACAAATATGTATAAATCTAATTCTTGTGTTTTCCATTCACTTACACAACTTTGGGTATTCACTTCATTCCATCTTATTTACTTCTATCCAACACAGCAGTCGGTGTCCATGTTGTCTAAGAGCTCTTGGGAGTATGGATCAATTTTGTAAGGCTGTAAGTTTTTTCAGTCATGAATCGTAGTATGGGAAGTACAGAAACTACGTTCTGGGAGCAAATGGACCTGCATATCATATGATATGGGGCAAAACGGTAAAAGTTAGAAAAAAAAGTTTCAAATGGTGATCAAATGAGTTGTATATGATAAAATTTTACATAATAATGATTCTTTGTATTTTTTGGCCATTATTAAAAATAACGGAGCCAGAACATTTAAAAGTTTTCAAGTGTGTGCGTATGAGTAAAAACTTATGGGTGTTTTGACTTCCAAAAAAAAAAAAAAAAACCGGGAAAGCGCTTTTTGTATGCAAAATTTTATGTTCTACAACTTTAATGTAAAACTTTTATTTCTAACTTAAACCGTGTAGATCCAATTTTCCTACAAGCTCTTAGTATACTATCACCTTTTTAAAGCTTTTGATTTCTACATAAACTTCCACTGCATCTACGTTTTTTCTAATTTATGGTACCCCAGCTCTTAGACCAAAATATTTGTAAGTAAATATTTTCTATGGTTACACATAACATTAAAAATATATTGAAATACTAAAAATTATACCAAATCATACCAGCATTAATTGTTAATTATTTTTTAACGGGAAATTCTGTAAAATTATAAAATGGCGTCTATGGATATTGTAAGTGGAATCATTTTAATTTATAAAATTACTGTTTATTTCATTAAAATTGAAAATGTATTAACAAAAATTATAATCATAAGAATTAAGTTGGAAGTTACAAAGTATCTATTCCAGAGTTTCTTGAAATAATGCCTGCGACATATATGTACTCGTTAATACTGATAATTATTTTTAATTTTATTTATTAAATTAAATTCTTCACGTAACACAAAAAACCACAATCATAGTCGGTTACGTCGTTCATGTCATATGCATTGACGTCAATTAACTTCACACCTTCACCCACCCCCCCAGGATTCGAATTCATTTCCTTCAAACTCACTGTGATTTCCGTCTTGTTGCCCGATTTTTATGAAAAATGGTAGACAAATTTATCAAGAAATTACATTCCTCGTAAAATTCAGGAAATCTACTAACAACAAACAAAGTTAATATATTTTCTATAGTCGCTAATTAAACTTAATCTTTGTTTAAATTATGGACGCGTAATAAATTTTTCAAAACAATTTACTTTAACATTAAATTTTATTTCCTATCAAACTAGGTACGTATTAACACTAATTTCTAATTAAATATCAAATTCATGCCAGTACCTAGAACACAATTATAAAATATAAATACGTATTATCCTCAGTATAATATAGCTAAATGTTTTTATTCTTTTAGCTATTCAAATTAATCTAATTTTGAATAATGCTGTTTCGATTATACTTAAAATATTAATAAAATAAATATTTACAGGAGGATAAATTTACTTCATGGCTTCAAGCATTAAATTATGAATTCAAATATTATTGCTACGTACTTAAAAAATTAACGGATAGGTTAACCGATAACGATGCGCGTGAGATTGGTGAAATTATGCCGTGGATTAAAAAACTATTTAGCAATGAATATGAAATACAATCGTCGAAAGAAATTCGCAATAAGTAAGTTTTAGAATATTTATTTACTTCATTTTTAACAGTTTGCAATTTACAATTAAGTACCTATATATTAAAATTATTATGGTATCGAAATAGACTACAATAATGGTACGCGAAACATTTTTAATGTCTTCTGAGACATTAATTGGAGTTTGGATAAACAATCACCTATATTGTTTATTTGTTCTGTATCGGAAATAAAATTTATTATCAAATAGAAAATGTTTGAACAAACGAACTAACCAAAAGTGAAGTTTGTTCTAAATCATTTTAGAATTTTTGTTATCAGATTATATTACTTAACAACCTTTATTCTATTACTTAACAACCAGTTATACATTATTCATGTGTTTTAAGCAGTGCCTAGACGCTCAATATCAGCACGAATATATTGCACAATAATTGATATTCTGCAATTATATTGCCCATCTGTATATCACATTGAAAGATAATTCAATATATTGAATCAATCAAAAACAGTTTGTTTTTATCAAGTAAACATTGTTTCGCCTGTGAACAATTTTGCACAATACAGATTCATTATATGAAAGTAAAGATTGGAATAATATGTTAATTGGATTAATTGAATTCTGAATCAATTTTATTGATGAACTCTACCTATTTTTTGATTATATGTACAATGTAACGTATGAATAAACATGTTTCATAATTGAATATTATTACGATTATAAACACCGACGTACTGTTTAATTTTTTATGCCATTGCAATTCTTTCATTTCTTAAACTGACTGTCCTGATAAAACAAACCGATAAATTTGTATAAAATCACATAAAAACCAATAGACATTTTATAAGAATGTATCAGACTTATAAGAGGGCCGCAGATGGTCTCAAGAAACAATCAACAAGAATAAATCAGAACTGATAAGTGTGAGCACAATTGGTTTCAACATTATAGAAATTAATAAGAATGAATGCCCTGGTGGAAATATTTCTTGAAAATAAGTCTTAAAAAGTCTAAAAAACTATTAATAAGACTTACCAAAAATCTTATTTTTTCTGAGTAAGTCAAAATAAGTTTTGACAAATATGAATAACTCTTCAAAATTCTTAATTAGTGTTATATGTTAGTTATCTACAACATTTTTACTTTCCTATAAGGTAGCGTGGCCGAGCGGTCTAAGGCGCTGGTTTAAGGCACCAGTCTCTTCGGAGGCGTGGGTTCGAATCCCACCGCTGCCATTAATTTTTATGAAATTCTGTTGAGGTCTTATTAACTCTAAAAAACTCTTGAGAAAAGTCCCAATTTTCTAAGAATTATGTTATGTTAAGAATTTTGAAGAGTTATTCACAATTGTCAAAACTTATTTTGACTTACTCGGAAAAAATAAAATTTTTGGTAAGTCTTATTAAAAGTTTTTTAGACTTTTTAAGAGTTATTTTCAAGAAATATTTCCACCAGGCTGGAAGCATAGAATAAGTTCCAACAAGAATCTACCGGAAAATAATATTTTTAATTTTATCAACCGGTGTTATAAGAATGAGAGGGAAATATCGAATGAGTTTGTACGAGGTCGTATGGGAAAATAATATTAATTATTTTGTCACCTATTCCTTTAAGAAAGTATGGGATCATTTTTTATGCGTCGGCTACGAGATCGAATAAGAAATTTAGAAATTCACTCATAGAGACTTATAATATTAATCACATTTCTAATGCAATTTTCGGATACATTCTCATACAATTTTTTTTATGGGATTGTATAGGATTGTTGAAACAGGGTGGAAGAGATTGCATCTCGCATTTTAGGATTCACTTTTTTTAATTTATGATATAACCAAATTCTTATTCATATAACAAGTTTTGATGAGTGTACTGAATCCATTTTTTTAAAACATCCCTGCCTTTATCCACCAACTTTCATTCCTTCATCCAGCCTCGTTATCTCTTTCCTTTTGTTACAATAACTAATGCAATTGCAACACAACTCGCGGTATTCTTATTATTACACATGACAACTTAGGACAGTCAGTCGGAACTAACTATTGTGCAATAATCAATTGTGTAGGTTCGATTACATTGTTACACAATGTATTGATGATGTTCATATTGAGCATCTAAGGACTGATTTAGAGTTTCATAACATTTGTAAAGAGTCCAACTTCTTCTGTTTTAAACGTAGATAACGGTAAACCCACGATGCTAAATGAGGATTTTATTCGAGCGTCGGTGGGACCTACTGGATGGTTCAGCTTGATTTTCTGATCGTGTTGGTCCTTAATCCGGCGATCTTTTTGACAAATTTTCTTATATTGAGGGTTTTATAAATATTTTTAGCAGTCGTTTTTTGTTTGGAAGTTAGTGACCTTTCCATCTCCTTACACCACATTTTGTATCGTCATATTATAAATTTTTGAGTATGCTTAATTTGTTTCCTCCAAAATAAAAAAATTTTGAAATCGCGAAGATATTGTTTTCTTGCAAGTTTATGAGTATCTCATCTCTTTATGCCACGCTCAAATCGTCAGTCATTTTTTTCGTTATCCTTATTATTTCATTCAAATTAAATCAAAATTCGGTATTTTTTGCAATTTTGTGACCCCTCTGCCCCCCCTGCGACACGCTCAATTAATGTTATTTTCCTTTTAATAGGCTGTTATATGCACCCCTTTGAAAACCTACTTTCATAAGGATCACCATAAATTTGTTTCATTAAGCATGTTGATCGCGTATCTTTCAGAATTCAGTGTACTATGCGAAGACTTTGATTAATTCGAAAGATAAGATATATGAATACTAACTTTACAAATGGTTTTAGCAGATCATTACCTACACTCTGACAGTATTCTCAAAGTTTTTTTATAGCCAATTTATATTATATTATAGTTGATTAAACTTAAATTATTAATTTCTTCTGGAAATAAGGATTGTTGGTAAGCGCCTTCCGACAAGAATGGTAAGAATGCTACACAAAGAAACTTCATTTTATTAAAATACTATAATGTTGGCTCTATTATTTCGTCTGTTTTAGCACCACCTTTTTCCAAACCTTTAATTCGGCGGTATTTTTTCTTAAATTTATTCACAAAGAATTTAAATTTTATACCAACTGCGATTTATTCGCATCTGGATAGTATTCTCTATATTTCATTAGCAAATGTTCGTATTGCTTGTTTTTTTTTTTAATGCTGTTACTATAATTTTTACATTTATTACATTAAATATTCCCCAAAGATGTATATACTTCAATATATTCTAGAAGAAATTTTGGTTTATGATATTTCCCGTTGGCAGACATGATTGTAAGTTTCGTATTTTTACTTAAGAAATGAAAAAACACTGAATACTTTTAAATAGTATGATTTTAAATAGAACTGGTAATTTATGTTGTACATGACAAAGGTTTATTTTGTAGATGAGAACCGAATTCATATGAAAAACATTATTGTATAAAGTATTCTATAAAAATAAATAAATCAAGAATTCATTTAACCTAATCAACATATTTTTTAAGGTTTACTATTACAAAATGGACTAGTATTGTGTAACGTTTCACAGAGACAAAACAATGTGTACTAGATTGCACAAAAAAATCGACCTGTTTTTATTTGACTCAATATATTGCACAATCTTTCAATATGATCTACAGATGATCAATTTAATTGCACAATATCAAGTACTATATATATTGATGTTCAAATTGAGCGTCTAGGGTCGCCATTAGAAAATACGATGAAAAAATTCGTCTACCATTAACACTTATTTCGGCCATTTACTATGGCCTCTATGGATAGCAGTCCATTTATTTCAACATCTAAAAGAAGTTCAACATCCTTTGAAAAAAACAATTTCATATCCGCTTATGCAATTAAAAATGAAGGCATCGTCGATTATCTTTTACCATTACGGGAAAAAAATCGTTGTCTTTTGAGCCCTGGTTATTAGCTTCATTGCTTTGTCTTTTATTTAAATCTGTTTATTTAATCACCTCCTTTTAATTTTCATTCACAAGAACATCATTGCTATTCGTTGAATATCTTCGCTTTCATTTTGAGTGAAACTGGCAGGAAATGTCCGTGAAATCCCGAGTTGTACAAAGATACAAATCTGTTGAATTCAAAACTTTAACTACAGAACTTTGTTGGATATAATTGATATTTTGATCATCATCTGCAAACAAAATTTTCCTAGATACAAGTCAAAGAGACACCAGTTAATGTAACCTTCGTACAATATACTGACCGAAGTAAGTGTGTCAAGCTCCATTATTATTGAATGATCAACGTTATGCAATCAATATCTGCTGGAACTTACGAAAAGTTGGAAATTAGAAAGAGTTATGGGTAATAGTATCCGATAATGACAAAATTATTTTTTTCCAATTTTTTCAAGCCTCTTATTGATGACATCATGTTTTTACCGATCTTGTCTACTTTTCTATTTTTTCCCATTTTTTTCAAAAATTAATTTGATAGCACACAAAAAAACTGATATGACGAATGTTTGATAGGTAAGTAATAGAATAAAGCAGCAATAATTTTAAAAAATAAAATAAAGAAAATAAAAAATAATCACATATTATTACAAAAGCGATACAAGACTCAGTATTTTAAAAGATTTAAATTTTCACAGTGATATTATTATTCATTATTATTTTGATTTTAAAAAATAGTTTATATACCGCAGGTTTATTTATTATATATCTTTTTAACCAATATGATAATAAAATAAAAAAAGTATTTTTTAGTATAGTTTATATAGTTTTTTAGTTTTTGTAGTATTCTAGTTTAAAATAGCATCTTTTTTAATAATATTACCACCTAACGGCGTTTGTAACGATGGCTTAGTATGTTTTACATTTTTACTATTTAAAAATAACAATAATGTTGAAAATGAGATATAAAATTTTGTACTTGAGAATTTTTATTGTAATCATCTTCTATAAATTAAACGTTAACTAGTTTTATACATTTCGAAATTATTATTCAATGATTTGCTAGTTACTTGGTCTATCTTCACTATGCGGAGAATTGTACTTGGAATTTCTCGATTCAAACCAATTTTATTCATCCGTTTCATATTTGGGTTTGAGATAACTTCAGCCAGATGATACATTAAGTTAATTCAATGCATCTTTGTCTGAGTTTAATTAATATTATTCCCATATATTGATTTTTATAAAAACTTACATAACCACCCAACGGCGGTCAATGAAGGTTTCATAAGCGCGAACGCACAGCGCATATTCACTGATGCGTTGGCATTATACTGAGTAATTAAAAAAATTAAACCGTTGAAGTCACACTATCGAAAAGTAGATAAATTTACCTGAATGATTTTGAATTAAATATGGTGAAGCAGAACCTGATAATTATGACAGTTTCAGGAACCTTAAGCTAGCTATATAGTGACAACCTTGTCTATCTTTTAATTTAATTTAGTTTCAAAAACTTGCCTTTTTTTATTTAAATACGATTCTAAATTTCAACATTTGGATTATTATTTTCCGGAGTGGATTTATCTTAAAATACGCATTTGACTCATGTTGAACAAAGGCTGTATAAGTACTTTGTTGTAGATATTTGGTATATTTAACATTTTGTTTGATTAACAAAGAAACATACACAATATTTAAAAGATCACCACCAATTGGATCATTAGATCCCATTGAAAACATACCGATACCAAAATCTGAACCAGCTGAATGGGAAGTGGATACAACATGGAATGATATTTGTAGAAATATACAGTATGCAATCAAACCAATGAAATGTAGTGCACATTGTGATTTTATGAAATGTACAGAAATTATTGAAATTAATAAGGTTAAATTTTATTTAAGAATTTTAATATGAATTTAAAGAAAGATATGTATAATAAAGATGAACCCTAATAGAATATACAACATAGTTATAGTTAATTGGCCAAAAGTTATGAAATGTGACTTGAAAGCTAACCATTTTTATATGCCAAATTTAATTTGAATGTCAGTTATTTGTGAGCGAAAATTGAATGAAATATAATGTATATTGTATTGGAAATTGTCATTATTATAAATGTTTAATTTTTGCCCCGTATTCCATTTAAAAGGAATCAATGGAACTGGAAGCCGAAATAGATTTAGATTTTTATATTAGTATAAACTCATTCATAATATCAAGTCATTTATAAACATATTTCTAAAAATTTATATATAACTTAGTTATGATTAATAATATGTATAACAACATTTTCCTTTTCTAAAATTCTGAAACGTCGTTTTCTTTTTCAGTGTCTGTAAAATTTTCGATTCCCCTTCGTGCTAGAAATTGAAAGACATGGGTTATTTTTATCGAAAAATCACTTTAAAAAAATTACAAAAACGACTTTCTCCAAAATGTGTCATCATGTCATATCTTAAACAATGGAAAATTTTACGGGTTCCGAAAAAGAACGCAACCCTCTTATTAGAGCTATTATGGATGAAAAATTAATTACACCATAACTACGCTATATACAAATTTTTAGAAGTATATTTATCATGACTTGACTTGATATATATGATTAGGGACATATGTTACATTATTTGGCTTATTTTGAGTTCAAAATGAGTTCATCGAAACGATCCATATATTTCTGCCAAATGAGGGCTAAGTGGGGATCCCATAACTAAGGCAGTAGTTTGATTGAAATCTTGTTATTAAATGAAAAACCTAACCTTAGAGCATCTGTTATTTCACCACTCAACTTTTAAATAAACTTGAAAATATCATCATAATGCCTCACGCTTCCGAAATAACGAGACTCGCCGAAATAAAACCACTCACGAAAAAAAAGGTTCTTGTTCTAGAAAGAATCCCTCGGACACACGGATCATAATATTTTATACCACAACCGAGTCCCGTTAGAGCGGTCGACATTCGACCGTAATCACATAAAAGTAAATCTTACTGCCTGTAAAGAAAACAGTATATATGCGTGCCTTTAAACAAAACGGTATTTAAAAAAAAGAGTTTTAAAGCCTGTGTATGGTAGTGTCTCAAACTCCTTGGTTCGTCCAATATGCGCAAAAAGGGGTACACAATTTTTGCATCACGTATCAATATATAGATTATCAAGAGGTTTAAATTAATTACAATAGATTGAAAAAAGGCTCTATGAAAAATTCGTTCATTTGTTTAAATACTATTTTATTTTCATTTTGATCACCAAAAAATACTACACTCGCACAATATCTATTAGAGGAAACTATATTCTATAAAACGCAGCTGGGCTCATGTGACACATGGAGCAGTACAATACGTCAGATCCATTTATTAATATGTTTAAAAAAAATGCTCTACCTACACTGCGTCTCAACGTGAGCAAGTAATACGTGAAAATGTTGTTAGAGTGCGATTGAGCTAGTTTTTTTTATATAATAGTTGAACATTATATGTTTATAAATAGCTTTTGGATGACGAATTTCAATTTATGATATATTTAGCAATGCCATTATGGAAAAGTTGGCCATTAATGAAAGATCGTAAGAGAGCTGGACTTTGGATTCAAACATTATGCACTCTTCATTATAATTGTTTTTGTACAAATATGCGAGTTATACGAAATGACTATTTAATGGCCTTACTCGGGTATGTCGATTTAATTTTTCTTATTTGTTGGCGCACAAGATATGATAGTATCATAATTATAATAAGAAAATTGTGATTGAATGAAAATTTTGTTTTGTTACCGTGTCGTTAGGGTTAAATCTTTTTATATTAATATACAATTTGAATAGAAAATTATAAATGCAGTTTGGTATGCAGTTTGGTAAGTGTAAGTAACCTCTAAGTCTGGCTGCCCTTAGCTGTATTAAGTTAATTTTTAGCTAAGAAGATAGATTTCGAATTTAATTAGACTGTTTAATAGGACAGTTATCTGAACAAAACTGGTACATTGAGTTTGATAGAGCAGACCTAGAGGGTATATTTGGATTTACTGTAGCGTGTGCAAGTAAGATATGGCAGATATCTTGTACCATGTTGAGTACCTCCACCCAAAACTTATCAGTAGCGGATTTAGGTTAGAAGACGCCCTAGACCCGAGACGATATGGCGCCTTTTTTCTTTTGTATCAGTATATATATTGTGGCATGAGGCTCGCCATCGGTCAAATGATGCCGGACGGACAGTCCCATGCCAACCAGGACGGAAATATTGACCGGACTGTTAAGCTTTTGGATGCGAATGGCATTACTGGCCCAGTTTGGGATTCACAACGACCGTGGCGCTCTGACGGAAGTCAGCAACTCAAATCACCGAAGCTCGAGAGCGCGGAGTTTGAATTAAATATACGCTAGGCTTAAGTAGTTTGAGTAAGGTTAAGTCTGGAACCACGAAAGGTGTAGCCATAACCCGAGAAAACATCCGGACACCGCCGTATCGCAGATGACGAGCCAACGAGGGGAGATTCTGTAAATCTGTCCAGTCGGACGGAGAGAAGTGAAGTTTTGAATGAAAAATATGAAAAAAATCTAAATTCGTAAATAAATAATATGCTAGCATTAAAAAAAAAATGATTTTTACAATCTTTTTGTTAGACATTTCAAATTTTAGTACTTGCCTGATTAATTATTTTAACAAAGAAATTCTACCCTCAAAATGGTACTATATTTCGATATTAGCAGCGCAATAAAATAAACTTAAAATTTTGTCTTACAGTTTACAGAAAACCCAATTGATTTTTAATTTTAGTCATCTGAATATTATATGGCCGCATGCGTATCGATGTGAATAGAAAACTATATCGATATTGGGATTTACTCGAGCGGGTTAGATTAACATTTGTTAACTTAATTAAATGCTTATAACTGTACATATATTATTTTTCTATTTGAAAGTGACGCAAGAAGTCTAATTTTTGATGTTTTTGGGGGAAATAATTTCAAGATAATAATAAAAGAACTGGTAAGGATTTAAGCGTGACACAGTGCAAATAATTCCTAAATTCCATTCGTCTGGGATATCGTCAATTGACCAAATTGTTTTAACCATATCATAAATTATTTCTATCAGAGTGTCTCTTCCATATTATAATATTTCAGCATTAATATTATCTGTACATGAAAATGTATTAGTTTTCATTCTTTTGATACACCATTCAATTGCTTCTATTGATGGTGTAAAATCTTTATCAAGTTACGAAACTTTAATAAACGAGTATCCTGGTTCGCTGTATCCTCACAGCTGTAAATTTTATATGGATACGTGTTTTTTAATTCCCTTTTTCCTCTGTAGCCAGGCAAAAATATGTAATGTTCATTACTCAAAAATAATTCAGTTTTAATTAAAATTGTTCATTATTTCTTGGCACGACATTTTTATTCAATTTTCCATGTGACTTACTAAAATTGACCAACTTATTTATAGAATAATAATTTAATGAATAATAGCTATAACAAAAAAAAAACTTATATTTCCCAAGTTGTACCTTCGAGAATAAAAATACGAAATATCGTTTCAAACGGAGTTTATTATGTACTATTATTATATAAATAAATCTATTTATAAATACGTTAAGAAAATGCAGTTATTACCAGAAATTTTTCCTCTGTTTGTGAAATGATGTATTTAGCAATTGGCGAGTTTTTTTGTATTATAAATTAATAAATTTTAACAGAAATTGAGTGATTCTTAACCAATAATGCATTAACAGGTGAAGTTTGTTAAGCACAAACATTTTTTTCAAAATGTATTTTAAAACTTTAAGTACTAAGTTATCAATCGTGCAATAAGTATCTACAATATATCGTGCAATAAGTAATCTTACCGTATACGAAAATTAAAAACAAATTTTATGATTAAACTGCTAAAATACTGTCATACATTTTTTAAATAAATCTAAAATTCTGTTATTTTTAGATATTTATATAATCAAAACTTGAGTGGACCATTTAAACTGAAACCGCCAACTGATACGTTATATCCTTTAGAAACAATGGCTATAGAATATTTAAATCATGTCAGATCTAATGCATTAAATCCGGAAGGACAATTACTTAATGAATTTTTAATGGATCAACCGTTACCAGAAAACGGTGGTGCATTTTGTTTCTTTGCAATTACTGGTCAAGTATTAAGAGGAGGACAACGTAAATCATCCAGATCATGTTCTTGTCCATGTAGTGATTTTAGAATATAGATAGTTATTATTATTAATTAATTTATATTTCCCTCAAATTTATGATGAAGTTATTTAATCAGATTTAGACTACTACAAATTCTAAATTCTTATAGAAATTGAATGCTATGTATTAATGAACTTATCTCATAATATATTTATTTAGATATGATTTTAGAATCATGATTAAATATTATTATTATAAAGAATGTAAAAATTTCAGAAATAAAATATTAGTTCTGTAATAAAAAGATTAAATCCTATTGTAATTGAATTGGAAATGAAAAGAATTGAATCTGAAATTAAATTTCAGATTCATTCTGATTAAAATGTATTTAAAATTAATTTATTTTTGATTCATGCGATTAAAAAACTTTTATTTGATTTAAATAGGAAATGATTTCCAATTCATTTCGATTAAAACCTATATAAATTTGTAATCGGTTTAATGAATCAAAAATTAAAATCCAATATGCAATTCCAATACGATTTAAAGGTTCTTTTTAATTATGAATAGTGCAACCCAATTTTGTCTGAATTGTCACGTTTCTTATTTTGGATTAAAACTGCAATAAAACAGTATTTTTATTTTTATACTATTTTCTTTCATTATTATATTCAGAAAGCTGAATTATGCAATTAATCATTGGTAGTAATTACATATTATGGGTAAGGCTATCAATACGATTTTCAGTACTCTAAAATATTCTCTTTTTTATAAATATCTAATTCAAAAACCATTTTTGGTACTATCTATTTAGAATTAAAACGTAGGTAGGCAAATTTTGAATTTTGCAGTAATATTGCCGAAGATTCACAACAAATTAATTTCTATTTATGACATAAACTCAATTGAAAGTATCTATTTATACTTTTTTCTCTTTAGATTTTAAGTAATATTTTTAGAAATTAATAATAAATGTGCCATTAAGGAATGAGCCGCACACGGTGGATAAAGCGATACAAAATCAAGTACACCTACCATTTAGTAGAAGTGGTTGCTCACTATTGATCTTCGTGAGTAAATCTAAGCCTGGTTTTCCCAGTATATAGAGGTAGTATGCTCAAAGTGCTGAGCTGCTGAGCGTAGCATACGAATTATTATGGATAAAATCGCCATCGGGTCGATTATATGCTGCGGTATTTGCTTAAGTCGGTTGGAAACAACGGACAGATTACGTTTCTCCTTACATCAGTGAAAACTTGCACTGATATTGCTATTAATATGACAACATGCATTTGAAGCATGTGACCACAAGTGAACATTCTCAGATTCAGAATGCTTATCAAGCAGAATGATGTCTACAGCAATAACTATCACAAAAAAATTCGTTGTTCAAAATCATTAAAAAAAATTCCAATAAATGTACAAATAATAATATTGAATTCATAACTATACTCCAACACCACTGATCAATTGAATCACCAGACTATAATCCTTGACTATTATTATCTCAGGTTATTATCATGCATCAATCAATTTGAAAAACTTAAATTAACTTAACTTTCGCCTGACATGCTATGTATACCCGTAATGGAAATTTCGAGAGTTACAAAATTTTAATTTCTTTTTAAATCTGTTATATAGTTATATACCAAATAAGTAATCGTTCGGGTTTTGTCTAGACCTTAAGACTTCAACCAAGGGCGCATTTAAATTTAAAAAAGTAAATTGAAATAAAAGTAATCCATCAGTACCTTTTCTTATTTGCAAAAGTTTTCCAGTATATTCTTGTGCTCTTCCATCTCTTGAAATCTGTGCTTGCCATATGGATAACTTGACTATTTTTGTGCGAATTATCAAACGAATGACATTTTTAAGCAAGCGTTAATTTCATAAGACGACTTTTAGATATTACTAAACATTAATCTCCAGTAATATCAAAGCTTTATTAAAAATTACGTGATTAAAATTTGGTTCTAAGTCCGGGCCTTGTCGTCAAGATCTTTTCCCTCGCACATCCTTTCTATTATGTAGTCAACTCGTTTTTATGAAATCGTGCGCGCACAGCTCACAAATTCACTCTCATCCAAACGCGCCAAAAGAAGAATAACTTTTAAAATTAAATAACACACTCTTTAACAGTTTGTTTCGTTTTTCTTCATGCAGGAGGCACTATTCAATATTGCACAGTACCTACATATCTCTCATTTAAGCTTTTCGGACTCTTTTGATTTATTAACAAAAAAACGCTTTTTTTTTGCTATCAAATGTTTTTGGTTAGGGTAATATTTTTTGTTTCTGTCTTTAATTGTCTGGAAATTAATTATTTCAACTTTTTATCTGTACATGGATTGGACTATAAATATCAATAATATTTATATCATAGGAAATGATCTGACTATACTATACCAAGAGATTTCACGCTTCAACTACCATAATAAAATCCAAAGAGATAAATTTTTATGTTCTACAATTTGCATTTGAAACCTTTTTTAAACTGTTGCTCATATTACCCCCTTAACAACACTTTAAAACTTAAAACTCACCGTCTATCAAATTTATAAAAGCTGTTGGCGTGCTTTTAAATGACAGCCTTACAAAAAGACCGTTAGCCAAAGCGCTCATTATATCTTAGTATATTTTTTTAGTAGCAATAATATCAAAGAAAGTCTTAGATAATTAACAATGAATTTCATGAGGCTATGGTTTCAGTGAGTGTTACTAAAATTAACCACCTAATATTAAATAACAACTATGCACGATCACTTCTAGATAAGTGTGAAAAAATTAATATTGATAAGGTCGATTGTAATTTAAGGACTGATGCTAGTGTGAGCAGTTAGTCGTTCTGTAAGTTTCCCTATATTAAAACATTACCACCAATAATAATTGGTTCCATATTCAGACAGACGAATTATAAATTAGTTTTCTACAACCAAGGTTTACAACAATATATTTACAGAAGTCTTAAGGATCAAGTGGAAAAATGTGGTAGATCATGTATAGCGTATCGAATCTCTTCAACTTGTGGTAGGTAAAAGAACTTGTTCAACAAAGTTGTAAGTAATAAAACTATATATAATTCTTGTATTTACACTTTTTTCACATAACCGCAAAATTTATGTGAAATTTAAATAACCAACTTCTTGGTTTTTTATATCTTTTACAAAAAAATTTTTTTCACTAAAACTTACCTTTCTCTGTTCCAAATACACTGTAATTTTTTTGATTTGAAATATTTATTTTTTCAATATCCTTATGTTGAATAAATATCGAAAAAGTACCCTAATTAGCAATCGGAAAATTTTGAGGTTATGTGAAAAAAGTGTAAATACAAAATTTGTAGATCTCTTTATGGCCAACAGCTTTGCCATTAAACTTTTTTTCCATAAGACTTGTCGGAAATCGAGATAAACCGTATATTACCCTTAAAAACTCACCCCAGCCACTTTCCGGATTAGATCGCCCATAAATAGTTTTTCTTTTCATTTTTGTTTTATTCTCTTCCGTTTCCAATGGATTTCATCTTACTATACAGTTTGACCATTTCACTTTTTACCATTTTTAAAGCCGTCTACCCTGGTCTATCATTTGATATAGATAATAACTTAACCAGCGTACATTATATTTATAATAAAATTATACATGTTAAGTTGTCACAATGTGTAGTTTCTTATTTACATTTCATATTTTTATTAAAAGTATAAACAGAATTCGTTATACGTTGTATCATTTATTATTAATGTTAATGATTTTATAAATCAATGTCGTACATCCACATACAACTAACTATAGGCTGTTCAATCAAACACTTTATTGTACTGGTATTTTTGTGAACCTAAATTAGAAGTAAATATATAAAGCATTGAAAAAGATATAAATCCCGCCTCTACAATATTTAATATTAATTAAATTCAGCGTTAATTTGTGGAAATCCATATCAATAAAAAAATTAAACGAAATATTTAGTAAATTTCCACTATTTTTCAATTATAAAAATTTACAAAAAATTAATATTGATTGTGGTAATATAACCACTCAAACAAAATTTTTATGGAATGTTACGCTGTATTTGGATAGAACAGGAGGGAGAGCAAAAAAAAAAAAAAATACTTAAAAAAAATACATAAATATTTGCATTTTTCCTAATTTTATCCCTTACATATTTTATATTTTAATTAAAAATTTTACCATTTGTCTATGTTGTACCTCTATTAACTACCATAAAATTCTTAGAAAGCTAAGCTTACCTTATTCGTAATAATAATCGTATTATTTGATCGTTTGATGCAATTTATACCGATTAATACTCTTGTTTTTGGCTGTGTAGTTACTACACAGAAATTGTTTTAGATAATATTGTAGATTTCAGTATGCCGTAGTCCGTAATGACATGAACATAAGTAGTAGTTCTGGTGCTCATTAACAAATATCAACGATAAATATACCTACTTCCTATTAATATTATATATGACCGAATTGTGATTAGTGTGATAACTTTTTCCTGTACGAAGATTCTGAAAAGTGAAACGTTCGCTTTTTCAAAGCCAATAAAATTTTTGATTCTTCCACAATCGGAAATGAACAGACATCTATTTTATTTTTGTTTTTGCTATAAGATCATTTAAAATAAGTTCTGATTTTTCGATTCTTGCCATTTTAATGAAAAATTTTTCAAGTTACATAATTAAGCTTCGAACAAAAGTTGTTCCACATAGATATCATTTTTTGTTCTCAAAATAATCGCGACGAAAATGGCAAACACAAATTCAAACATACGCTCATACACAAGCACACACATACAGATACAAGCATCTCTCTAAAAACTTTGAATTTGGGTTCTAACTTCTAAACCTTTAAACGTAAAGATATATCAAAATATGGAATTCACAAAATCAGCCGAATTACATGAACTTCCTACTAGGAAAAGACGGATAAAACGTATATCTGGAGTTAAAAAACGGATATCTGTCACTTTGAAATTCGTGCGAACAATCCAAAATTTTATCGGTTCCGAAAACTAAAACACTTCAAAATTATCATAGATAAAAAAGTTACTACACTAATCATTACTCATCCATTTACGAAAGAGAACTAGGTATGTTTGTTAAATAACTCATGAATATACTTTATGATCATATATGTGTATATATTTATGAATATGATTGCCTACAAATAAAATTTATATATATATATATATATATATATATATATATATATATATATATATATATATATATATATATATATATATATATATATATATATATATATATATATATATATATATATATATATATATATATATATATAATCATTATGAGTTGAACAACAAATAAAATATGTATCAATCATAATTATAATATTTAATATATAAAATACAAATTTTAGACTAATCAAACTTCAAATAAATTATTTGTGTCGTTAACAATAACGACCATAATAAAATGTTAACTAAAAAACATAATTTTGAAAGCAGTTTAAAGTTATTATTTAAACTATATAAATATATTGGCTTAATACAATTTCAACAAAATGATAATAAAATAACAATAGTCAATAGAATCTATTCAATTATAACGATTATTTTATTTATAATTTGTAATTATTATGTACCGGTTTTTTTAAATCTTATTGGATATTATGAATATCATGGTGATATTATTTTAAGTATAGCTGTACATATTCATGTCTACATATTTTTATATGCCTATATTTGTAATGTTTTAATATTTATATTAAAAAATCAACAATTATTAAATATTTATAATAAATTAATTAAAGAACATATGAGTACAATTAAAATTAAATATAATATTATTTATATATTTATAGTTCTAGAATTAATTATTGGATTTTTAATTACAGAAATTTTATACATTTTAGATGTTGTCACTTATAGTGATTCAATATCATTGATATCATTAACTTGTGGTATTATAATGGGTATAAATGGATTTTATATGTATTTAATTGATATATTATTTGTAAATTTGATATTAATAATATGGTGTTCGTTGAAACAATTAAATTTGAATATATTAAATAATATAAAATGTTTAAAAACATTTATACAACATTCAAATTTCATTCGTATACAATATTATTCAATTTGTGAATTATCAAAAACAGTTTGTACATTTTTTTGTATACATTTATTTTTATCATTCATTCATGGATATGTGCAGATTGGCTTTTATACATACAATTTATTTTATAATATAATTGTTGTTGATAAAATACAAGATAATGATTTATTTATTGTACTGTTATTGTTATTTTATTATGTAATTAAATTCGGTTGTATTTTTTATGTTTGTGAATTAGTTGAATTCGAAGTAAGTATTATTATTTATACATTAATCGCATATTTATTAAGTTACTAAATCCAACATTTGTAGCGGTAAAAAATCTACCATCTCTCATACTATCAGTTAAAATTAGTACTATGTGTATATGTGTGTGATACTAGCAACAAAAATTTTATTTTTCTGAATTGACAATTAAATATATTCGAAAAAAAAAAGTAATTTTAAGAAGGGTTCCTTTTTTGATGTGAAGCTGCACGTAAACTAAACTGAATTGTATCCGAAGTGAGCTTTTATGTGATACGTTGGAAAAAAAATTTTATTAAAAAAACATTAATTTTTTTTTAAAAGACAATTTCTTCCAATTAAAAATGTGAGAGATTTTAAGTGAAGTTAACACCCATTTTATTACTTCAAAAACGCGTAAGTTGTGCTGAATCGTTGTCGTATTATTTGCCACATTAAAAAACAAATTTATTCAAAAAATAATTTTTTTTGGAATACGGTTGTGTTTTCCAGTTTCCACTTAGAATAGAAACTGATACATCTACAACACAAACACTCAAATGAGATTTAAAATGCACTATCTTGATATAAAAATAAGTTATGTTAAAAAGTTTTTCTCTAAAAGTATAAATTTTTTTATTTTTATTGTCAATTGGTTAATTTCCATATATTCATACTATGAGATAAATCAATACTATTAAAAATGTACTTAAAAAAATGGAACAGAACTTCCTAGTGATGTATGAATATGTACACTTTAATAGTTATCTATATGCCTAGTAAAATTAAAATTCAAAAAAAAAAAAAAAACTTAAAACGTGGTGATGATATTCTTATCAATTTTGCACACGAAATTCAACTAGTCATGAAAAATACTCTTTATACTCCCTAAAAGGAGACTTTATCTTTACCTGGACGCTTATCGCCGGTAGACATACCTAGAAACCAAATAGATTACATCATGAAACTACGCAGGTTTAAGAACAACATTACATGTATAAAAACAAAACCAAGTTCTTATTATTTTAGTGGTAACGATGAGGTTATTTGAGTAGGGGAAATAACTACAGAATACAGCAGTTGGTACTAATGGGAAAATTTGAGTCAAAGAGATTTCGTGATTAAAAAAAAAAACTACATGACTGGAAAATATCCATTTATATAAAAAATTATTGTCACTCATCAGAATTAGGTGTCCAAAATCAAACATCAATGGCGTATAGGGGTGTCAAACATAGTCTAGAATATATGGAACTTATCATCATCAATTTTATTGTATACAAGAAATCGTCATAAATAGTCAAAGAAATATAGATCTTTAACTTATATTACAATGCAAATGTATTGCATAATTTTCAGCAAATATTAAAATGTCAATAGTTTTTGCAGTTTTCTCCTTTAAAATTCTAGTGCGAATCAATAATTATGAACAGTTTAATATATAAGTTTCCTCTTTAATAATTTTGAGAAAAATATGTTTTTTCATTTTATCAAGCAAGAATTTGATGGTAAATTCACGTGTAGACTTTATTTTCTGGTTTGCATAAAAAAACCCTCTTTTGACTTATTCAAATTTCAAGCTATAAAATTAATTCTTCTGCAAATTTTTTTTGTTATTGATGATTCTTTCAAATACCACTACTAAACATTATTACATATTATAAAACAAAAATCCTATCGCTTGGAATATCTTATTCTCGTATATTTTCAGCCTACACTTAATCCGTATTTTTGAATGAATCGTCAGTATCAATTGATGATTCTGCAATTTGAATTAATTGTCTAAATAAATTTAATGTAGATGTTGAATTATGTGGGGTAATTATTGAACTACTACAATTTGTACTTGCTGTCGGATCCTTTTCTAGATTGTTAATATTTGTTAAAATTAAAGATGATAAATTCTGAATTGATTCCAATATATTCTTAACATCCATACTTTTATTCAACACAACATTATCAAATCGATGTAAAATACAACAATTATCAAAAACTTGTTCTTCCTTTTTCATTTTTTCATCTATAGTCTCGTTAAACATTTCAATATATTCACTAATATCTGTGGATTCTTGAGTTTCTCCGGGTTCTATTATGTTATTATCCTTTTCATCATGAATTGCTTCTATTGTTTCTTCTTTAGTTGAATTATTAACATCGCATGTAATTCCATTCACTTGATTAGATTTGTGCTCTGAACATGGGTTGTCCTTTTTAATTAATGTAATATTTAATTTACTTAATTCAATTTTGATATGAACTAATTCTTCACATTTCCATGGCATATTCGCTAAACCGATTGCATTTAAATTCTTTAATTTAAAATGTAAATCATGAAGATCTAAATTTGTACATTGATTACCATCCAAAATTAATTTCATTAAATTATCTAAATCCATCAAATGATCGAAAATTAAACTATCATTTAATAAATTATTTGTTAAATCCAATAATTTTAAATTTTCCATACCCATAAAACTACCATATTGGAATTTTGTTAATTTATTATTTGTTAAATACAATTCATTTAAATTTGTTAAATCACAAAAACTATGTACGGGTATTTGTTTAATTTTGTTAAAATTCAAATTTAGTAAACTTAAATTTGTTAAAAATTTAAAACTTTGTGATTGAATTATGATTTCATTATTCGATAAGTTTAAAATTGTTAAATTTTTTAATTTTTTAAAAACATTTTTGTGTAAATATTGTAATAGATTTGATGATAAATCCAAATATTTAATATTTGTAATTTCTGTTAAATCAAAATTTTTTAAATGATTTGATGATAAATTTAAATTTTTTAAATTTGGTGAATTTATAATACACTTTGTTAAACTTCGTAAATGATTTGAAGCTAAATTCAATGAAGTTAATTCATTTAAATTTTCTAATTTAAAAGATTCAATTTTATTATTTGATAAATTTAGATATTTTGTTTGGTAATTAGTTTCATACTCGAGTAGTGATGCTCCGGTATTCCACCAATATTTTGATTCTTGAATATTGTCATGTTTTTGTGATTCATTGCTACCGTGTAAACGAATAATTTTTAATTGATTATATGATAAATCAACAATTTCAATTTTTAATATTGTTTTATTAAAATCACGAATTGATTCCAAACGATTCGAACTCAGATTTAACAAATGTAAATTTAAATTTGCCAATAAATTTGTTGAATGTCCCAATTGATTGATATGATTTTGACTTAA
This sequence comes from Chrysopa pallens, assembly GCA_020423425.1. Classification (NCBI taxonomy): domain Eukaryota; kingdom Metazoa; phylum Arthropoda; class Insecta; order Neuroptera; family Chrysopidae; genus Chrysopa; species Chrysopa pallens. The sequence continues at coordinate 5,816,645 of CM035593.1, read as the reverse complement.
ATCCAAATATTTTAAATCTGGTAAACCATTAAACGCATTTTCATTTATTTCCAAAATATTATTATTTTGTAATATTAGATACTGTAAACATTTTCCAATTTTTGCAAAACTGTTTGATTGTATTTTTTGAAATGAATGTTTCGATATATCTAAATATTGTAGAAATGTGCTATCGTCGATACAATCCGATGGATTATCATATGGTTTCGTACTACAGCGATATAAATCCAAATTGATTATTTTTTTAAAACGATTTCTTGTCACATATAATGATGATAATATTGGCGTTATGATTTCACTATCTTTAGAATTTGAAATGATTTTTATTGCCACATCTTTGGAATCTTGGTAGTCTTCGTAAACGATTTCCGTTATTGAATTATTATATGGTAATTGATAAGACCATTCACAACGATAACAATATGCAATTGGCAATAAATGTAGAATAATTAACAGGTTTTTCATCTGAAATAAAAAATGTGACTTTATTAATAACTCTTTTGAGGATAAAATCCATCACATTTTTTTAAATAAATATCTTATTTTAACCAGTCGAGTGTCTCGTTTTGTTTCATCTTTTACCATTGTTTGTACAATTTTAGCATCATATTTCATTGTATAGACTCAGAAAAATAGCTGCTGCGATTTGAAAATCAGATTTTTATAACTTTGCTAAAAAATATTAAATGAACCCCTTTTGTGTTTGGAAAAATAACACATTCATGTTGATGTCTTATTTTATAAGCTTTCGTATGTATATTGTTTTATAACTTATATTGTATGGTAGCAACCATCCTATTAATCAAATAATTTTATGCGCAAATATCCAATGCGAGATACATCGATAACGACGTTCTGAATCGCGCTACAGCATTATCTTTCATTGTTTTAATGTAAACTCAAGCCAAACTAACGAGGTTCTTTCTTTACTCAAAAATTCTTAACTTTCTTTAATCAAAATTTTTAAATAAGAAAATTGTTCTTATTATGCGAATATTAGAAAAAATAAAAAAAAAGGTCTTGGAAAATAAAATTTGCTTCATTTTATCTTTTGACAGAAATTAAATGCACTAGAAAATATTTTATAAATTGGAAAAAAAACTCTATCAAATTTTATAATTGAAAACATTGAACGAAAATCTCTGTAAATATAAAACATTGAGAAAAAAGGGTTAGATAAAAATTGTAGTAATTGTATTTCGTATAATATTAGAACTATTCTAATTTTACTAATATATTAATCAAGAAGTTAGCGAGTGAATGCGAATACAATAACTGACGCAACATTGAGCGTTTAATCATTACGTATAAATAGACGATAAATGGTCCAAGACCTGGTTGCAAAAAACCTGAACTATCGAGTAACCGTATGAAGCATTTTTTAAATGATACTACTCACTGTAACTATTGAAAAAATCATTTAATGCCAAGGCAAATATGGTGCATAACATTGCTATATTTTTTCTAGGGTACATTTTTTGGACATAACCTGTACCAATCGAGTAACCGCATGAAATTGATTTTAAAATTTAGTTTCGAATGAGTACAAAATAATTATGAACAAGTGCCTCGTGATAAAATCTGGTGCTAAATCCATGGCACGAAACTTTTTTTATTTTTTTTTTTGTTGTGTTACCGTACCTATCAAGTAACCGCTTCAAACTATAATCAAATTGAAGTTTAAACATTTCTAACTAAGAAAATGCATTAGTGCCAGTTCTATTTTAGTGACAAATGCCTGGCACGATACTTTATTTTCCTTTCATGCGATTATTCGATTGGTACAGTTTATGTCCAAAAATGTACTATAGAAAAAATATAGCAATGTTATGCACCATATTTGCCCTGGCACTAAATGATTTTTTCAATAGTTACAGTGAGTAATTTCATTAAAAAAATATTTCATCCGCTTACTCGATAGTTTAGGTTTTTTGCTGCCAGCTCTCGCTCTAAAAATGCAGAGTAATTTTAAAAGTTTTTAATCATTTAACACAAATTAAATTTACAGTATTTATATACACATGAGAAGTTTGTTTATATGTATTATAATAGGGTAGATGATTGATACTGAATTTCACATCAAAATGTGAAACTAGACTCAATAACATAACAAAATTCCAAAATTTAATTACAATTGATTCAAAGATGAAATTAAATGTTATCAAAGTTGTTAAACACGCAACATCTATGGGGATACTGTATTTTCCAAAAACTATTTAATATGAACAATTAATTATAATTTGATAATTTATATATTTAAATCTAATTTATTTGTGTAAACAGCTGAATTTGCGCTGAAATTATTCTATATCTTCCTCTTTACCACGTTTACGAAAAAATCAAAACAATTAAAAAAGGCAGTTTTTCTTACTTGATTTTATACTTGAGTATATGATGCAGTTAATTATTATTTTTAAAAAAGTGAAAAATAAAAAATGAAAAAATTGATAGTAAAATCTATTTTATTTTTAACACAAAGTATCAAATTTATTTAAATGTTTTTGATTAAATGTATTAATTAAGTATTAATTAAATCTTTTTCCATTATTGTTAGTAAATATTTGTCACCAAATGATCATTTAATTTGAATTTATTTAATAATAGTATAGTGTTCACTTACCGTCATAATTCTTAAAAACTATTTTGACATTGTTTCATTACACTGTAATATTTAACTGAAGATTTTAAAATTGTTGTAATTATATTTATTGTGGAATTTTAGCTTATTAAAACAAAATATGATAATAGTCAAAATATTATTTGTATTTTGGATGCATAGTCAACGCATTACTGATATAGAGAGTGTTCCGATCGTGATCGATTAATAGCTAGCATTAAAAGTAAGCATACGCAATCGTTTTTCCGGTTTAAAGTGAACTAATTCTGTAAATTAATATATTTTTATTTGTAAAATTGTTTCTATCAAAATATAAATGTAAAGAATGGCATAATAATGACATTTTGTCAACCATGCAAAATATTAATCAACGATTAATAGAAAAAGTTGTTTCGCTAAGTTGACATACATCCAGATTTGTTTCTGTGAATAATTTCTATGGAGTTCTAATTCGTCGTACGTAGTATTTTAATGGCCAATAAAACTAGCCTATATCAACCGAACGAGCTTTGAATTTTTGCTTAAATGATTTTGGATTTATATTTTGCTAAAGTGGCTTTCCTCTTTAAATTTGACTCCAATCCGCTTCTTAAAATCTTAGCAAGGTAAAAATAAGATTCCAGAGATATAACAGTAATAAGACATAACACGCGTACAAGTGTAAGATGTAGAAGATAAGACATACAGTCCACCACACACGATTTTGGTTTTCAATTTTTATTCTCCTTTTGCGCCTATGAAAATAAAAGAAGACCTTGCAAATAAGGTCTATTTTATTCCTAAAGGATCCAAATTATTCATTAAAAAATGATTATAATTTAATATACTTGATAACTTTTGCATAAGTTACCAAATTTCATTATACTCGTATTTTGAATTTCCCGATTAAAATTAAATCGAATACACACCCTGTATATATTAAAAATAGTAAAATTATTTAAATGTGTAATAATTAAGGTATTCGATTCTATATTTTAAAAATATATTGTACAGCTTTGGTTTGATTATTCGACAATATGCAAATAATTCAATAGATTGTAAAGATCTTTTTTTTAATTTTTAAAGAATTTGAAAAACAATGAGTGTTTTTCATCTAACAATAAGATGTGCCGTGCTGCGCTGAGCCTCTGTTAGCCTGGTAAATAAATGGAAAATGAAAACACGGGTTAAACAAAATAATATTACTAGATTTAAAAAAAAAAATTAATTAAGAATTTTTCGTTGGTTAAAATCCAATTTGTAATTCACAGAGAAATTTATTGTATCTGCGTTTATTATGTCCACTTACAGATTACTTATATTTCTAGTAGATTTTATTCTTATATGTCTATGTCTTTTACTCATTCAATCGGACCGGATAATATTTTTACGAATTTGGCAACGTCGCGATGTCGGTATTTACTCACACAAAAAAAAAAATTTTTATAAAAGTTCAAAATTTTATGACCATTTATGACACTTCAAATTAGGAATAGCTGATCTCAGACCTTGACGAGTCTCAGCCGGAAGCGACATAATCCGTACTGAAATATATAATTTTCGATCTTCTTTAAAGAAAGAAAGAATATTAATGGTTTTGAAGTAAATGCTATCATAATAATTATGTTTTCAGAATTAATTTTTTAGTTTATGCCATAAATATTAAAATTGAATGGTACTTCTTTTGTTTTCAGAGTAAATATTCTGGAATTTGTTTACACCTATTTCGAAATAAATACCATAAAAAATTTGACAACAATTCTTCATTGATTGTAAGTACAAATTTACATGAAATATCGAAAATAACGAAATGTCATGCAACATAAATGATGCCTTCGTAATTTACTGAAAATGCATCAAACAAGTTAAATAATTGAGCGCTTTCACAAAGCTGCAATTTTATTATTCTATAATGTGCATATGTATAAACATAAAACCAAATTACCAGACCATTATTGAGTTCGATGTCTGATTGATTAATGGACCAACACTATAATTTTATAGCTATAGATATAAACTTGTATTACACACAAAGTCTCGCATAACAGGTTGAAACGGGAATATATAAATATTTTCTTCATCATCAGAAGCATCAAATAAATCATCCAAAATCATCGCTATTTTAATTATATGATAAAACTTTTGATAAAAAGTTCTAAAAATATAAACTTGTGCACCAATAAAGGATTACTGATGCACGCGTTGCTGCAAAATTCCTTGCATTGATTGTACTGATTTTTGTCAGTGCTGTACAGCCTAATCTTCATTCAACTAGAAAGAATTAAAAATTATTTGTGAAGAATTGAGAAGCTGTCAAAATTAAAAACTATTATTTGTTATTTGAAATTTAACTAAATATATTATTGAAAACGCCTTAATTGTAATGATAAAAACATAGTAAACTGAGCTATTTTTTTTACCAAAAATGACTTATTGAATGCTCATCAAACAGGAATCTATTTCTAGAACTCTCGTAAAAATTGAAAAAAATTACTTTTTCCTAACTCTTTATTCGTTTATAGTTCAAAGATCTATCAATTCAAATCTTACGAAATGGTATTCATTATAACGTATATGGAATTCCCGTAAGCTTTCGTACCATGTATACGGTATGTATATGATATAAATGTAGTTTTAAATTCAACAAAGACTGGCGTAACCAACAAAAGTTTCCAATAGTTGCAATTACCTTTGGAATTCAATACTTTGTAGTTATTTTTTTAAGTTGAAAATTTTTTAATTTTTACTTCCTTGTCTTTTTTACAAATTTGTATTTTATGAGATACAATTACTTAAAATCTTGAAGATATCTACTCGCCAATGCAACTATATAAAAAGTAATAAATCGGACATAAATATAAAAAATCAATTTAGCTGACGGAAATAGAACTTCTGCCTATTTTATAGTCAGTTTGTGAAATATTTTTAATGTTTTCCTACAAGAAATTATTAACCTCTGTAGTGGATGACCAAATATTTGTGGTTATTGGAGCCGTATGTTTTTACGCCAGTGAATAATCACACTAGTATTTAATGCGATTAAATACAAATTAAATTTTATTTGTTTGTTTTTTTTTTTTTTAAGGCATTTGGTGTTATAATGTCGTATTTATTTATTTTGTTACAATTTCAAGTATCGTCAACAACAATCAAACGAATTATTTTAAATTTAACATTAAGTTCAGAAAACTTTACATTACCAAATTGGTATGATCATGGTATTAATATTTAACTACACAAAATATAAATTGGTGGAAGTCGACTCTGTACGTGAATGTGGAAGGCATTAATTACCAAGAAGATAAATTACTAGACTATATTCAAGATAGGCGAATTGCCTTGGCGATGACCCTCATCAATTATAAAACTTTAGAATTTAGAATTAATATTATTGAATAAACCTAACGATTAGTTTTTGTAGGTAATTATAATATTTTTGTTTATGATTAAGTTTGAATGGGTGGGATAGAATTTAAATAAAAGATGCTATGTACAATAGGTCATTCTACAATACGAAATTCTAAATTACGGATTTATAAATTGTAGCAGTTAATTATTGTTTTATTTGTATCCTTGTAATAGGATTCGCACATATTTATTTTCATTAATATAATAATTGTTTTTCAATTTTGTATAGTATCGGATGCAGTAGTTAGCACGGCAAATCAATGGGGTTAAATTAGCACGAGCGTTGTCACCAAAGCATTTGTTTCTATAAGGTAAAAAATTCGTTAACATTTGGCTCCACATCAAACTTCTTTTAGAATTATTGGAGTTACATCCACAGAATTTCACTGTCCAGTATTGAAGATAAGAATCTAAGTACTGTAAATACCATGTTCAACTGAAATCCAATAATCCGTCCAATGATTTGATTTTAATCCTGTTAATAAGATAACTTAATAATATAATCAATCTAAATAAGAATAGTTGAATTTTGAAAATATAACAATCAACTTGTTTATTTACAGATTACTTTTATTAGTATTTTTAATATTAATTAATGACAATACAATCTACAAAATTAAGTACCAACCGTTTATTACTGTAAGTATTCTATTCTCTCGAATTAATCAGATTTAGCATTGTAAATGATATCGATTATATAGTGATTATTTTCAGAATCTGCATTATGGACAATTGACGTCAATGATCAAATGCTCTGGTTCTTACAATAGACAAAATTTAAGCTTGCAATAACTTTCTCTTGAAAGCCATTGAAAATAAAATAAGTTTGTAAACAATTATTATTTGAAAATATATTTGTATGCTATAAATCAGATTGTGTTTACAAAAATTCAATTTAATTTTTAATGGAACTAAAGTAAAACAATAAATTACTCCTACAACGTTTACATCCCCCCTTTCTTACAAAATATCTATTTGTAAGAAAACACCTTGTATAATTTCAATTAACAAACAGAGAATATAATTTCCGTTAATATTAAATTAAGGAAATAGCCTTACTATAGTTGTGAGTTTTAAAATATTGCACTAACTTATCCATTGGACCCCCCATAGACGTAACGTTATTACCGATTACACCCAATCGCAAAACTTAACTTTGGTAGTTTGGCACTTTTGGGTCCAATGGATAAGTTAGTGCAATATTTTAAACTGCTTATGTGTAATATTTGTTCCGTATCTTGAATTGAACTGAAACAAATGTATGTATCAAATTTTTTGCAAATAAATTGTGTAAAAAATAAATAAAAATCAATTATTTTTAATCATTTAACTAAAAAATTTTGGCAAATAAATTTTGTAAATAATAAATAAAAATTAATTATTTTAATCATTTTTTTGAATTTTGTTATGAAAAAAAGCATTTAAATTCTATTTTTTTATCACGTTATTAATGGCAGTCACTTTCTGTAAATTCTTATGCAGCAATGAAATTTGCAATCACAGCAAGTACTAATATAAAACGGACCAGATTTACAAGAATTTACATTCTTAGAGCCTTCCTTGCAATAACAAATTCGTGCTGTTGTTTATGCCATAAACATAGCCATAAACGAGCGTTATAGTTTGACCCTATAACGCTCAATTTTTATCCAATTTTGACAAAGAAAAAACTGAAATGAAAAGTATAACTCCAAATTAGTGGGTTTTAAAAAAATTTCACTCAAATCGGTTAAACATAAGTTTTTTCCTATAACGCTCAACTTTTATCCATTTTTGGCAAAGTGTAAAATCCTACTAAATTTAGATCATTATCATCAATTTTTGGTTAAATAAATATCAAAATAGTGAGGGTCAGGTTTTAATATTTCATATAATGGTTAAATTGAGAGAAATAATAGTACAAAAAAAGAAAAGGATGACCCAAAATTTGTGTACTAAATCTGTAGCACTTAGAATGAAAAGTGTGCCCAAAAATTAGTGGGCTTACAAAAAAGTTTACTCAAATCAGTTAAAATTGGGACAAGATATTAAAAAAATGAATGTTTTAAACTTAATGACGTCATCAAAAAAATAGTTGCCCTACAATAACAAACTATAAAATCCTACTAAATATGGGTCATTATTTTCTAATTTTTGCTCAAATAATTCATATCAATACTGAGGGTCAGATATAACATTTCACATAAGAGTTAAATTGAGCGAATTAATAGTTCACTCAAAAAAAAAAGTTCATTCAAATTGGTTAAAATTTGGCCAAGATATCGAAAAAATAATTTTTTTTTTGAAAACAAAGTATAAAATCCTACTAAATTTGGGTCAAAATTTCCAAATTTTTTGTTTAAAAAATCATATCTGCAAATAATATCAAAATAGTGAGGGTCACGTTATGACATTTCATATAATGGTTTAATTGAGCGATAGTAATAGTTGCAAACATGACAAGCTTGACCCAAATTTAGTGGGCTTAGAAAAAGTTCAATCAAGTCGGTTAAAATTTGGCCAAGATAGCGAAAAATAAATTTTTTAAATAATAATGGCTCAACTTTAATCCAATTTGTGGTTAAATTAAAAATATCTACAATAAATATTATGAAAGTGAGGGTAAGGTTATAACATTAATGCAAGAGTTTAGTTAACCGAATTAAAAGTATAAAAAATGATTAAAATTAGTACGTTTACAAAAACAGTTCTCCCAAAAAGTTTTAAACTTTGCCAAGACTGAGCGTAGTCAACTTTAATCCAATTTTGGCAAACAAGGTATGTAATTCTTCTAATTTTGAGTCATAATTTTTAAAAACTTCGGTTAAATAAAACATAGCTGTAATAAATATCAAAATTGTGAAGGTCAGGTTTTAACATTTCATGTTAGTGTTAAATTGAGCAGAATAATAGTACTAAAAATGAAAAGTATGATCCAAAATTATTGTGTTTAAACAAAAGTTCACTGATACAATAGCGATCTAACCAAATATAAATGTTAGTTGATTTAATAGCTGTGCATACATACCTTATAACATATTATTTTCTTTCTTTTTGTATTGAAATTTATGGTAGCAAGGACATTAGAGAACCCACGTAATTAAATATGTTAGAACGTTTCCTATTAAGAATTATTGACTTAAAGACGATTATGAATGATAATTTTGAATTTCCTTTATTATTTATTTTCAAAGTATCAAATTCACTGAGTGTCATCGTAGAACTAATTCTGAAGTTTGGTACCTCATAAAAAAAGTTTACAATAAATCGCTAATATTAAAATTAAAAATTTAATTCTAATATGCCAATTCTTAATTGCCATATTAGTGTTACATATGTTGATTTGCTTTATCATTTAATATTTTCAATACTTCACTTAAGCTTCTCTTCAGTAGCGTATTAAACTATGTCCATAAACATAATAACTTTTGAATGAAATCAAAAAACTCAGAAGAAAGAATATCGCAGAAATCACATAAAATGTGTGCGCTATCGTTAGGTATAATTGATTTTGTTTTTTGAAAGAAGTTTTGTGTTTTGTATGTTAAATATGCTCAAATCATAAATTTTTCATTTTAACAGTGGTGTATTTTCCTGAAACATTGCAGGTACATTACCATTTTTGCAATCATTACCAAACTCCATGGAGGAGGTTTAATATATTTGCTCCCCAATGCTGAGTTTACAAATATGTTTGCAGCCCAAAAAATTTTGTAGTATCAGGAGTTTAGTATTGAATTGGAGTTTGGTAAAACTCACTCGCCCATCACACTAACTCACTTGACGTGACGTTTACAATCAGTATATGACATAATCAATTGAATGAAAATGCAAAACCATCTAGCCTTACGAAGACGTGTATCGTATTGATAGAAATAAGAAAACTTTAAAAGGAAAGTTCGTAAATATGAAAGCATGAGCTGCAAGAATATATTCGAAAATCATTAAAAATAAAACTAGATATATGGACACACATCCACATAATCTCAGCTATGGACAGTGTAAAAAATATTTTTGACTATCTTCGGGTTAAGCAATAAAGGAAATTATGTAAAATAAAGTCCAAAATATATAAAAGAGGTTTGAAATAACAAATAAAACTCATTATGAACAAGAAATTAGTTCGACCCATTGCGGAATATAGAACAGTCAATTGTTCGAACGTTGGATACTGAAATTTGTATTTGCCCCATATTTCAGGTAGTCACACAGAAGAACAATTAATGTAATGAATAGCATGCCTTTAACAAACATTTGACTATCTTCGCATTGAATTAAACGACAACAGCAAAATGAATCCTGAAATGAATAAAAGAATTAACTTTCAAAATGTACACGAACTAAGTTGGTCTACACGAACTAAGTTGAACAAAACATTGGACAATGTGTTCAAACTGAACTCTGAATATTTGGATTTATTTTGTAAAATAGTAAGTGGTCTAGAAAATAAATGATCAGATAAGGTCTAAACAAGATATTTTAAAAATCTCAACGTAACAAATGATAAGACCTCGACTGAAAAGTATAAATTTAGAGACCACTTAAATAATATTTGTGTTGTGATAGAAGAGTTGGAATTTTGTTGCGAATATGAGATGTCTCCAAAATCTGACAGGGATTTAAAAGTTCGTAATATGCGACGATGAAGTTTGAAACATAAAGGGTTGAAAACTAATTTTTTATTTAGTTAAATTTCAATGGGTATACTATATTTATTTTCCATAAGTTAAGTGAAGTACGGTGACTAACAGGGCTTAATAAATTTATGTTTTTAAATTATTATAATTGTGTAGCGCCAAGAATTTTTACGACAGAGTTATCCTTTTTACGTCTCTTTTATGTTATAAAATTGCTTATTTTTCATTGAATATTTTTTCTAGTAAAATTATCGTCAAAGAGTGACAGCTTATACAAAAAAGGAATACGAGGGAAAAGAAAATACGTAAAGTTTTCTAATAAAATTCATTTGCTATTTGAAATTGTTTGGCAAAGTGAGTTACAGCTGACTTATCTATAAAATTAACTATATATAATGCTATATGTCAAATAATACATTTGACGAGTAAATATTAAATAAAGCTATATGTTCACCACTCCATTAATTAATTTCAATAAAATGTATGTAACGTAAAAAAATACAAAAAAATGGTGGAGCATCATTTTGACTTCCACGGTATCAAAATAAAATTAACACCATTAGTATATTTACTTAAACATTGAAAAAAAATGTATTTTCTATTCATACCACAAAAATATATCAAACGAAACACAATGTTTGATTCATGGGACTCTGCTATATCGCCGTTATTTTTCATATCAAATATATTTGGTTTGATCCGTTTTAAACGTTCAACTGGTGAATTTACAATATTCAATAATATCAAATCATTTCTAATTGTGTTAGTTTTATGTAGCGCACAAACACATTATACATATAATTCATTAACATCACACATGTATGCTAATAAAACATCAAATTTCTTTGATACAATTTCATTAATTAAATTAATTGCACATGAATTTAGTTTTATTTATGCATTTATTTATGTATTTATACATAATCAACCATTGTATGATTTATATTTAAAAATGCGTATAATGCATCGTAAATATTTTGTAAAAAAACGTGATAATGGAAATATGACGAAAGTTTATAAATACGTTTTTAAAATATTAATACTTGAATTAATTCTAACATTTATTGCTTATGCTCCATATTTATTTTTTATCTCTGGTAAAACATCACTAAAACAATTTTTAATAAATATTATGTTTGATATTAATTTGTATGCATTATTTATTGTTGAATTAATTTTTATTAATTTTTTACTATTTGTATTTGTATGCTTTAAAAACTTAAATCATGACTTAACACAATCGAATTATGCATATTATAATCATTTACATGATATTAAACTATCTTATATTGCATTATGTGATTATACACAAATGATTCATCAATACTTTCAATCACCAATTACTATTTATTTTTTTGCATTTATTATTCGAACCGGATTTTCAATGTTTTCATTTTTCTCTGAAATTGTGGTCCATGAATCGTATGTTGTGTCACGTATATTATGGAAATTATTTTATATATTTACACATGTTTGGGAAAATATTTTAATTCTGTATGCCTGTAAAGTGGTACGGGATCAGGTAAGTTTATATTATTTCAATTATTAAATCCATTGTGTTTGACAGAAAAAAAGTGACACTTAATTATAAGGCATTTACTTAATAATTTATATTTATAAATATAAAATTTATACATACTCTAGCATCGTGAAATAGTGAATAATAAATAATTTATATAAATGTAAGTAAGTAAATAGACTGAAAGAAAAACGACGCGTACCATAATACTATTAAATATAATATTATGAATCAGGAGATCAGGAAAATAGATTATGTGATATCTTAAATGGTTTGTTTTATATATTTGCCAAATAAGTTGCCTATATTCAAATAAATTGTTTTCATAATGTATAAAAACTGATAGTTTTAAAAATACCAAACAAATTAAAAAAATAAATATTAAAATATTAAAAAAACTTAATGAAAATAAATAATTTTAAATGATGCTGACTGATTCACCACTCTCACTGCAAATTGAGATTAAATTAAAAATAGCATTTAACAGGTAACATCAATAACAAAAATGCTTGGCAATAAAAAATTTATGTTTTTAAAAGTTTTTTAAAGTTACGGACAAAAAATTTTTAATAATTAAATGAATAATTATAAATTATTTCAAATTAAATATATTTATCTATACCAAATTTAAAACAATTGAAAGCCAAAGAGAGTGACAAAAGTTTGATTTTACTTTCGTAACTAGATAAAACTCTTAATTAAAAATTTAAACTAAATTATTTAGATATATTTTATAATTAATGATAATGTTTAACAAATTATTAAAAATAAAAAAACCAATGAATGTAATTATTAAAATTGGATTGGAGCCAATTTTATTTAAACCAACAACCATGGAAAACGGAATTCTGGTAGTGTAATCTTTTTCCATTGCATCACTGAAATGGCCTGCAAAAGAAGACACCTTATCGATTACTTGAATTGATTTTTAAGACAATATGTCGACTGATATCCCAAGCTCATATATTAGCCCTACTAGTTATAAAAAATTTCTTTTTAATTACTTGAGTAATTTTTTATCAGGTGACGAAGCTGATCCATAGAAACCCTTAATTCTTTGCAACAGACTGAGCTGTCTTGATTTTTTAAGTTAGTTTTTTGCCAGACAAGAATGATCCAGATTTTGTTTTTTGTAATAAGTCTCTAAAAGATTTTTATAAAATTGGATAAATAAAGGTTCTTCTGATGGAAGATACTAATATATATTTATGTATTTGGAATATTACAAATCATAAAAGAAAAAGAACCAACCAAACAAAATAATGATTAATTGGAAAAAAAGAAAGAAAGAAAAAAGTAATAATATACAATCAAAAATAAATAAATATCAATAATAATTTACATAATCTCTTTTGTCATAACAACAGTTGCATGTTACAACATTTGTTTTCTGTTTCCAGAATATATTTTAAATAATTTAAATTGTTTTATTAGAGATTATCGTGGGTATTAAGAATGTCTGCCGCAGATTTAATGTTAAGATTTACTAGCACATCTCTGGAATGACATTATCTTTTCGATGCGAAATCTAACTATAGCGATATCGTTAGTTTCCTGAGTTTCTGTTTTAAAAAATTATGTATTTTTTTTCCAAATATATGGTATATTATCATTATTCATTCCCTGTTTGGTTAATTGATGCATTTATTCCCAAGAATCCAGTTTCCGCACAAACAACATCACATTCTTTCAATTTATTAAATAACCCAGATTCAATAATCAATTGTGTATTATTGTGTTGTCCCCGACCCAAATTTTTGAGTTTTAACAAAACCACCAGCAGTGACACCAACAAACTATCTACAGAAGCCGGAATTTCAATTCGAAATTCGGTATAATCTATAATAATCCTATCTTTGTGAATTCGTGATAAAAACATTCAGGCATTCATGCTTATATAACAGTCCACTCTGGTCAAAACAATATATTTTCTTTGGTATTAGTTAAAACTTTCAAGGTGAAATGAAAATTTTTAATATAGATGTGCGATGAACTGCAAATAAGACACTTAACGCTGAAAATGTGAACCGAGTTATAATTTCATTAAGAAAATCAATAGCAGATTTGTCTTCGAAATAATATATTAACTAGATAGGTTGGTGATAAAAATTAATATTAAGATTAATAAAAAGTTGAAATTGTAAAAAATTTTTCCAACTAAATCTAACATTTGTTCACCTTTCCTCAAAGATTGTAAACCACTACAACACTTGTCCTCCGACTGTGTTGATTAGCAACTAACAGTTTAATGGGGATGTCACCACATTCTTTGTTAATGTATTGCTTTTACCAAATAAAACTCTACTTTCCTTAATTTGATATATCTCAGTTTAAATTTCTGCATCATAACTTGTATTACTCGCATACATTTATTTATTTCATATAAATGTTTTTTCTGAATCATTTGATTTATAAATCAAATCACCTTGAATTTATCTTGTTTTAATGAAATTGAATCGGTTTGTAATGACACCTGACCTTTATAATCAAAATAACTGAAAAATATAAGAGTAGTGTAATGATGAGAGATTTGGGCCAAAATACATGTTAATTTCCCATTAGAGCAAATTCAGTTATTTTACTATAGGGAATATATATATATATATAATTGATTGAAGGGAGGGTGTGTAGGAAGAAGAGGAGGATGTGGTTAAGTGGGTCAGTAGGTGTAATAAGTTTTTAACTTGATATTGGTACTGGAAGTAAGAATTTGTAGCGGTATTATTTTCATAAAAAAATATATTTATTAGTTGATAATAAAAAATGTATGGTTCAGTTGTTTATAGTATAGTAGTATAGTCTTGGAAGGGAGTGACAAAAAACAAAAAATAGATCGTTGGGTTGGGTTTGAACCAACATCTTTTAACAGACTTTGTTTGAAACAACTTATAATGGAGAGGCTATTTATTAATACTTACGTCACCAATTAAGCAAACCTAGACGGAATTCGAATACATAGTAAATGGATATTTGAAACAAACAAAGAGGTTGAACGCTGTTAAGCTACCAACGATGCAATTATTTGGTTTAAGTTTAACGTATAAATAGAATCTCTTTTATAAAGGTATTTAATTGAGTTAGGTATTGATTTGACATGAACGGAATAGTTTATCAAATTAATATTTTTTTTTTTATATATGGACAATAGTTTTGTAGATGTTATAATAAAAAATCCTTATTTTTAATTAAGAAAAAAGTACACATATTTATCAAAAACAAAAAGATTATGCCATAATTTGTAAGTAAAATTAGTTAACTTAATTAGTTGATACAATATGTTATGAATTTGAAAGATTAATTTAACTAGGATGTGGTTTTTTATCAATTAATTTTTAATTAGGGAACAATGTATTTCCAAACAATTTTTTTGAAAAAGGATAAAGTATAATAATCAAAAATAAATTGAAATAATTATGGGAAATAAAAAAGGAAAAAAAATTCATTTTCATATAAGAACATATACAAAATTAAAAAAATGAATACATGTGTAACTAGTTCTCAATCAAAACCCAAATATATATATTATATTACTTGGTTTATACCAGCATGTCTTCAGTTAGTGTTTGACACTCAAGATTAGAAAGATAGTGTCATCACCAGAAGCATGGAAAGTATTTAACAAATTGAATACATTGAGAAAGGATGAAATTTATAAAATATTGAAAGAAATTTCTTTTTTTGCTGAAAATCATTGATCATGATGATGAATTAGAGGAATCTCATTATCCCATTGGATGGTGGTATTTTGAAAAAGAATGTTTTAAACGCACTGTCACTTCATTTGATACTAATTTCGATGGAAAAATATTGGTTGAACTGAAATCGTTCCTTACATTATGGAAATCAACAGTGGTATACGAAAATGATGACAAGTAATATAAAACAAAAGGCTTATTAATTTTTATAATACTTTTTTTATTAGAATATATGAATAATTTGAAAAAATTAAGTTTTTTTTTCTCAAATTGAGTGCGATAAACATTTCAAAAAAAAAAAAACAACAACAACAACACCAACAATGGATGACGGAATTAAGCTGAGTAGTTAGTTGGTGAAAATAATGAGTAAAGTCGTAAATATTTTCAAAAAGCAAAATAATTAAAAATTTTTGGAAAAATGATTCAAACACTATATTGTTTAAATATTCGTCTCTTCAAAAAAGTGTATATGTGTTGGAACAAAAAGTCATTTGGAAGCTTGTATTTCATGAATGGTGAGTTTCCGAGAGCAGATAAAATCATTTTTACATAAAGGCGGTAATTACAATGAAGAGAAAAAAATTACTGGAATGAAATGGAGGTGGCATTAAATCAGCGTTTGAAAGTCGTTTAAGGACAAGTGTAATTATTAATTTAATATACAAAAATCCTAAACTTTTTATGAAAGATGCTGTAATGTTGTTTACTACACGAATTAAAAATATTTTAAGAAGATTCGAAGGTTAATTCATCATTATGTTGATAATTTGTAAAGAATATTGATAATGACAATGTGGTTGAATTGAAATTTTTCAATACTAAGAATGAGGTTATCAATCGGACAACAGAGATAAGAAAATGGTTTTTGGTAAATGTTGTAGAGTCACTATTAAAAAATTTGGAGGAATTTCAAGAACGAGATAGTTGGTGGGCATTATTGAATATAGTTAATTTGAGAATTCATATAAACAAATGTCAACTGTTAAAAGGGTCATCTTACATAGAATTACCAAAATGTATTCAATCAAAAAAGGCTTGTGTGAATGTACAAAATGATGATGAAGCTTGCTTTGCATGGGCAGTCACTTCAGCTCTTTGTCCAGCAAAAGAACATTTAAATAGAATAACTTCACATCCACACTATTCACACGTTTTGAAATTAAAAGGTATTACATTTCCAATGACTTTAAAACAAATACCCAAATTTGAAAAATTAATTATAAATGTATATATTTTAAAATTGGGTAAACATGGAAAATATAGTGTTGAGACAGTATTTCTTACAACGAATAAACAAACAAGACATGTTAATATTTGGTAATGATACAAAATATTTATATGGAAGATGATAATAATAATTTTGATCATGATACTCTCAAACATGATAATGATAACATGACAACTAACATATTGTGTGATATTGAAATGTTAATGTTTATACAATTGGGTATTCGTGGCGAACTAAATCAATGTTGTAATAGATATGCTAAAGCTAATCATAAATATATGAAAAACTATACTTTGTGTGAAAAACAAAAATACAAAATGAATTGGAATGTCAACTCAATGTATGCATGGGCTCAATGTATGCAACAATTTCTTCTAAAAAATAATTTTAAATTGTGTACCGATCCGATTGATGTTACATCCATATCTGATGATAATACTGAAGGATATATATTTTGGAAGTAGACTTAGAATATCCTAACAATTTATATGATTTATATAATGATCTACCATTATGTCCATTTCATGATAAACCAATGGGGAATAAAAGTCAAAAGCTAATTGCAACGTTGGATAATAGTTATGGTGTGATTTGGAAAAAAGTGCATCGTATATTGAAATTTCGTCAGTCACCATGCCTTAATGATTACATTGATTTGAATGTTCTATTATTTGGTTTAGTTATAACTAAGGTCCAAAGCCAAAACTAATTTTGAGAAAAAATCATATAAGTTAATGAACAATGCGGTATTTGGAAAAACAATTGAAGATGTTCGAAAACGAGTCAAGTTGCGAACACGATGGTATGGCCGTTATGGTGTAAAAGCATTGATAGCTAAACCAAATTTTCAGAACAATTTTTTGTGAAAATTTGGTAGCTGTTGAATTGAGAAAAATTAAGAAATTTTATAATAAACCATGTATTGTGGGAATGGCTGTTTTAGATATTGCAAAAACTTGCTTATATGCTTTCCATTATGGTTATATCATTCAAAAATTTAAGGAGAAAGCTAAGGCTCTTTACACCGATACAGACTCGATTATATATTGTATTGAAACTGATTATCTATATGGGATGATGAAAGAAGATACAGAAAAATTTGATACCAATGAAAACTGAACCAAAATAATATATATGGTATACCTTTAGCAAATAAACAGGTGGCTGGACTCATGAAGGATGAATTAAAAGGAATAATAATTACAGAGTTTATTGGATTAAGATCGAAAATGTATGCTTACAAGATTAATGGAGAGGATGCTGTTAAAAAAATAAAGGGAATTAAAAAGAGTGTTGTTCAAAATAAAATAACATTTGATGATTATTATAAGTGTTTAGCATAACTCGCTAATAATTTAGAAATTTTATCAACTTCACAAAAATGTATTAGATGAATTAAACATAAAATTTATAGCGTTAGTGTGCATAAGGTAGCGCATGAGGTCAGTGGAAATAAACGTGATGATAAACGATGTATTGTTGATGGTCATACTGACACATATGCATGGGGAACATTTTAAATTAAAGGAAAGGATGTATGTCAAATAAATAAGAATGTACTTTGTATTAAATATAAATATATATGTAATGTATTATGTTTAGAAAAGAAAAAAAAATACATAGTTTTATTTTTAAATTTCATAAAAAATCTTTTTTATTAAGCCAACTATCATGATCCTTTGAGTATCCTAACCGCCAACGCACAAGGACCTTATCCTTATTACTTTTCAAAATTTTCTCCACCAACAAGATGTTGGGATGTTGTTTTTGTAGTTCCAACTCATAAAATCCACCAAGAATTTCTCCTCCGTGATAGTCGGTGATAAGATCGGTTACAGGATTAGTGTTTTGAATTTTCCTTATTTTAAAATAGTTCTGCAGTCCTTTATCAAACAATGAGTTATATTTGGAAATTCTAACATCATTGACTTTATACTTGGGTATAGCAGCAATTTTAATATTGTTACAAACGGTAGAGAGTAACATTTTTTCATTAGAAACACAGACGTCACATGGTTTTATTTGTACAGTACGGTGTGTTTTTTGATTGTAATTAGTAATCAATTTTGAAATAAAATTTATCCATTTGTATCATCCATTTAAACTGAATTATTTCCACATTTGTTCTTTGATAGTCCTATTAAATCGCTCAACAATTGATGCTTTTATTGAGTATTGGTTTATACAATGTTTTTCCATTAAACTATGAAGTTTTTTATTGAAAAATTCTTTACTATCATCTGTTTATAAATTTTTTGGTATACGCCCCTGTTGAAAAATTTTAACCATACCATTACAAACTTCTTCACTACTTTTATTTTTGATTGGTGTAGCCCATGCATATTTAGATCATGAATCAATAACTGTAAGCAAATATTTGTATCCACTATTGACTTTAGCACCATATCATTTCAACTAACTCAGCTTGCCATAAATCATCTAGTCCTTTTATGATTACTCTTCTCCGCTTAAAATTTTTACGTGCAGGCTTATGAAGTTCATTAACCACTTTCTGCTTAGATATCATGTACGATAACTTTGTGATTATTAAACAATTTATTAAACACTCTTTCCATTTTTTTCAACATTATCTTTTAATTTTTGTAAAAGTGTATCATCTTTGAGTTCAATGGATATTTGTAAAATTTCTAAACTTTTATCAAATTGTGTATATAAATTATAAATACTTTCATCAAAATCATTCTTTGTTGTAGCTTTGTACTCACGAATGTCTTTTGTTAATTGATCAAGATCAACTGAATTATTGTTCACTATAGATGTTAATCCATTTAATTTTAAATACACATTAACCAAATTTTTCATCATCGTATCCATATTTGCATTTAGTGTGCTAACTTGTTCATTAGATTTATGTAAATATTGATGAAGAGTTTTTAAATCATGATTTGCTCGACCAATAGATGACAATGACGACGACGACGACTTCGATGATGTAGTTCAACGTCCAAACTTTCCAACACTCATGATAATATATTGAATGAGATAAGATCGGGTTGGAATACAATATTTATATGATAATATTTTCCTCTCTCAACTCTTAAATTATTAATTTTAAAGATTTTAGTGACCAGATTGTTGGGTTGCAATTAATAGCTTTAAACGTTCCACGATCTCATTCACATCGTTCCAATAGGTGTAATGGACGATATCAGTGATCTCCATTAAACCCATGCCCTCAACAGTTTTAAACTTTTTCCTACTAATTAACGGTTTGGTAATTGACATTGCCTACTATACGTTTGTTATGAATGTTTGGAAACATTGCTTTAATGATTATTATTTATTCTTATGGCTGTACACATTTGTTGTTCTCAAACTAAAGCCATACTTAGTTAGATCATCTTTAGTGTACACATCCTCATCGGGTTTCTTCATAAATATAAACTCATACAGTCCACGAGTACCTTTGTAAGATATATCACCAATTTCCAAATTATTATTGTGAGTATGTTATACCTATTTACTAATATACTATTTACCATTCTCCCATCGGGGTCCAAAAGTATGATCAATTGTATTACTTGCGGTGAGAGTACGTTTTAGGCAGTCACTTGCTATATCACCAAAATCTTCACTTGAGGAAAAAAAATCTACATATCCTTGAGCTTTAGGCTGACTCATCAACCTTCTAGCTGTGTTTTTATCAATTTATGGGAAGGTGGTGTTATAGTTTCTCTTTTATATGAGGGCGTTGTAGTATCAGTTTTCAATTGGTTTTTTTTTTTTTTTTTTTTTTTTTTTTAATTTCTGTTACAATTTCTTCTAAGGGCTCTGTAATTGGCTTTAAATAACAACATAAACAATGACAAATTTAAAAGAATTTTTTTTTATACTTTAAAAAAATAAACATTACCCGAATTAGAAGGACCAAAAAGTATAAAAATATGGATTATCGTAATAAAAACGTTCGACAGTATTCGACAAGAGTAAGAGAAGTAGTTAGACGTGGATGAGGTCTTGTTAATTCAATTATTAGTTCTCTTTCATTTGAGTTACATTTACCGAGTTATCAATTTTGTGGTCCTGGAACACATTTAATAAAGCAATTGGTAAGAGGTGTCAAAGGAATTAATAAATTAGATGCTGCATGTAAAAATCATGATGTTGCATATAATCAATTAAAGAATATAAACGAGCATCATAAAGCTGATTCATTATTAGCTGATCAAGCGTGAAATCGAGTTAAACCGATGCTAGTTTAAGTGAGCGAGCATTTGCGTACGCCGTTACAAATGCAATGAAAGCAAAAGTTAAGTTAGGAACGGGTATTGCTAATACTACTTTTATGAAGAAGCAGAAGATGAAGAACAACAACAACAACAAAATAAGAAAAAAACAGAGAAAATCTCGTTTCGAGTGGCCGTTAGAAGTGCTCGAGATGCTTTAAAGAAAACAAATCCACCTAGCCTAAATGATGCAATTAAAGTTGCTGTTACTGCTGCTAAAAAAGTTATTAACAGAAAACAAGTGCGAATACCTCGAATTATTCCAATTCCAAAATTGGTGATGCACTACCATTCTATCTTCCCTTACTTGCTGGTCTTTCGGCAATCGGTTCATTAGACGGTGGTATAGTTGGTGTTGCGTGAGCAATCACTGATGCGAGTAATGCTAAAAAACAACTTTCTGAAAATCAACGACACAACAAGTCAATGGAGGAGATTGCCCTAAAGAATGGTAATGGATTATTTTTACGACCCTACAAAATGGCAATAGCAGTATCATAACTGTTGATTATTTTCCACCAATTGATCTTGACTCAAAAATGTACAAATGTGGATTAACAACTTTTGAAACATATAATAGGATACCAAACGTTGATAAAACTAACAACCTTATTCATATTGGTGATGATATGTATGTTATTGACCTACCTGTTGGTACCTATAAAGCTCACGATATTAACGAATATGTACAAGAGTCTCATCTAAAGTTTAATAAGAACAAGAATCAAACAATTACATTATCAATTCAACGAAACAACAATACATTACAATGTGAAATCCTATGTAATGAGAAAATTCATTTGAACCCAATCAATTACATTCATCAGATCTACTTGCAAATATCAATAAATTAGATGTTATCTGTATAGAGAGTAATATTACCATGGGAGCTTACATGAATGGTAAGTTAGTTCACACATTACATGAATTCTATACATTGGTTGAGCCTGGCTATAAAATAGTTGAAGTACCAAGAAATGTTATTTATTTACCTGTGAACATGAAGAAGCTTACATCACTTACGATTAGGATCATTGACCAATTTGGTGCGTTGGTCCACTTTCGTGGAGAAAATATTCTTGTTCGTATACATCTATGTCATGATAACGTACAATAAAAGGCGAACATGTCAAAACAATGTGAACCAAAATTATTCCACACGTTAAACATGAATTAATTTTAAATCATGCACGAAATGCTTTAAATGCAATTATATCAAAAACTGATAAGATGAAATTTGAAATAACAAAACTACAATGGCGAGTTCCACATGTTCAACTTAAAGATGAGCAGAAATTAATATTGTATAAATTTATTAATAGTGGAAAATCATTTCAAATGAGCTTACCTACTACAGCACACCAAGTATCGGCTGTCAAATCAGCATCTCAGTTGAAAAAAGCTCGCGATGTTATCTTTGCTCTCCAAACTGATCGCAATAATATAAATGGAAAAGATAGTCGATTTGATCATAGTGAAGTGATTGATATAAAAGTGTTTTTAAATTCTGAAGCATTTCCCTATTGAAATATTGATTTTCAAAATAATCGCTATGCTCTACTATACGATATGTATTCAAAAAATAATCATATTATGGAAGTTCTAATCAACCACTCTTAACACCCACTCAAGTCAAACAAATGTGTTGGATTGTGCACATCAAGTGGATGAAATAAAAACTGAACCCATATATCTTAAGATTGAATTCAAATGTAAACCTAACATTAGAGCTATTACTAGCGCATATTGTCTAATTTTACATGATCGCATTGTTGAATATTGTCGTCCACTTATAAATGATGGAAAAAGAATTTAAAAAAAATTATACAAATAAATCTTTTTATGTAAAACAATTATTTCTTATATTTTTTTATCAACATCTTTTAAAAAACATTATAATTATTTTAGAAAGGAAGCAGAATATGATAAAGTTTTGGTTTTTTTTTTTTTTTTTAATTCTTAAGAGAAAATTATTTGAAAGGATATACAATTTGATAATAATTTGGTTTAACGTTTTTTAACGGCTTTTTTGTCGTCATTTCTTTGGATTTTCATAGTATATTTAAAGAATGACAAATTATAATTTCATTTAATTCTTACAAAGTTTTTGGAGAGCGCGCTTTTGTGTGTGTGTATAGTAAATTTTTAAAGTGTTTAATATATTATTATTACAATGGATCCAATTAAGGTATTTTAAAAAAAATCTTGTTTTTATGAATACTATATTTCTACAAACGTTGGTAGACCAATTCTGGTTGAGGCTACAACTTGATGATACTAAAGATGATGTGGATAGTATCAAAGATTTAATAAATAATAAAATTGAAATTTTGATTGATACATATACATCATTATTAAATTTTATCAAAGAAAAATATCTTCATAGATATGAGACCGCATCTAGATTCTTGCCTGAAATCAATAGAGTTTAATATGTTTGATGTAATAAGTTATCAATCATTATTTCTCACTCATTTGTTACCATCATCACCATCCACAACTCATTTGAGTGAACACGAAGAAGAAGAAATTATTATGGTTGATTTGTTTTAATTATGTCGATACGTATATAGTCCATTAATAAGAAATAAAAAAATTTTTAAAAAAATTCTAAGTTTATAATCTTTCAACGCAGTTTTTGGAAGTTTTCCGCTGCCTCATTTGTCGGGATATATTCTCAACATACATATATAGATGTGTTGTTGACCATTCGGTGTGTGCATCGTGCTACATAATGCTCACACTTCGTGATGAAGGGTATAGATGTCCTATATGTCCAGAGAATTTGGGACCGATGCGAAATCTGTCATTGGAGAGGCTGCTTGATGAAAATATACAATGTCCGAACGTGGCCTGTGAAATGCAGCTGAAAATAAAACATTTAAAAGAGCATGAAGAAAACTGTGTGCCATTACGGTTAAGAGAATGTATGTTGCCGTCTTGTAATCGTAGAATAACTACCTTGGAAGACTATAAAACCCATCTTTTCGCAGTGCATAAAATAAAAACATTAGTGCAGAGTGATGTGAGTGAAGATGTAGATTTGTTTTTTAAGTATGAGGATAATGAGGATAATAAAAGAAACTTGTTTTTTTGTCACTACGGCGATAATTTGTTTGTACTCGTATATTATAGAGATGTGTTTGAAATACGATTACGAATTTTACCTATCTTTATCAACAATAAGATCAGGGCTGAAATTGTTTTTTGTGCGAATGATTTTAAATTATCAGTACAGGGCATTTTAAGTATGAATTCAAAATTCGATTACGATGTGTCGTATGAGCTAATTCGCAAATGCTTTATTACTGAAGCGGGTATATATTTTAAAGTAATGTGTAAAATTTTAAAATAACAAATTTTTTTTATTCTCTATAAGTATAATCTTATTATATCAAAAAAAGAACTGATTTTAGAAATTTAATGTTTATGAAAAATTGTCAAAAATTATGTATAATATTATTTTATAATTTTAAATGAAAAAAAAAAAAAAAACTATGTACAACATTATTTAAATTTATTATTATTTAAATACAAATTTGTGCTTTAAATACAAAAAAATTTATTTATAATATAATTTAAATTAATTTAAATATTAATTTTTTTACTTTCAAAATTTATTTGTTTTTTCTTACTATCTTGAATTTTTCTAAGTAATCCATTTCCTAGCTCATCAAATGTTTCTGGTACTGAATTGTCTTCAAAGTGTTACTTTTTAGTTTTCCAACAAATAAATCGCTCAAAGTTCCATACAATTTTGTATTATGTATGAATATTGAACCGTCAACAAAATCGATACGAAAAAAATTTATATTTATTTTCAATGTAGTTGAGTCCATATAACTCACAAATTTCCAAATTTAGAATTTTCAAAATTTGTGTGTTAAATTTTAAAACATTTTTTATATGATGCTGAATTTCAAACTGTTCATTAATACTTCGTTTTTTACGTTCTAATTCAACGTATGTATATTCAGTATTGTTTTCCAACATCTTAACAGGTTTTAACATATCAATTAATTTTCTTAATGTGTCGATTTAATCACCATTTCTTGTAAAATTACTATTGAAAAAGTCTACACCTAATTTTTTGTCTAAAGTATCCGTTACACTAATTACACCAGTTTTGTTCTCAGAATTATCATAATTATTATAGATTTTTTGGATTGATCCATGAATAACTAATTGCCTGAACTTCAGAATGATGAATGTTTTGTTGAATTGGATTCACATTATCCAATAATGCACTTACTACACTTATATTTATATTTTTTAGATATAATGTAGAACACTGGTAGGCTAATTTTATATTAGTAATTCATATAGATTTTATTTGCAACATTTTAAAGTGTTTATTTCTAACTTTATTTATTTTGCTGAATGTCTAAAAGTTTTATGTTATTTATATTGTGTTATCATTTAAAATGATAAAAGACCATGTATGTTAATTTTATATCTTTATTATATAATTACAAAAAAAAAGTTATATTAACAATTTATTAAGATAAAAATAAGACATTTCTTTTAAAATTATATACACTAATTTTCCCCATGATTGATCAATCATTTCAAGTGTGTACTCAATTTCCAAATATGTGCTAGGACGTCTGTTTAGCATTCGCTGTGTGTATATATTAATTTTTTTTAATAACGTTTTTTATGTCTAATTGAATTAATTGATCAAAAGTGGAAGATAACATTCTACTCATATTAAATACTTTAATTATTGATTTAATAGAATAACTTATTTTTTTATCAATTATCATTACTTTTTTATTATTTTTTTTACAAAGTGTTATCATTATTTGTTATTATATTATCATTACATCTAAATTTATATCAATGTCATCCATTTGTGTAGATTGAATGAACATCTTTACATATGATTGAAGTTCCAAAAATAAATACCACTATTTTTCATCCATTAAAATTGAATACTTTCTTGATGAAACTTCACTTCCATAGAAAATGGTTCAATTCCTACACCAATTGACCTTATTGGATTTAACAAATATTTTCGTTCCATTAAAATTTTTTCTTCTTATTTATTGATTAATTCATTTGAAACAAATCCAACATCAAATGACCCAAACTTATTTTTTCCTCTTACAATTAAATACAGTTGTTCAGATGTTCCTTTTAGTTTATCAACAAATTCAGGTTTTAATTTTTTAATTGATTAGGTAAATCGATTAAGCATTCTTCCAATTCCAATACACATTTATTACCAAACTTAGTTTTATATGATTAAATAATCTCAATTAAATACTTTTTATTTAATTCCAAATCTTGAAATTTAGCAAATGGTTTAATCGCATTACATGCATTCAATGTTGCTGACATTTTTTATTTGTTTTTATATTTTTATTATTAAAATAAACAGTAACTTATTTGTCTAGTCTTTGTGAAATAATAAAAATTTTTAAGTGAATCAATAAATTTTGTACTACTGAATAATCAAAATATTATATCACAATCAAACAATTAACTTGACCACAATAATAATTTCAATTAATTTTTAATAATGTAACCACCAACTTCCGACTTTTTTATCTACAATAATTATCAAAAAATTATTCTTTTGACAAAAACCCGTTATAATGTCGCTACAAATTCTTACTTCAAGTACCAATATCAAGCTAACTTATTACATCTACCACTTAACCACAACCTCCTATTCTTTCTACACACTCTCCCTTCAATCAATTTTATATACATTCCCTGTAGTAAAAAAACTGAATTCGCTCTTATGGGAAATTAATCAAAAAAACGCGCAAACAAAAGGAGTGCATTATTAGCTACACAAAACGGCACATGTACATACATTTGTTACTATGTTTATTGTAACAAATATATTTAATTTTACTATTTGTTACTATTTTTATTGCAACAAATACATTGGTCGGCCAATAAAATTGCATACAATGAGTTGACAGAGTTGAATATTAAATAATTCAAATTGTTTCATTTATTAAAAATACAAATATTAAAAGTATAAAAATTATAAGATTCTACAACTAGTAGAAAACCAAAGCAGCACAGGTTTTATTTTCTATTTCAGTTGGTAGTTTATGGCTGTTGGTGTTTATTGTTAAGGTTCTAGCTTCTAGTTTCAATTTCCCCCGTTAATAAAACGTTTCCGCCTGAAATAATGTTGTAGTAATTAAATTTCGATTTTATATTAAAACATTTAATATAAAATACATTTCAAAATTTGGATTTAAATTTTTTCTAATATTACTTCTTTCGTTAAAGCGAGCACTATTTTTTTAATAAAATGATGGAGATATTGTTGGAAAAAAGCTGGGGTTGAATTTTACTTCAGATTTTTTTGTCTCCAATAAAATGGTTCATATTATGAAAAAAGAATTTGAATCACTTGACTATAGTGAATATAGAAAATAATTTACTAAGAAATATTAATTTGAGGAAGGTTAATTCTTAATTTACGTATACTCCAGCACGAAGCTTTTTTTATGTTCTGTTGTATTAATATTTAAAATTTTATTAGATTATACAATTTAAGGCCCCCTGTTCTTAATTTTTGCGACCCCTCGTTGTATTTATGTGGCACTGTTTCACATGTCTCACCATGTTTTAACTAACATTAAATAAATGTTACAAATTTACAACCATTAAAGGTGAATTAACTCAATAATATTTGATTATGGATATATTTTAGATGCTGGAAACTGGAGTTATATTGCACAAATTACAGGTACAAACAAATGGGTCTTATTTTGAACAACAACACTCCAAACATTTAATTATGGTAAGCACTAGTAATATGATTTTGTATTGTAAAGCATGGTATATTTTAAGCCGATAGCCGATGTATGTACATGTAAAAGTGTAAAAGTATAAAAGTGTAAAAGTATATATAGAGCAGTCGTTAGATATTCATATATAATTCATTATACCTGAAATTTCGTAAATGTCACTCATAACTACCATCCATAAGATGAGGACTAAAAAAAAGCCCACCGCGATTGTCAAGAGTTCCTCGAGTGCATATGGAATGAAAATTAAACCACCTGAAAAATTATTCGATTAAATACGCAGTTTGAAATTTTTAAAATATAATCTTATTCAAAAATAATGAAGGCAATAGAACGAATTATCACGTTTCTACGGTTATGGCCGTCAATTTTAAAAGTACCAAAAAATATGGTATTTTCAAAAATAGTTTATTAAGTCACTATTTTTAACACTCGACTACACCAAAAGGATAGGTAATGATTTTACCAGTTTGTGTATGCATGTATGTGTATCAAAATAAACCAAAGAAACGATGGATAGAAATGCTAAAAGGCGAAGGAGGCTAATATACATAATACAATAGCGGGCTCTGGCTGCAAACAGAGTAAAATGGAGGAAAATTATACTCGAAGGAAAGCAGCGAAGAGTAACGCGAAAAAAAAATACAAGTGGGATAACAGCTTCTCTGTAATTACAGCCGACGGCAAGCCCACGAAAGGGACGGCAAGCCCACTCCCAAAAATTTAACGCACGAGAGAACAAAGACCAACATTTTCAATCTCCAGATTACAAGAATAAATTCCTGGCAGGTTTATTCAGCCACCTTAGAAGCAACCTGCCTCCAGCTTCACTTAAACCTGTCGAGACACTTTTTCCAAGAAGAGGCACACAAATGACGAACTAAATGGCCACCCTAAAACACCAACACCAGCCACCACGTCAACTCGGAACATGTGTCTTCGCGCTCGCATATGTAGATCCAAAGCGGGGTTGACCAGTCATGATAGAAATTCAACATGTAGGAGGTAACGGAGAGTTGGCAACATCGTCTACGATGAATGTCCCAAATCATGTATGTGTATATGTACGTATGTTCCCCTATATCAGCTAAAATACTGAACCGATTCGCTAGAACAAACCGGATGTCGTAAACTATGTTTTATTAGAATAATATAGTGAATGTAACAATACAAAAAGTCGAAAAAGCTCAATTAGTACGTATCAAAAATATATTATATATAATATTAATATCAAAACTTAACTAAAATAGATTTTAAACTAAAATATAAATATAAAAAAATAAAAATGGCAAATGCTAATCTATTCCCGCATAACTTTTAACAAAAAACGACAAATGTGGAGCCCTGAGAATTTTTAAAGTGAATAATTGTTGACATGTTGAACATTTAGGCTACCGAACCGAGATAAAAAGATTTACTCATCCTCAATCCAGGGTGGTTTGACTCGAAAATATGTTCGTCTTTCCTATCATTTAAATTTTATTTAATATTTTATAAACATCCAGATTAAAACTGCATAAAGAATTCGTTGAAATGAATGAAAAAATGAAGGGTGCTTACAGTTTTCGCCGATTTTATTTATCACTTACTAAGCCTAAATACTGTGTGTGTAAAAAAAATTATTTTTTATAATATTTCTTTTTAGGTAAGAGAATTTTCATTACAAATTTTGCAAAATAAAAAATATTATATATTTAATGCTTATGGTATTGATATCGACTTCAAATTAATGTTCACGGTGAGTTATAATATTATTTCAATATCAATGGACAAATTTAAAAAATAGTCGGGCATAAATAATTCGAAAAATAATCAAACATTTATTTCCACTTTCATCATATTTTCTTTAGAAAATTTTTACAGAAATAAATTGAGATAATTACAAAGAAACTTCAAAAGTTTCAGATATTTTTTGGAAATAATTGATATTTTTTAAGTTTTGAAACACCTATAGTATATTTGCAAATATTGTGGAAATAAATGGGCCAAAATATTTAAAAGAATTTAGGTGGCTGCTATAAACACATGCCAAGGTTTAGTTATCCACGTTCTATGCTTCAAAATTAATTTCAGTTGATCAGAAATTGTATAATTTGACTCTCATGTACGTATATTTTACGACTACATATATAAGTAGGGGAGAGTTCAACAAATTTACACAGCGCGTCTGATTAAAATATTATTTTAGCCCTTTAAATACATTAAGGTATGATAGGTTAATTACAAACCTGAACGTATATATTTCATTAATCTTACTATTTGGGCGTTACGTGAGATGATTAAAGAAGCACAAACTAGCTAAAAAACGTCACTTGAAATTCTCAAATGCTTCTTTTCTGAAGAAAATAATTGAAAGATAACGAAAAAGTATTAACTGACGATATTTAAGCCTATTGCAAGAGGTGTGACTGTCACATAAGAGGTGTGAAAGGTCTCTTGTACTTTCTCGAGCGCAGGCGAATAATTTTAATTTTGAAGAAAATCATATTTATAAAGGGAAAGGAAATATAATAGTTTAAGCGTGATGCAATGATTTGAGAGAGAAAATAAATAACGACATCTGGATAATTTTTGAATCCATGATATTAATTAAGAAAATCCCTCTGTGATATTAAGAAATAATCGTCACAGGTCAGATTATGTATCGACAAGACCAGAAAACTGACTGTATCAAATAGCATTTTTTTGCGTTTTCAAATTTTTTAGAAAATCTAAAAAATTGCTTTTTTATGATTTGAGCTTGACGTAGGGGGTGGTAGGTCACATACTCCACAAAACGTCATCTGGACAAAGCAAATGGAAAAGATAACAAGAAAAATAAAATGTAACGATTTGAGCGTGAAATTATGGGTATAGGAGAGTCATAACTTACAAAGAAAAAATGTCACCTTAAATATTTTTTTAACAATCAAATTTAGAAAATTTATTTATTAATTTATTTCAGTTTTATGATATAATTATTTTCGCGTTTCAGATGTTTGGAGTATTATTTTCGTATATCTTTATATTAGTACAATTTCAATTATTGTATGATAAATAAAATATTAAATGTAGCGTTATATGGAACGATTAATAAAATATAAGTGTAAAACGAACGACCAATTATTTGTAACTCCATTATGTGAACACTGCAATGTGTGATAAATAGAAAAGCATGCATTCTATGACGCAATCAGCAACGTTCTCAATATTCGAAAAAAGAGTTGAGATGATGTTTAAAAAGTTAAGTTTTGAAGTTTTATGCTACGATAATTAGCTCGGTTCTTGACGATCCGATTATTAATTTTTTATAGTAGCATTTTTTGACACGTTCGGAGATGGAGTAAAACTGTCTGTGTTTTAGGATAATACCAGTTTTCGAGTTTTAAATTGAATTAACTTAAGCTTCGACTGCAAATAAATCTGTTTGTAATAAAATTTAGACAATCACCGTGTCGACCATATTTTTTCTCTAAAATTTTATCTAAAAATCCAGAAATTTCATAGATTCAAAAAATAGGTGTCCCTCCAAAACGAAACTCTCGTTAAGATTCAGCAGACATTAAATTTACTAGACTTCACACATTAGAATGTAAAACTGTCTTCAATATGTTAACAAAACTGGAAAAAATTAAAATTAATTCCAAAACGAAGATGCTTTCAATGGTAATTTTCTATCTCTTTCATGAAAACGATGTTTTGTACGCAATCTTTAGAGGAATATTACATTCTGAAGTTACTACAGGGTATCAACAATATCTTTATCTAATTAGGATTTTAACTTTTAAACTAAACTTGTAAAATTTGATAATTTTTAAAGATTTAAAAAAAATAAAATGTTATAAAATATTCAATTATGAAAATTTCTCTAATAGTAAATAGTACGCTCAAAATGAAACCTTGCTATCATTATTCCTATAAATAATTATGTAGGGATAATATATGTTATAACAAATAAAACACACAATAAAGCTTACCATGTTTTTAAAAAGACATTATTATTGACATTATAAGTATACTATAATAAACAATAATTGGTTAAAATTATACGCCTGACATATTCAAGTACCTCTGTAAACTGTAGACTATACTCCAAAATATATGAAAAAATTGCTTTTTTTGCTCTCTTGATTGCACAACAAGCCATATTTTCTTTTTGCCCTTGTAGTTTCATTTCAAATTGATTTTAAAACAGTGGCACTTTGAGAATGCTAACAGAAGTAAAAACTTGAACAATCACATGTGTTTTACAAAAATTGCAATCTATTGCTTAAAATTTTTAAGAAATAATCTGAAATTGAAAATATATTTTGAATAATTAATAAAAAAAATAAAATTTAAATGAACACGGTAGGATTCGAACAGAAGTCCGTTGGAATCAAAGGCAACTATAGTATAAATCATAGGACTATCGTTGCTATGAATATGTAATATGTAGTACATTTACATACTTATATACAGAGGTGTCGTAACAGTGTCGAGAATTCAAAGGGTTTTTACCAAATCAAAAAAATTCACAACTTGACTTAAAATTTTACTTTTCAAAATAGGTTTGCATTTTTATGGATATTTCAGAAAAGGAAGGAGGTACGAAAATAATTTCTGTTTTTTAATATATCCTCATTATTTGACATTGAATGGAACAGATCGCATTTTTCGAGATATCGTAGAAAAACAGTTCTCATTTTTAGAAATATTTCCATAACATAAAGGGGGGTGCAATAAAAGACAGAAAAGACATACAGTTTCCCTATGTTTTTCTGATTGTTTCACAGTGAATGCAAAAAACTGATTCTTAGTTGCTTGCATGAAAAGTTTATATTTTTGGATTTTTGGAGACGCTTTTGGTATAGGCGTCCATAGTCAATGATTTAATCAACAAAATAACTCATAAACGAAAAAAGATAGTGGGTTGAAATATTGGTGACTTACTTAAGTCATAAAAAATAAGACCAAGTTTGTGAATGAGCAAAATCTGTCGCTTGAATCAATGGATCCATAACCCAAATTTTGAACCATTCAAGATAGAATAAAAGTCAAAAGACCAGGTTTTTTTTCAAAACAAACGACTTGAGTCTTAAACATTACTTCGTAAACTGTAATACATATTATTTTTAATTGTATGGTCTGCATATTTTGATTTTATGAATAATATTGATTAAAGTTCAAACGTTGATACTTAATTATGTGTCGAGTATCTAAACAATTAACTCTGTTGGTTGTTATCTCCACTTGTTTATTTTTAATTTTACGCTTTATCAGATAAGTACTTATTTTCTTTAAAATGAATGTGATTATAAATTAAAATATTTTATATGTATTGAATTGCTAAACTATAATCATAAAAATCACCCATCAAATTAAATTACAGTCGTAAATATATAGATTAAAATAGTCAAGTTAACAAATATATAATTTATTATTTAATCCAAACATCATGCAAGTACCTACATTAAGAGCTTAAAATGTTTTGTGAATGTTAGTCGAGTGGAGTTAATCAATATAAGTCCAAATTACGGAATCCAGTTATAGGGAATTGATTTTAATGAATTTCATTTTTTTTTTTTTTTTTAATTTCTTATGTCATATACACTAACAAGTTTACCAATTGAAAATTAACCGCAATTTTTCAAATAGGTTTGTTTTTTTATTACTGCAAATGCAATATTAACATTATAACGAATTGTAAGTGAGATGTCGCTAAAGAAAAATTGAAATACTGACATTTACCGTCGAATAAAAAATAGACGTAACATAATTTGGCGAAAACTCATTGAACCTTTTCAAAAGCATGTTAAAGGTAATTGAAAAAAACTTATCGTTGAAGTCGATAACTCGATCGCTACAGGAGTTGCAATGAAAATAATCTCTTATACTAGTATTTTATCCCTGATATTCAAAACATGTTAAGATTATTTTATCCAACAATAAAGCCAAAGTGCCAAAGTTAAACCTTTTTGAAGGGTTCAGTTTGGATGTCTATCATTTTTACAGTTATTTTGCCATTTTCTCAAAAATAGTCCCTTTTATCTTTAATTAAGGATTCAAAACAATTTTATTTTAGACGCCTTTATAGCTCTTAAAATTCTCTGAAAAATGATTTGTTAATTCGATTAGATTAATTATTAATAAAGTTATCGTTAGAAAACCAATTAAATTTAACAGTAAAAGGAATATAAAAATAATGTTATTTTCATGGCGAACAAAATTGTAAAAACAGAATATTTGAAATGGTAAAATTTTTTATTCAATTGTACAAGGAATTCAACAAAATGGTGAAAATTGAAATCCAACGACTCTCATCCGAAGCTTAAATATAAATTTCGATGATTGTTCAATTTCTAAATACCGTCTGTTTGGAGGCAGAATTTTTAAAAACCTTGAGATCGAAAAGTAATCTGTTTTTATTTTTTTTAGTAAAATCAATTAAATTGTAAAAACAGAATATTTGAAATGGTAAAATTTTTTATTCAATTGTACAAGGAATTCAAAAAAATGGTGAAAATTGAAATCCATCCACTCTTATCCGAAGCTTAAATATAAATTTCGATGATTGTTACTCTAAACAATTTCTAAATACCGTCTGTTTGGAGGCAGAATTTTTAAAAACCTTGAGATCGAAAAGTTATCTTTTTTTTATTTTTTTAGTAAAATCAATTAAATTGTAAAAACAGAATATTTGAAATGGTAAAATTTTTTATTCAATTGTACAAGGAATTCAAAAAAATGGTGAAAATTGAAATCCAACCACTCTCATCCGAAGCTTAAAATATAAATTTCGATGATTGTTACTCTAAACAATTTCTAAATACCGTCTGTTTGGAGGCAGAATTTTTAAAAACCTTGAGATCGAAAAGTTATCTGTTTTTATTTTTTTTTAGTAAAATCAATTAAATTGTAAAAACAGAATATTTGAAATGGTAAAATTTTTTATTCAATTGTACAAGGAATTCAAAAAAATGGTGAAAATTGAAATCCAACCACTCTCATCCGAAGCTTAAATATAAATTTCGATGATTGTTACTCTAAACAATTTCTAAATACCGTCTGTTTGGAGGCAGAATTTTTAAAAACCTTGACATCGAAAAGTTATCTGTTTTTATTTTTTTTTTTAGTAAAATCAATTAAATAGTTAATATTTGATAAAAAATCTGAATCAGTACTTAATGCAAAAATTGATTGGTATTAGAGCAAAATCGAACAATTGGTTTCCAAAAATTTACCCATACTTTATAACATGTGTAATTAAATGAATAATTCAAAATTCATTAAAATAATCATTTGATTATGTGTAGACAATAAAACAGCGTATATTTTTTTCAGTCTACTTAATTATTTTGAAGTCTATGAACACAACTGTCAATTTGCATACTCCGTAACATAACACACAAGGTTATAGATTTATAATGTTAAATCATTTAATAAACTGTAAAAAAAAGTATCTGTACACCAACTATTCAACTTTTCACATTACAAATTCCTATTTTCTCTTTACACACAATTTTCACCACAAACAACTACCAAAACAGTGTCCGTCCCACACTGACTATGTCATACTCTAATCACTACGCAGGTCCGTATTTTATCATCTAAACTGTTCAAATCGGTTCATTCGAATTCAAAGTGACCACAATGAGAAATAGACAAAATTTTAAAAACAAAGTTTATCAGAAACTGTTAACATTCGTTTCAATTTCAATTAAAATGCATATGGGTAACATGATAAACTAAACAACACTACTAATATCATACAACTGCTACAACTGGTAATTGTTGTTTTAAGATGTCGAATTTGTTACTGTCCCTTTTTACAAAATATTTAACTATTACTTTCTATATAAAAAAAAAGTCTTCAAAGTCTCCTTTATTGTCCGCAAGAGTTTGGCATATAGCATCTGAGCCTATTTTTCAATGAGTGTGATCAATCCATCAAAACTTATTTTTTGATAATCTTCTATTATCAACTAACTCTTGATTAGATTTTCCCCAGAGTTCTAAATTTGACAAGCTAGTGGATAAAGTTTATCAAGTAAACATAATTGGATTTCTCTAAAAATAAATTATTTTATAATTAATACCATTTTTATTCCTATGCTCCTGGTCTAATATTACCTAATTCTAATTACTGATTTCCACTGACACTTAGAGAAAATATAAAACAGGATATATATAATAAATAAATCAACGTTAATAACATGTATTAAAAATTAACGAAAATCACTATAGTTTGACTCGTTTTATAAAAATAAAATCAACTATGTAATTACTATTTTGCGCAATAAAAAATTAGCAAACAAATAAATAGCGAACAAATAAATAGAGACCATTGAATTTTTGTAAAAAAAAAATTTATTTAATTTATTTTTGAGTTTTTAGTGAAATATTTTAATAAAAATTATTGGGTGAGTTTAGCTTATATCTTATTAAAAATTTGTCCATGATATAAGGTGATTTTCTTTCAAATTCAAAAATACTTTAATTTAAAGACTTTTATCTGAAAAGAAATAGGGTACATATGTGTTTAAAAGCCTTTCAATTAAGATATTTTTGAATTTAAAAATAATTATTTTTATTAATATATAGTAATTTATATATACATAATACATAAGGATTCAATTTTTATTCAATTTTTTGGGACAACGGAAACATTTGGTAAGATAACGAGGGTAATATTTTTTTTTTAATTTTGTTTAATGTTAAGGCGTTTGTTACGTTATTTTAGTGTGGAATTTGTAGGGAAATCGGGATACTTTAAAAATATATGTTTTGTCAACGGTGAGGCTACTAAGCAATATTAAACGATAGGTAAACGATAAAATTGAAATTTATCGATAAACTTGTTTTTTGATTTTTCTGATAAACCATTAAACGTATATCATATGTAAAAATTAAACAAAAAACAAAACCAACTTAAAAAAAATAACTAAAAAGTAATGAATTAATTTTAAATAATTTAAAATTTCTATAAGTTATTTCCCTGCACTAAGTACCCTTCGAAGTCGGCACCAACGAATTAATTTTCAACTAAGAATATATATGATTGTCGACGGCTACCAAAGGTAACTTGGTGGCAAGGTAATTAATTATGTATAGAAAATTTTATTTAAAAATTATTTTTTACAAGTTATTTACGACTATTTAGTTATAGTCGTTTCTATTTTTTTGAAAAAAATTAGGTCTCAAACTCAATAAATATTATTGGCTTTTAGGTAGAAAATCTCAATCATCACTTAAAAATAAGTTACTGGTATATAAAGCAATCTTTCAACCAATACGAGCTTATGGGATCCACTTAATGCTTTTTATGTGACCTCCTTAGTTGCCAAAAGGTAATAGGAGTATAATTGTAATCGTAAAATATTTCTGAACATCAAAGCTGTAAAGTTATTTCGCTTTTGTTTCGGACAGAATGTCAAAAAACTAATGTAATAAAATGAAAAGTATATGTTTTTATCTTCAAATTTATTGTTAACGGTGTGAAACTTATTTTACCATTAAAGTGTTTTTTATTTTTAATTTACTGAAAAACTAATCATTTTATAGTTTTGGTACAAAGAAACTTTATTGCTAATTTAATTGTCTACAAAATTGTTATTTAAGTTTATTGGTTTACGAGCAAATAACAACAGGCTAAAATCGATAAATTTCGACTTCACAATGTTTAAGCAACATCATTGAGATCACATAAACGTTATCATATGCACTTAAAAGAAAAGACAAGAACACAGATTTTTCTACAATTTTCAAAGTACAATGGAATAAGATAACAAACGCTTCAGTGTTAGATAAAAAAAGACTCCGATTTACATGTTATTTAAATTGAATAGATTCAAATTATTTTAGGATTAATATTTTAGATTCAAATTTGTAGAATATATTTTAATGTTTAGAATAAAATAGCTCTTTTATAAACCGATTTTAATAATCGTTTAGCATTAGACCAAGCGACGCTTTATAGTGGTCCCACATGACATAAAAAAAAAATAAAATAGAATAAATTTGTGCCCATATAGGAAAGAAGGCTAAAACAAATTGTAGATAATAGCATAGGCAATAAACAAAAAAGATGAATATCACCCAAGTGAAAAATAACCCTACCAATCCCTGGACATAATATTATTTTCGTTTCTAAGGGCCGTATATTAAAAAGAACTATTCACTATATTCAAATTTATCCTTTTTGTACATATGTTGGTTCGTGATTTGTATTGTTCAATAGTAATGTATAAATTATATTTTTTTCATAAGTGTTTTAGACTTTATTTGTTAAAGTATTAAATCAATGTTATTTAAAATTATTGATTTAACTACAACGCTGTCTAGTGATTTATCGGAACTTCTGTCATTATGAGTACATATATTAAACATTAACTCTCCTGGATAATGTTCTCGTTTTTATCAAAACAACTAGAACAAAATCATCCAATTAAACTTTGTGTTTCAAATAATTTCAAATATTTTAGGGATACACTAGCTAAAAAGATAAAAGATTTATACACACTTCAATAAATGTATAAAATTAAAAATTGTATTGTCCAGCTGTAACCAGTAAAAGAGAATTTATTCAAAATGAATTTTCATGTAAGTATTATAAAGTGTGTGGCGTGAGCTGAGTCAGGAAAAATAAGTTACGTTCGATTCGCCACGCAAAACATTTCCTTTCCCAAAATCCATATTTTATTGGCGCTAAGTAAATTTTATTTAACTAGTGCTTAATAAATTTTATGATACAATAGCAAAAACAATAATAATCTAGCCAAATTAGCCTAACATAAAAATATACACTTTTTTAACAGTTTTCTTTTACCCAAAATTTATTCATGAGTCATGGCATACCAAATTCTCAAATGTAGACGGTGACACATCTCCGAAAATAGGCAAAGATGTTGGATCTTTTTTCAAAACAAAGGTAACGACCGTCTTTTTATTGTTGGTTACATAATAACCGTGTGGTACCCTCTAAAAGTGAAAAAAAAAATTTTTTATACTCTCATTTATTTTTGGTTTATAATTTTCAATCTTAATTATTGAAATGCTGTAAATAGGATTTGGAAGATTTCTTAAAAAACTTTTTTTCAAATTCTGAAAGCTTATGAATTGTTTCGCTATCGAAGGGAAGCTTTTTGAAAAAATTATATGAATAATTCACTTTATTTATAAGTTTGGCGTTTTTCCCTTAGCCATTACTATGGACTTTTCTCATTTTCATTACTTTCCCATAAAGTATACTTATTAAGAGTTTGATTTTTAGATCATTACCTTCTTTTTCAAAGTATTAAAAAACTTACATAAACCGGTTAAAGTGTTGTGTTGAGTCCATAAGATTTTATAGCTTTTTAAAATCCTTGAAGAATATAAATTTCTTGTGTTGTTATTTAACAAAAACATACACGTTAAGAAAATGCAGAAAATGTGGACAAGGAAAATTGAAAATATCCAATATTATATTATTAATATTATTATATTTCTTCATAAATTTTCTATTTTCATTCCCTGAGATTTTATACCATTTTAGATATCCATGGAAATTTCAATTCAGTATGTTATTCAATATTGTAACCGGCTCTGTGGCCAAGTAAGTAAAAGCACTTAAAGTTTTACCCATTTGACTACTTAGACTGAAGGTTTGCATACAGTCGTTAATTGATCACACTGTCATCGCTCGGATAAGAACGAAGTAACCGATTCCACCAACAACATAATAATTGTGAATATAATTGTCACCATATGCTAGAAGGCATCTTTGCTTTCAGAAAGTGAAAAAATTGTAAATTAGCTCATTTCACCACATACACATAATCCGATATCAATTTTGACAAAATAATATTTGACAATATATCCAAAAAAATTGGATAACAAAGTGAAAATGTTAAATACAGAATAAGATGGAAAGCTTTCTCATTTCGTTAACATTCATAAACCATTAAAAAATCACTGCTAGTTTCATTCCCTAAGATTTTACAGGCTTTTAAAAATTGTTGAAAATCCAATTTTATTAAATTATTCAACACTATATGCGAAAAATGTAAAAAATAAAGTTCTGAAAGTGAAAATATCTAACATAAAACTACATATAATGTTTGATCATTTTGCCAGATTTCATAATCCGGTAAAACGTGGTGTTATTTTTATTCCTGGAGATTTTGCAAGGATTCAAAAACTCATTACTTATTACTGATACAAGCCGACCAATTTCTATCTTGTTTAATTCTAGATATTTAACTTCGTGATATTTATAAATTTTTCGTGCATATTGTTGATAGTATAATAAATTTTAATTTAAAAGAAATTTGAACAGGCTATAAAATCTCAGAAATAGAAAAGAACAGCATTTTTTAACGAATTATGAAGAGCAATATGAATTAATTTTTCATAGAATATTTATATTAGATGTTTTTCTACTTCCCTAACCACATTTTTGTCTCGTCGTTTTCAATAAACATTAAAAATTTTTATTGTTTTATGATTTTTCAGCATGATATAAAATGGCTAGAAATGATAATAAATAAGTCTTTTAATCGGATTATCAAAGCTGGCAAGATGAACAATCTAACCATGCAGATTTATATATTTTAACTTTCTGATTTTTATTTTTATTTCAATCATTTTTCGCATATACTGTTAAATAAAATATTAAATTTGTATTTTCAAGGATTTTTAATTGGTTATAAAATCTCAGCGAATGAAAATAACAGAAAACTCAACGGATTATGTAGGCTTGTTCACATTTATGCATTGGCATATATCATTCTTAATAACATTAAAAAAATTTATGTTTAATCAATTTTTAAATGGCTATAAAATCTAAAAAAAAATGTAATCACAAATAACTTATTTATTTTACCAGATTATGAAAGCTTTGCAAAATGATGTAACTTTCCATTAAATTTTATATTGGATATTTTCCGTTAAATTTTTTCATTTTTTGCATATATTACATAGACTGAAAAGTCCCGGGCCTAACACATAGATGGTGCTAGTTTTATTGCAGTGACCTTTTTTTCAGTTAATACTAACCTTCAAAAGACTGCTGTTAAAATTTCATGATATTCTATTCATTAGTTTGTGAGTTATTCTGCTAAGAGTGACGCTAATTTTGTTATTTTCAAAAAATGGATCAAAAACAATTTCGTGTTTTAATTTTACACTGCTTCTTGATGGGAAAAAATACCGTTCAAGCGAAGCAATGGCTTGAAAAGTGTTATGGGTATTCCGCTCCATCAGAAACAACAATAAAACGTTGGTTAGACACCGATAGATGCGTAGAGACATCAGTCGTAGAGACACCAATGATGCAGAACGTAGTGGACGTCCGCCGTTCGCCGATAAGAAATTTCGCACGAATGAAGAGGTTATCGCTGAAACTGAGGCCTATTTTGAGGCAAAAGATAAATCGTTCTACAAAAATGGTATTGAAATGTTAGAGCGGCGCTGGAATGATTGCGTTGCTCTTGATGGAGATTACGTTGATGAATAAAGCTAATTTTGAACCAAAAAAACTGTGTGTTCTTTGATAGGCCCGGGACTTTTCAGTCCATGTGTTATAGTTAAATAAAATAGTAAATTTAAATTTTTCAAACATTTTTAAAATCTACAAAATCTTACGGAATCAAAATAACACTACTCTTTAACCAGATTATGAAAGTTGAGCAGATAAGCAAACCGACTAAATGAATATTTATATATTATTTATATTAGAAGTACAAACACATATCAGATGTAATACTGATTAGATTCATTGTCAATTTCTCTTTTGTTGCTTTTTCGTCAATCCGTTACACAGGATACAAAAAGGAGTGCCCTTTAGTACCCCGTTGTTTCGGCCTGCAGCATAAATTAAGCCTTTAGCCTAAGTGGTCGCTTCGTTTGCAAGATAAATCCACCTCGGTTTCGCCCTCATTGCTTGCTTCGCTCGCAAGGGAAGTAATAATGTCATTTAGCCCAAAAACAACCATTGTAAATAATATGACTACTT
This sequence comes from Chrysopa pallens, assembly GCA_020423425.1. Classification (NCBI taxonomy): domain Eukaryota; kingdom Metazoa; phylum Arthropoda; class Insecta; order Neuroptera; family Chrysopidae; genus Chrysopa; species Chrysopa pallens. The sequence goes on along the minus strand of CM035593.1, from coordinate 5,774,600 downwards.
TTTAGTAGATTTTAGTAGAATAAATCTAAAATTTATGCAGAAATACTTTTGCAATGAAAAATTAATAATAAAAAAGGAGGTAAAAGATGTCGTGAGGGAAAAAAGAATTTTCTTCGCTAATTGGAATTATCCAAGCACGTGTATACTTTTATTTGCGAGTTTCCGAATTCTAAGCAAGATGTAACAAAAAAACAAACTAATTGTGAATTAATTTTTTAAAATGTATATCCGGGTACTCTATGCGTGTATCTTACTGTAATTGGAATCTGGTTACTTGATATGTATAACTTACAGCAGTCTCATTATTGTAAATTACGTATATTTTTCGAATATTTAGTGGATTCACGCTCACTGCTAATATAACTAAAAGAAACTAATAATAAAAAATACTTACCAATTATAATAAACTTTTTTTTCTAGATAATTATCTTTTCAATCTTCTTCATAAATGTTTATAGCAAAAATTTCAGTCCAGAAAGTGTAACTTTGACGATTAATCAAGGAATGTTAATTGGTAAAAAAAATTTTGATTTTGAAAACAAAACTTATTACAGTTTTGAAGGAATACCTTATGCAAAACCACCGATTGGTCATTTAAGATTTAAAGAGCCTGTTGCACCTGAACCATGGTCAGGTTTTTTAAATACAACAGGGACCACTAGAATATGTCCACAACTACCGTTTGAAGAACATAGTAGCGAAGATTGTTTGTTGTTGAATATTTACTCAAAAATGGTAAAACAAATCCTAAAATATTTTTAACACAGTTCAAACTAGGGAAAAATTTCAGCAAGACTATAACCTATCTATGTCATAATTAATAAATTTTAATCTACCTCGATAGGGCAAAGATAAACTCCACGATGTAAGATTTTCTGATCAGAAAATCTTTGGATGTGCCAGCATATATAATGCTGTCTGAAGTAGCTTCAGAATTTATGATCAGAAAATCTGATGTTATATCAGACAAAATCATAAGATTTTCTGAAATACGCCATCTGTTAGCCAAAAAAGTAATTAATGAATTTAAAGTAACCGTTATTCACAGTTATTTATATTACATTGTGACTATTGTGAGTGGTTTAAAAATTTTATTTAAATTATAATATTTTATATACTCTTATTTACTAACAAAAAATATAAAATGGAAGACATTAAACATTTAATAAATGAATAAATCGATTAACAATAATTCATCATCATCCATTTTTATATTCCCGCAAAAAGTATAAAATAAATATTCAATCAAAGTTCATAGAATGCACAATAAGAACATAGACTGGACTGAAATGAATCCGATCATATCCGATGGTATATATGCGCGCACATGCTTAAGATTTTCTCATCAGAATTTCTAAAATAAAATCAGATTTTCTTAGAAGAATTTCTTATAGGATTACCCGATAGTGTGCGTTGACCATCAGATTTTCTGATCAGAAAATGTGATGTAACTAAATAACATGTATCTTATATAGATCTCGCACAAGGTAAGATTTTCTGATCAGAAAATCTTAGGAGATGCCAGTACATATAATGCTGTCTGAAGTAGCTTCAGAATTTATGATCAGAAAATCTGAAGTTGTATAACAGCGTCCTATTAACCATTCTGAATAGTTCACAGAAATTAGCAAATATGAATTTCAGTCCAGTCCACACTACGTCATCTGGGTTTCATATACGGCTGGCTGCAATTTTCGCCTGGTTTTTACGCATGCACGGCTGCGTTCTTAATTGAGCGGATTTGTTTATAATTATCGTTTACTAAAATAGCCGACCACTCGATTCATCTGATTGCACTTTTTGATTATTGTTTATAAGCTTGACTTAACGATTTTCAAAATTTTTAATTATGTAACCGGATTAAATGAACAAGGAAGTAAAATGTATGTTGCAAATTCGTCCAGGTAGATGGATAATCAACGATTGATTCGAAATCAAATTAGTGAAAAATTCGAAATCAAATTATTAAATTTTGAATACTAAAAAGCAACTGATTTGTTATAGGAGAAAAAATTGCAGTCTGTTATAGTTTTTATTCATGGAGGTGGATTTGAATTTGGAGGCGTTAATTCAAATTACTCATTCGTTTATGGACCACAATTTTTTATTCAGAAAGACGTAGTATTAGTCGAAATACAATATCGACTTAACATTTTTGGTGTTTATTTTATTTTTAGACTGAGGCACACAAAAAATACTAAGATGTTATGAGCTGTACTTTTAAATACAAATTTGTTAATGATCAAATATTTTGTATTACAAAATATGAAAGGCACTAAAGATAACTGCCAAAATATTCAACCCATGATAACGCAGATTAACTACACTTGTTTCTTTATTGAATCAACTTACAATGAATCAACGGGATTGTAAATTAAACAAACACACCTGTTGTATTTTCTTAGAAATTTATAATTAATGCAAAGCTTTATAAAACTAAATCTAGATATACATCGTTCAAAATTTTGTTATAAAAAGTTTCAACTGGCTCGATAAAATATAAATTGAACCAATAGAATACATTTAATTTTTTTTTATTACTTGTTTTGTTTTTAACGTGCAATTTCATATAAAGCCTCCATCTTTCACTTATTGAAACGAAATATCAAAAGTTTATTTGAAAATTAATTGTCTAAGTCTAGTGGCGGTAGTTGAGTAGCAGTATTATACTGTTTTACAAATGTTAAAAAATTTAAGATTGAGTAATTTAATACAACTATGCATAAAGAACTTGAGTATTTAGTAGAATGAAAAATGGATTAAGATAATTCGCTTTTACAACTGATTGTTAACTGTCCTAACAGACAAAATCACGCGCTGCAACAGATTCGTTTTTTGTGTGTCTTTAGTTTGGAAGCACTATTTAAAATAATAATAAACTCTTATCATAATATTTCAGGATTTTTAAGTTTTAATGATTCTAAATTTGATGTACCCGGCAATGCTGGATTTAAGGATCAAATTATGGCATTAAAGTGGATTCAAAATAATATAGCGGAATTTGGCGGTGATCCGAATAGTGTAACAATTTTTGGTGAAAGTGCTGGAGCTGCATCAGTCCACTTGTTAAATTTGTCGCCACAAAGTAAAGGATTGTTTCACAGAATAATTGCTAAAAGTGGTGCACCAACAAGTCCATGGGTAACAGGTCCAAACAACGCAGTTGGCTTAGCCAATGTATTAAACTGCTCCAATCGAACGATGGATGAAATGTTTGAGTGTATCAATAGTACATCCATGGATCGTTTAATTTCTGTTGGTTTACGAAATTTAAAAGAAGAAAAGAAATATTTGGTGGGTATTTGGTTTCCATTACAAAAAAGCAATTAGCTTGGTGATGATACATAAGTCAATATAATGAATGACTAAATAGCATTTCGAATTTGTTGTACATACATGTAGAAATAAAAGCAGACAAAAACACGTGTCAAGCCCAACCGATGAACCATAATAGCAGAATGTGCTCCAAAGTTCGCGACCAAATGCAGTTGATAATGAATTATATCAGAAATTATAAATTAAATATAAATCGTTTTAATTAAAACAAAATGATACAAATGGCCAAACATTAACCATGGAGTTCTGATTACAATTATGAATTAAATATAGAACCTTTTACGTTTTAATTAAAAGAAAATGAAATGATTTAGTAAAATGATAATTATGTGTCTATTTACCACTACAAAAATTACCTGTCACATTGTGTTAATAGAAATTCAGAAAAGTATATTAAAACCTCTTAAAACATTCAAAACCGACGGATTGAATATATTTTAACCTTCTACAGTTTTTCCATGCTATGAATTTAAAAAAAACTAAATTTTTACCTTTTTTTTCTTTATCCATTAACCATTTTTACAATGTTGATAATGTCGACTCGGCGGCTGGAAAAACAAGAAAAAAATGTTTAAAAAAAAGACATTCTCCCCTTTTTATAAAATTTTGTATTACTCCGAAAAACATATTAATGACAACACATAAATAATACCGTGTATCAATTAAGTCGTGTTTGAGAACATTAACACTACCGATGACAAAACAAGAAGGTTGAGGCTCTAAATTTAAAAATTATTAAACAACTAGCAGACCCGGTCACGCGTTACTGTTACAATTTGGTGCACCCGGTATTTGGTGTTGAGATTCCGAGACACGGAATTTTATATTTCCACCAGGTATTTATTATGAGACAATTGGTACCCTCAAGATGGCCTTCGGTATTGGCTCTGCGTCAGAAAAAATTACGAAAAGCTTGACATGAACCATTGACATTTATATATATACACCGGGTATTTGGTGGATCCGCATCATAGAAATTTCTAGCAACTGACGGTTATTTTTCTGATCATACATCGGTCGAATACACATTCCGGTAAAGTCTGCCAAATATTATTTTATAATGATTAAAATTTGATGACCATCGGCGAACTGTGAATCCTCCGTCGAATTGGCTAAAAAGGCTTCAAAAATAAGGCAATCCGCGCGAGTATTCAAATTTTGCAAAAAATAGTATTTTTTACAATTATCTAAGCAATTTTTTAAATTTTTGTCGCGATAAAACCTGCATTGGAGTATAACGCATTATTTTAAAAAAATAAATAGTTGGATTGGTTCAGCCGTTCTCAATTTTTGCAATTAGCAACGTTTTTGGCGACTTATTTTTATATTATAGACTAACGTCATACAATTATTTTGTCTTCCCAGAACCTCGTCACTAACACTTGAACTTTATGATATGGTATTAAAGTTCAAATTGACTATTATTACGAATTGTTTGTATGGGAGTATAAAAAGTATTGTTTTTAGACGTTTTCGGACTATTTTTTAAACTTTCTCTACGTAAGAATCATCCTCGTACTTCAAGGAATATTCTAAAAAAATTATTAGCGAAATCGGTTCATATAGTTCATTCTTCTCGAGAAGAATTGATTGTTTGTATGGGAAAAAGCAAAGGGCTGTTTTTAGGGTTTTCCCGGCAATTATTCGAACTTTTCTCGCCGTAAAAATCATCCTTGGACTTCAACGAACATTTAAAAAAAAAGAATAGGCAAAATTGGTCAAAGCGTTGTTGAGTTATGCGCTTACCAACACAGTTTGCGATTCATTTTTACAATATAGAAGAAAGATAAAGACGTCCATAAATGTTACGATTTGGTGTTTTTTATTAAAACATACTGTGAGAATGACTTATGATAAAAATATTTTTTACTGTCATATCTCACGAGTCATAGAATCGTAAATATATTTTTTCATTAGTTTTCAATGCAGTTATCTGAAAAAAAATTTATTACAAACGGTTTAGATATATTTCTCAAGTAAAGAAATTTTATAAGCTTTATAAAGTATTGGCAAATAACAGTTTTATATTCCCATTTTTGCAATGGAATTTAAAAGAATTAATTAAAATTTCGCATATGTTACAATCAAAACTTGAAGTTATATTGTATTATAAATGTTTGAAAATGACGACTCCAGCCAGTATCCTTTTCATAGTAATTTACATAAGCTAAACCGTTTATCCTTGTAGAAAATTTTAATGAAATATATAGGATGCTCCCAAAATTTTTATGGCAGGTTTAACCCTAAAATACAATGAGTTAGGTCGCCATAATGTCTATATTTTACGCGAAAACATAGGCACAAAGCATTTTTGTGCATTTTCTCTACTGACTACTATTTAACAGTTAAAAAAATAATTTCTTAAGATGGTGTAAAGAAACTTAATATTACGTAATACTTCCAATAATTGAGTGACAAAATAAATAACTTTTCAGAAAAATGAAAGTTTCCCATATTCTAAAGTTGTAAATAGTATTCTAGTGATACGCTATCTTAGTAGCTTAAAGCCTATTCGTTTTCAAACAATCACAATATAATTTAAAGTAAAACTTTTTTAATTTTTATAGGATCTGAGAAATGGAGAATTGTTTACCTTCAATGCATTAACAATTGAAAAAGAATGTTCAAAGTCCACTTTCATTTGTAAAAATCCTGTAGAAATAGCAAAAAGTGGACAGTTTAACAACTTACCAATAATAATGGGTTTTAATACCCACGAAGGATATTATTTCGAAAAATTAAATCCAATTAAACCAAATTTTACCGATTGGAGATATTTAATTCCAAAAGATTTAAACATAGATTTGAATTAAAATGAAGCAGTGAATTTGGGAAAACGCATAAAAGAATTTTATTATGGAAATGAATTACCATCATACGAAAATATTGATATCTATATTGATGTAAGTAAACAGTATTAAATTTTAAATAATGACAATTGAAAACTTATTGGGATTAATTAAACTGAGAAGATTTGTACACTAACAATTACCGAGAAACAAAATGAATTTAATATTATTATGCTTAACATTAGGAGTAGAAAAGTTACTTGGGGTAGGTTCATTGTAGTTATATATCGAAATATATATTTCGACTCTTAAGCCAATCCGAGTTAGGAACCAATTTTTCAATTATTCAAAAGAAAAATTATAAGACAGTATCATGTTAATCGAGGTGCAAATATGTTTTCGTAACTTTTGCAACAGCAGACCAATTATGCAAATGTAGAATAATAACTTTGTCATGTTATTTTTTGTACTTTAGACATGTTTCTCGTAATATTGGTGAACAGGCATAGTTTCTATAAATTACGCTACTGAAATGAATTAGTATCGAAATCAATCACTATGAAACATTTATAACAATCAGAGGCTTTTTTTAAGAACCATAATTTCTAACACTCACAGCAATTTACATAAATTTATGTACAAAGTAATACCACATATATCTTTATTAGCTGAATATGAATAGAAAATTAACCTAAATAATAATAATAATTAATTGCGACGGTTTGCTGATGTAATGTATGCACAGTTACGATTTATAGGGGTTAATAAGAAAAGTCTAGATAAATACACCTATGTAGAAAAACAAACTACTGCCAGCATATTAACAAAAAGACTTGCAAAGTCGATTTGGATCAAAGCGGTCTGTTGTAGTAATCAATGTACATATATGTATCTTAGATATCAGATATCACAAAGAGTTTTATTACATTTCAACAGACAGCTATTTCAAGCTGAAGTACCTGGTTTAATATAAAAATGTCAGTTATCAGTATATCGAAATGTAAATCCACATACTCGGAATTTCTTTGAAATATTTTAGCGGCTTTAGAACGGCCGTATCTGCTTGTGAAAAACACACGCTTGGAGATGGAAAAAGTGCATTTTGAGGCTATAAGTTTATAGTTTTGAACTATTGGAATTTCATGTAGGCTTAAGACTACATATCTGAATGTCGTCTCTAATATTGATACTTCCCTGAAATATAATTTTAGTTCAAAATGGTTCATTTGTCGTTAAACATCTACATCTTGACGACAAACAGTATCATAGAAAATTAAAGAATAACTCCTCCAAGTGATTATTTTAAAATAATGCTCTCTTCGTATTTAATAATGGAAAAAAAATGGTATAAAATAAATTCTCTAATTTCAAATAAAAGACATTGTTGCGCATACAGCATATAATTGATACATTAATAGCTCAACTAATGTTGTTGTGTACTCTTCATGTTTTTCGCTTGAAATAAGAGAAATTAGCTTATATTACTATGTTAATATTATTTTGTGCTTTTTAAGGTTATGTGATAAAAATTTTGCGTATAGTGAACGCTTCATTTTCTTAATTTTTTATATTTCTGCTGATTTGTTATCTTTTTTCGTTTTTTCATTTTCTAATCTTCCTCTCCTTCTTTTAGTTGTTCTTAGTTTTTTCATGCATTTTCATCCACTTCTGAGCTATGGTTCAAATTTCAAGTATCTTGCTCATCGGGAGGTTCGTTTAAAATCAATTACAAAATTACACAAGGACAGGTATACATTCGTTTTCTTCGCATCTCTCTGCTCCTTTTTGTTTTTCTTCATTTTCATGCATTGTCATTCACTTCTGAGCTATGGTTCAAATTTCAAGTGTCTAACTTATCGGGAAATTTAGTTTAAAATCAATTACAAAATTTCACCCAGGCAGATATAAAATATATATTTTATGAGTGTTTAATGTTTGTACAAATCATAAATATATGTAAAGCGATTTTGAAACTCATGACTTTTATAGCTCAATATATCTGTTAAAGTAAGTATATTTTCAAAATCATTCATTTTATTGTTCATTTGTTCAAAACGATCAAATTTTTGGTTATGATTAATGGAGCAAAATTAATGGAAACAATTAAATCATCAAAAATTTTACAAAATTTTTGAATAGTCGTATCTTAGTAAAAATGTCTGAATCGAGATCCAAAATCGATTTAAAGCTATAAGCTTGTGCTTTTAATATTTTTTTTTACAAAAAATTTCTATCAACTTACTTACTTTTACTCGTGAAAGCACAAAAGCGGAAAGAAGTTTTCCAAAACATATTTTGAAATTGGTGTTCTTGATTTTGTTGTCGAAAATTATTTTTAGTATAATGGATATATGACATATTTATTTCATTTCTATGTCAATTTTTGTTAAGGTTATCCAACTTTTCATGAAAGCAGGTTCATTCGTCATTTATCCTAGAGCACTCAACTAATGAAAAGATACTCGGGTGAACTTCGCAGCCCATATCCGCAAAGATCCTTTCTTGCTATTGCATTTGTATTTCGATACTGCATTGTAATGACCTAAGATTTTTTATTTCAGTTGTTAACCGATACACTATTTTTACAACAAACTTACAAATTGGCAACATTATACTCCAAAAAAAATGAAAATGTTTATTTTTATGAATTTAACTACTGGACTGCATTAAATTTTCAAAATAAATTCAATCTAAAAACAACTAGGAAACTTGTGAATCATTTTGACGATATAGCATACATATTTTATAATTCACTTAAAAACTATACAATAGACGATGGCAATATTGAAGTGGGGATACATCGAATGGTAAAATTATGGACTACATTTGCTAAAACTGGCAATCCAAATTCATACGACAATGATCCATTACTAAATGTAACTTGGCTACCAATACAACCAACAAGTTTTAATTATTTATACATTCACCCAGAATTAGAAATAAAAGTAAACCCAAACGAGAAACGAATGAAATTTTGGGAAAATATGTATGCAGAGTATTCAAGTTCTGCATAAGAAACATGTTTTGGAAACTGCATAGGAAACATGTTTATAATTAATGAATTAAATGAATACTATTAAATATTTTTAGCTTTATTTATATCTACTTTGACCAGGTAAACTGAAGTAAATTTGGGCATTAATATTTTCACTAAATCAAAAGTGTGTGCCATTTTGAGAGAGCTTTTGTATTATAATATATAATCTAACAAAATTGCATACCCGTTGAAAACCAGCTGTTAAAAATGATTGTCAGTTTTCTGCTTGTATCTTAAGAATATTATTTATTGGCTCAATTGTATACTAACGAAGCCTGCAACAAACTTACAATATCAAACACTAAAAAAAGAAATAAAAAAATAACAATATATTAGAAAAATTTCAAAAAGTTTTATTTCACTCTTAATAACACGCACAATTATTTTAAAGAAAAAATTGAAATAATTGACTTAAAAATTTTCCGTACATTTGCGCTTTTTCCTTCTATGGTTCAATTACTTACCAATTGTACTAAACTTCTACAACACCCTTGACTAATCTTTGCATAGTATCAAAGAAAGAAAATTATTTTTGTAAAGAATTTTGAATATAGAAATCTGTATAGAGATATTTAATTTTTTATTTTATTAACACAAAAAAAAAGAAAAATATGCCAAAATTTAAATTAATTATCTGTATGGTGAGTTAATTAAATTTATGTAATTATTTTAATTTTTAGAATTTAATGATTAGTTACCGTAATCAGTCACTATTTATAACAAAGAGATGTGAGATGCTGACACGTCATCGATTTTGATGAAAATACGCGCAAACGTGGCACTTTTAGTCATCGAAAGGAAATAACCTTTATTTTTATTGTTCGTTAAGTAATTACCGGGTGGCACCCTCGATATGAAAAAAAAACACACTTTTCATAGCGATCGATATTCATTTATTTTTGATTTAAGGGAATGCAAATAACAAAACATTTTTAATGGATTATGAAAGCTGGCAAGATTAACAGACTTTCCATCTAATTTTATATCCAATAATATAAAAACATTGTATATATCAACGATATTTATAGGGCGATAAAATCTCAAAGAATGCAATCAACACCTTAATTTTACCAAATAACAAAAGCTGGCAAGATATGCGAACTTTTCATATAGTTTTATGCAAGATATTTTCATTTCTATCAAAGATATTTAATAGGGTATAAAATCTCTGGAAGGGAAATTAACAGAAATTTTTTAACGAATTATGAAGGCTGATGAGATAGATATATACCTAAGACCGCTTTATCAGTAGACAATGGACACTATGAAAGTCATGAATAAAATGATCAAATTAATTTATATACCCCGGACTGACGTAACGTAATGACATGCATAGACCAATCAATGAAGTTAAGCAACAGCAGTCACAATCTGTATTTGGATGGGTAACCACCTAGCAGTACTGTTGTTGTATAAAAAAAATAAAAAATAAAATTATAATCCTCTTTAGTTAATGGCTGTATAGCTAAAAGTAGCTGAAACCAGAAAATAAAATTAATTAATATATTGATAAATGCTAGCTTTTCATCTAACTTAATATTAGATATTATCACTTTCTGATCCATATGCTTTCCATTTATTTGCATTGTTAAATAACATAAAAATTTAATTTTTCTAAGATTTTTAAAAAGCCTTAAAATCTCTAGGACTCAAAATAACACCACTTTTTTACTGAATTATAAAAGTTGAGAAGGTAAGATAACTGACCATATGATTTATTAATTAATATTTTCTACATTTGCGTCATTTAATTTAATCTAAAAAGGCTGTTTTTTAAATTTTCGAAATTTGCTACTTTTTATTTCATTTTTTCGAATAGAAGGTATTTATCTAGATATCTGAATATTTTAGGCATTAAATTTTTTCCAATTATGAATCGATTTCTCAAAGATTTAAAGAAATTATTATAGTCCTCCTCCAATATTTTGTACCTTTGTGGGAAATAAAGACCTATTATGACCAAATCTCCATACTTATACGTCGTCTATTTCAATACTATCGCCTTGTAAGATATATAACTTGTATTGGGGGTATTTATGAATTTATTCAAAATTATTGCAGAACCAACCCTAGCTTGGCTACTCGGGTATTTTGAATCACAGATTGTGTATCCAGAAATTTTTACAAAGTTTTGGATATACTATATTTTACAACACTTACAAAACTACGGAATACATATAACATTACCTTTGTCTATCATTCGTTACTCCTGAACTTTCCCAAATATTGATAGACTATTCTCAGGCCCAACTTTGTACATAATCCTCGAATGGCTCGCTATGGGTATAATTTTCTATCGGTATTATTAACATTTAAATACAAAACTAATAACAAAACGTCATTTGAATTATTTACACCCCAAAAGTAAAATGAAAAAACTAAATAATATATGAATTTTTCAACTTTTCTTCCTTAGAGCATAATCTAATCTGTCGAATTTTTCAATTTTTTTTTCGGAGAAATCATTTAGTCACGACTAATTACTTCATTTCATCGTTTGATCATTTGTAATCCTTTCCACCAATCCAATTTTAACCACCAATTTCCAAATTTTCATTTAAGTAGTTGAGAATACAACTACAAAATGATTGTACAATACTGCTCCATAAAATTTTATTCCATAGAGTACGTGGTTCTTTTTAAAATCTTTCATTTATAAAATCTACTGTTTTTTTATTTTTTTATTATTATTTATACTTTGTATTACAATTTTTTTTTTAATATTAATATTTTATATTTTGTTTGATACATTCATAAGCAGTCATCTTTTCAAAATATATATAATGATCGAAATAATTGATAATTAATAATATTTTAACCTTAGAAACAGGGAAAAACGGAAAAACTAAATTTGAACGGGAAAACTAAACGATATTAAAGAGTAATGTAATACGGAAAGTTCTAACTGAAATTACATGTTAATTTTTCATAAGCAAATCACTGCTTTTTCAAATATGAAAAACGTATTAAAATCAATTTAAATAACGTGGTATATCGTTAATGAGACATAGTTAACGATGCTTATCGATCGAGCCATGGAACAATGACATCACAGCTAAACATGTATTAAAATTATTCGTTAATCATACTGTATATCTAAAATAGATTGTATATCGGTAATGAGTAATGGTTATCGATACTTATCAATCATGGTACAATGGTAAAATGATGACACACGTGGATATATACAGGGTGGTGCAGAGGGAACGCATGTTTTTCAATATTGAATTACTGGGACACAATGGGTTGAAAATAATAAAAACAAGTATTAAATGAAAGGATTTTTAATGCCGTTTTTGAAATTACATAGCATATTTAGGTTTGGAAAATAATTTCTTTGAGATGACGTCCTTCTTGCTGGATACAAATGTGGATCCTCTTCTGAAAATTACGAACGGCTCTCTCCAACATTTCATTCGGCACGGCTTCAATTTCCTGACGAATGGAATTCTTAAGGTCTTCGAGTGTGCGAGGCTTGTTGATGTACACTTTTGATTTTAAATATCCTCACAAAAAGAAGTCACATATCGACAGGTCGGGTGATCGAGAGGGCCAGTGAACATCGCCAAATCTCGAAATCACATGTCCTGGAAACATTTGTTGAACCACTGCCATGGATGCTCTCGCCGCGTGAGCTGTGGCACCATCCTGCTGAAACCAAATGTCTCTCATGTTCACTTGACGCCTTTCAAGTTCAGGACGAAGGAAGTTGTTTAACATTTCAACGTAGCGAGCTGATGTAACAGTAACTGCAATTCCTTCTTCTTCAAAAAAATAGGGTCCAACAATCCCCAACTTTGAAATGCAGCACCACACTGTTACCTTTAAACTGTGCAGAGGTCTTTGGTGTAGCTGTTGTGGGTTCTCAGATGCCCAATACCGACAGTTTTGAACATTGACGTAACCGTCCAGATGAAAATGTGCTTCATCACTCATGAAGACTGTAGCATCGGGATCTTCCGTAAACGTTTCATCCATTATGCGACAAAACTCTCTGCGCTGGACAAAATCCCCTTCGTTAAGCTGCTGGAAGATCATTATTTTGTACGGATGGAACTTGAGGTCATCATGTAAAATGTGGTGAAGCGAACGACGTGACATACCCATCGCTACAGCATGTCGTCTAGTCGATCGTCAAGGACTAGCAACAATTGCCGTTCTGACTCGGTCTACATTTTCCGGTGTACGAACTGAACGGGGAAGACCACGTGGTTTCTGTTTCATCACAGAACCAGTACTTCTAAACGCTGCAACCCATCGGAGTACGGTATTTCGATCAGGCACTATACCATGACGTCCAACTCTAAAATATTGACGAAAAATACGTTGCACTGTGACTACACAATCATTGTTTCTTAAAAACTGCTCTACAACGAACACACGATGTTGTACGCTCCAACGCTCCATGGCGACTGAAACGGCATTGCATGGGCTGTCTGCTAATATTCGTTCAAGGTCAATACCCCCTCCCGTCGCCGCGTACTAGCGGTTCGAAAAACATGCGTTTCCTCTGCACCACCCTGTAGGTCA
>CM035593.1:5409092-5760808 GCA_020423425.1 Chrysopa pallens | reverse complement strand
CTTCAAGTTTTGTTGTTATTTTTTTGGGCTTAAGGTCATTATCTGGTACAAGCATGTACAAAAACTGGTATGCTACGTCCAAAATATCCAAAGTTGTCTGGTCAATTATCAGCCTTAATTTACTTTGGTTTGTATTTAAAAGTGAATAATCCAAAAACAACAGTGGATGAATTGAATTTATACAAGAAGTATTTGGATGAATATGAGAACGCATGTAGTCGTTTGAAACAGTGGATATCTATGTCAAAACAGTTACATAATCCATATTTAAAATGTGATTTTGTGTGTGCAAACGAAATAAGTACGTTGAAATCATGGGCAGAGGACAATCGAATATCACCAACTTATGGATCAAGTAAAATGTCCATGGAGAAAATGGAAGAATCTATCGACGAAGAGGCTTATGATAGTCTGACAGTAATATCGGATAATATCAATGAAAAACTTGGACTTGTCCTTCCATCTGAAATTACATTTTTCGCACCTTAAATTATAAACTATAATATTTTAATATACATAAACTTTAATTATTTCTTATAATTCTATACTTCTATAATTTTTTTTTTTTTTAATTTTTTATTATTTTAACTCCAAAAATTATCAATATCTTTATTGACGCAATCAATTTGAAACTTTGGAAAATGTCTGGCATAATAAGACTAGACACGATAGATTTCAATCGAATTGAGGAGAGAGAAAGGATCGGTTATCTTTTTTTATCAATTTGAAATTTTGAAAATGACTGGTATATGACTCCAGATACATAAAATTTATTGATTAATAATAATCTTTTTTCTGTATTATTTCTTATTTCAGATGTTAGTATAATGAAAATATTTACAACAAAAAGGTTGTAAGAATTACATTTTTCAATGAATACAATTTGGCCACTAAAGGCCAAAACCTCCACAACATATAGTCGTCGTATATAGAATATGCCAGAGTAAATTAACTTTTCTCTTAAGTTCGTAACGCTAAAAAATATTAAAGACACTACCAAAATTTTCATTGAATCACATAGTTAATTTATTTCAGTCTGTTATCAAGATAACTCAAATACGAAAACATATAGCGAACTGAAATTTTGGTGTGTTGTATTCTAGATCTAAAAAGTAAGCAAAGTTCGCGAGTGAATAAAATCGGTTAATTGGGTCCAAAAATTTAAAAACAATGTTCATTTCTTCAATAGAAACTACTTTCGTTTCAGGTTTATACAGGTTTTCGTAAACTGTTTAGATTCTTCACCTTAAACTTCAGCTTAAATATTGCATATAATTATAAATATTAATATTATATAAGTATTTATGAATACCAATGATTAAAAATAGCTCGAACATTGATACTCAGCCATGTGACGAATATCCAAACAATTAACGCTGTCAGTTGTTGTTTTCAATTGTTTAAAGAACAAAATAATATTCTTCTGAATAATTTACAGATAATACTTGTGGTATCTGCGGCCATTATTTCAGTCATCATAATAAAGTTTAGCCATACTAGAATAATGGAAGGTGTTTGCAAGAAACGATATCTATTCTTTTTTTTTCAATACACGACATCAATTGTTTCTACGAAGTGACATTTTAAATAAAATAATCACATAGAAAGATCGCACTTGTTAGAT
The DNA here is from genome assembly GCA_020423425.1 of Chrysopa pallens. Lineage (NCBI taxonomy): Eukaryota > Metazoa > Arthropoda > Insecta > Neuroptera > Chrysopidae > Chrysopa > Chrysopa pallens. The sequence continues at coordinate 5,759,184 of CM035593.1, read as the reverse complement.
GGCTTTGGAGTTGTGCTTTAGAAATAAACAAAAGTATATCCTTTCTCGCACATCTCTTAGATTATTATTCTATGCTCGAAATGTAGGTACATGTATGAGGTTGTATTGAATTTAGTCTAAAATTTGTAACTGTAAAAAATATTGAAGACACTAACAAAATTTCGCTGTAGGTATTCATAGAATCACTTAGTTTATTTTCTGTCTTCCTGCTGATTTTTCATCCTAAAAGTGAAATTTAATTCAAGATATCATATTTTACACCATAAGAGATATACGAAAACAAAAATTACAAAAAATGTTTATTTCTTAAAATTATACAACTTTTGTTTGTAATATTTTTTCATAAACTGTTTAGATAATTGAATTATTTCATTTATTCTCCCACTGTGTCGTTTATTTAAACAATCAACCATAGAGATCGATGTATTGTAGAATGGACTATTCACGGTAGTGATGAGTATAATTGGTCAAAATATAATAGCAACTTCAAAATGTTCGTTTTGTGGAATAGTATTTGTAATTTTTCGTTTCCTTTATAAGATTTTAATACTAAATATAAAGAAAAACTACAAAGACGCTGATGTCTTGTATGCGTTATAAAGTACATTACTATGCATTGTATACGAATATTATATAGCCATATTCAAGTCAGAAACAAACAATTATCAATATAGCGCTAATCACGATCGAAGAAAATAAATTTTTGTTAATAATTTATCATAGTAGAGAATACGAATTAAAAGATCGTCATTCACCGATTTGTGCTTGCCGGGCGGAAATTATTTTTAAATAAATAGATATAATAAGTAAAGAAATAAATAATCGCCAATGAGTTGCTTACAAAATGTTCAAGGCTTTGATTGATTTAAAATACAATGATTATTACTTTTTCACTCACTTGTTGAAATTAAAGTATACTAAAGATTGAATAACGCGCTTTCGAATCTAATTTAAAAAAATAATACCTCACCGTTCATTTAATATATGAACTCGGCTTAGGGTGAGGCGACCGAGCGTCCGTGCTTGCGTTTTTTTTGCAGCTTATAATAGAGGATAGCTATTGTCCTATGAACTGTCAACAATTGTAATGATTCACTATACATATTTCAATCAAATATTAGGTTTATAGTTCATTGAGTAAGCAGCAAATATTGTTGTATTGTCACCTATTCTTAAATGTTGTTTACAAACAAATTTTTACACGTTGTGTTTACATTTTATTTTCAATGGAAAATACGGTAATAATGTGTTCTTTTATATTACCTATGTAATAATAGTTTTAATCTGAAAAATCCGCTTTGAAAAGATATACATAATTAGTAAAATATAAGCTTCACCCTTAGAAACAAACCTAAACAGTATCCCTGTATGTTATTTTTGGCGGAAATAGCATAATTATTAAAATTCAAGAAAAGAATGTCTCCTATTAAACTCATGTAAACAAAAAACATATTTTTAAAAACTTTTCAAGTTTTAGAATCTAAAAAGAATTTAAAATATTTACAAACAATTTTTGTTTGAACAATTTTTTCGGATTCGCCACAATTTCAGCTCAAATTTAATTACAATACATATTATTATTATACAAGTATATATAACTAGATATTTATATTTTATGAATACCAATTAAAAATAGTCCAATGATATTCGATCATATGCCGGGTATCTAATCAATTAACTCTGTAGTTATTATTTTCACTTGTCTTACCTCGTTTTACACTGCACTCACCGTATAAAACAAACACAACGGTTTGTATACATTTTATTGCTGTATAATCCATCTCTACTTTAATTTATCTATGTGCTAAAATGAAAACTAATGCAAAAAAAAAAATGCATGATACGGCGCTATGCTATATTCCTAAATTAAAATTGTCTTTATATTTAATTTAAAAATACATAAAAGTGAAATAAGTTAAAATCGCGTAAAGAAAGGCATAATTATGTGAATTTCTTACAACCTAAGAGTGTTGAAACGTTTTTATCGTAATTTGCGACCTCAAAAACACTTAGATACTAATTTTTATAAAATTATATAAATTTTTAAAATTTTTTTAAAAAATCCATGTTTTTCAAATAAGTCACAAATTTTTCAAATGTGTTTCTGAACATAATATAAAACCGCATGTGGATATGAGAAATATTTCTGTTATACCATGTAAAATTTATTTATAAGATCTGGACTATGAAGTGTACAGTACGAATGAAGTAAGAGAAATTACTTTTTTTAAGGGGTTAGGTGGGTTTCAAAGGCTCAAAACAGGTACATTTTTACGAATTTTTTTTTATTTAACCAACAAAATATTTCATTCTATCAATTTACCATATAAAAGGTATATATTTCATAATTAGTTTGTGAAATTTTCATTGAAAAATATTGAAAATTAAGGCGTGGACACGTCGTCTCCTAAGAAAAGTTATCTCGGCGTAGGCAGGATAACTCATGACAGATTCATTTGAAATGCAAAAACTCGTGCTTGAACGAAGGAAAAAAAATTGCATTTTTGGCGGCGTTGAGAACAAAAAAACCTTTTTTTTAGTAAAATTTACACCCTTCATGGCCTTGAAAAATCATTTAAAATAGAAAAAAAAGCATTCGTTCAACCACGAGATAATGTTATGTTAGAGAAGTGTGCAAAATTTGAAGGAGATCGGTTTATAAGTTTTTGAGAAATCGTGACTACCGATTAAAAACGTAGTTTCGAGAAAAACGCAATTAAAGATTTACATTCAAATAACATGTGTTTTTTTGAAAAGGCTATATCTCTTAAAATATTACTCAGATCGTTTTAAAACTTTAAGAGAATATTCTAAACATATTGAATTATAAGATAAGCAAAAAAAAATAGATTTTTTGAAATTTTGAAACCCAGCTAACTTCATTGTTTTTGAGCCGATTTTAAAAATTATTTTTGCGTTGGACTCAACCCTTGGTACAGCCCTAAGGGGAGAAAGGGGACAAAAATAATTTTAGTGATTAAATTTCATCTAAATGAAAAATTTAACACTCAAAAGTAAAAAAAAATTAAGAAGACCCTTCAAAATTGTCAAAAAAAAGTAAACTAAAAAGTAATAAAATTATAAGCTTTACTAATTTAACTTATTAACTTTTAAGCTAATAATTTACTTGTGACCAATTACCCATATCGGTGCCAATTATATCATTAGCTACGAAATTGATTCATGTGCGCTGACTAAGAAAGGTAGTTGGTCACTAGAAAATTATTCATGGAAATTTTTAATTTAAAATTATTTTTTACTTTTTAGTTCATTTCTTTGAAGTCGGGTCGTTTTTTGTTCCAAATTTTTATTAACTTATAATTGTGCTAGTTAAGTTTATTTGTGGCATATGATAATCATAAAATTTTTGTTTTAGATACGTCGTGTACCAGTTCCCGATGAAAGATTTGAATTCCTTTGTGAATTTTATAAACCTGCAAGGTAAGCTGATTTTCCTTTATTTTTTATATTTTATTAAATTCGGTGTTTCAATTCAAAATGATATATCCCTAATATAAAGAAAGTATCATTCATTATCATTAAATCCATGAATTATGAATTATATTCATATTAGGAAATTAGTGCTCAAAAACAACACCATGTTTAGGATTTTTTTCGTTTTATTAAAACATGTATTAACGGTATGTGAAGTATATAGCTAATATTTTCAACATGGTAGAGTTGAGAGAAAATTTCTCCCCACCAAGGATTAACCTGGGATCCTTGGTATAAAAACCCATCGCGCTACCGCTAAACTACTCTGCAAATGTTAAATAATTATTCCAAAAAACAGTAATATAAAAAAACTATTGGAGTCTAGATTTCGAGGAATGCGTGGATTCAGATAAATACAATTATAAAATACCTGTTTAGAAGTTCACATTAACTAACACATACATATATTGTGCATTCCAATAATATTACATGCATATATACATAAGGGTCGAACCACTTTTTTTTTGGTTGAAGGCAGTCAAAAATAGTTTCATATTTTTTCTGTATTTATTTAAAAGAACAATAAAAAAAAGTATTTCCTCTCCAAATTTTTAAGAAGATTTATATAAAATCGTAATTTATTTGAACATTTTCTGTTATTCCCTACTATTCATAGATACTTTGAAAAGGGGAAAATAGACCTGATTACATTGAAAATGTTAAAAAGCAATTTATATCTCGATGATATAGTTATTTTATTTTCTATTTTCTATGTTACAGTAAAGTACCAGCATTCTTAACTGTGGTGGACATTGCTGGACTTGTGAAGGGTGCTTCTGAGGGTCAAGGGCTTGGTAATGCTTTCCTTTCGGAAATCAGTGCTTGTGATGCCATTTTCCATTTATGTCGTAAGTATTTTTATATGTTATATATTGTTATTTTATACTTATTTCACTATAAATAAAATATTATCTTTTTTTCCATATTTAACATTTTCCTAGATTTCTATCAACTCGCGTTGTTATTTTCTGTTTAACTATTAAGTTCAATACAAATATTGTTTTTAAAAATTTTTCGAATAGAAAACAACGGAAAAGCTGACATATGGAAAAGAGTTTAGTATTATCACACAAAGGACCATAAAAAAATCATGAAAGAATTATAAAACTATATTATTTTGTTCTTTAAATCGCTTCTGGCGTATAAATAATCCATATCTTTTTAAAATTATGAATACTCAGATTCAAAACTATTTATTTATTTAAATAATTAAATTTAAAGCTTACTATTATGAATATAAGCGAATTGTTTCATTTTTGTGTATGATTATCAATGTGTACAACTTGGATATTTTTAACAACTTTTGTTGTTTATACTAATAATGAATTTAATTAATTATTTTTTGTTGCAATAAAAAATCCAAGTTTAGATTTTGAATATCGCACACTAAAATGAATCAATTCGCTTGTGTTCACAATAGTTGTAAAACTAATATACAATACAGACGCTTGTTGAAACTTTAATTTTTTTTTTTTTAATATCCTTCAATTTTATAAAATCCTTAAAAATAACCAGGCCAAATATGAAAATTTCATATTTACTATTGAATCACCCCACCCCTTTTTGTGGAGTAGCATCAGCAAGTGCTCGAATTATGAAATAAATTGTACGCGCTTCAATGTATTTAAATTAGGTGGAAGGTATATTAACTATATATTACAATTGGTGATTTGAATTTGATCATGATTATTGAATATTCCACATATTGGACTTATAATACGATAGATATAATTAATTCTATATTTTAACAATGACTGTAATTATACTTTATAGTAAGTATGTACATTTATATCTACTACCCGTATCTGTCCATATTTACTATGTGTTTCAAGAAAAAAAAGGATACTGGGCAAACTATTTTCCAGTTAGAAATAATATTCTTAGTCTCTTTTCTCAGAGTAGCTAAGGTCTGGGTGGATATATGTTAGTATTTATAAATATGATTGCTTTTGAGAGACTTGTGACTGGTAAGTCAAAGTTAAGTTCTTGTGACAGATGAAAAACCATATGCTTCTTAATTTCTCTTTTTATACTCGACATACATAATATCTCAAAGTATATTAATTTTAATCAATAGTTTGTTACGTTACGAAATATTGACCGCACAAACAAAAGTTTTGTATAGGCCTTCATAGAAACACCAAATTAGTCCATTTCCGGTTGTCCACCCGTTCGTCATCACGATAACTCAAAAACAAAAGCAAATAACGAGCTCCAAATCCTTGACCAAACTTTTAAACTATAAAAGATAGAAGAAAAATTAAAATACAAAAAATGTTTATTTACTTGAAATAAACAACTTGCACTGGAAAATGTTTTTCGTTAAATGTTAGGATTCGCCTCACCTTAAGCTCAAATTTAGATAATTATCACAAATTGGTATTTACAATACATATATATTATTAAACAAGTATACATAACTGTACAGACTGGATATTTATAGTATTTTATGAATGCTAATTAAAAATTGTTCAAAAAATGATATTCAATCATGTGTCGAGTGTATAAACAATTAACCTTGTTAGTTGTATTTTTTGTTTGTTTTTTGTTATTAAATAGAGCAGTAAAATCAAGTAACATTCGTAACAATCTAAACAACAGAAAATGTCAATTTGAGATTTATAGTTAGAAAATTCTATACATCTTCAGTGGTCATACGTTTCATACTCAAGTATACTTAAAACAACAGTTCAACATCAAACAGGATAATGTATTCGATTTTTTAACTGTTACTTATCATTAAAACATTTTAAAAAACATTACGAATAGTTAGGAGTATTATTTAATGTTTTTTTTTTTTTATTTTTTACAAATTTAATTTATTTTCATACATTAATTAAATAAAATCTAATATTATTTTATTGTATGAAATCTAGTCAACACTGTAAAATAGTTTTATAATTATAATGTAGGTACAAACGCCAAATATGATATATAGTTTGATACATAGTGTTTGAGATAAAATCAGGTAAATGTGCTCAAATTTGAAAATCGATAGTGGCCAAACTGATAGACCGATTTTAATTTTTGAGAAATTCTACGAAAAATTGATGTATTTTTATTGTTTTCCAATTCTCCCGTAAGACGCGTCGTTTTTTAAACATAGGTTCAAAACCAGAACACTTTCGCGATTTTTGTTCTGCTTAAAATTAAGTTCACCACTGACGATGATGCAAATTCAAATTCCATGTATTTGGGTCCATTTAAAGAGATTAAAAACCATTTCCAACTTTCCGTCAATTAATTAATTCCAAATAGAATTCCCGTTTTACTGGCGTAATGGTAGGATTTATACGATTGGTATAGTAACATTTTGTCATGAAGCATCTTGTAGAATATGCACCTGAATTATACATAAATATACAAATTGCATGTTTTTACTTTTAAATTATATATTTTGAATATTTTCAAAAAAATAAAAAAATTAAATAATTTTATAAGATTCGCAATTACAATTAAATTGGTAGCATAATTGTTTTAAGTCTTCTTTTTATTACTTACTTTCAAAAAAGAATTATTTTAAATTATAGGCTATTAAAACTATGAACTAGTCAAATGGAATTATCGGGATTTATCACAATTATATCTAAACAATTTTCTTCAAAAATTGTTCCTGATTTTTGAAAAGATTTATTTTACTTTGAAATTTATTTTTTATTTATGATCCAAGACTTGTTAGCAAAAACTTAAAACTAATAGGATTAAATCTTAGTTCGGCTTATTAAACTTTCCACATGTCTAAATTTTATTTTTATTTTATGTAAAATAAAAATATTTTGTTGAAAAACTCAAATACAAATTTTTACGAAAGTTTTGAAAATTTAATAGCGTCGTCTTTACTTGAAACAAAACAATTTAAATTAAGCCTTTTATAATTATTCAAATTTATCAAATACACTTAATACATAGTTCATTTAATGAATGGAAAGTTTGTAATTTATTATTTATATGTATTAAGTAGTGTGTGCTGCTCCGCAGCTTTAATTGTTGACAATGTTTTAATATATTACATTTGAATTTTAAATTCTAAACAACTGGGAACAAATAAGGTGATCAGTGTGTGTACAATCTCCAACTCACAATTTAAGTGTTTAATAGCTCAAATGATATGTACTCAGAGTCACTGAGTGTTCTTACGCAAAATTATATAATATGCATTTCTTATGAGGCGTTTGTTTCTCCAAATATTGTGATAGTTTTGTATCTTAATATTTCTAGTTCTAATGAAGATAAGAGGTTTGTTTTGGTCTAAGAACAATTAATGACTCAAGACCTTTCATTTCAGCTATTAAACACTCAAATTAGATGAGATGGAGGAGAGCAAAGCGCAGACATTCAACTTTTTATCAATTTTTTTAATATATAGATTATAATCATGCATTCATTGGTTAATAAGCTCATTTTTAGCTTGAATTGCGTCAGCTGAATTTGAGCTCGATTCAAAACAGATTATGAAAAAATGTTTCAAACGTAAGTTGTTGGTTTTTGGGAAACAGATTTTTTGCATTTGTCTTGTTATGTCTTGAATTAAAAGTTGAATCATGAATCTATGACACCCAATTAACCGATTTTGGTTCACAAACATGCAAGCGAAGATAGAACCTCCTTTTTTTGAAGTTACTAATAAACCTCTAAAGATATATGAGTTCAATTTTTTAAAGTCGGATTTTTTCGAAAATTATTATTTTTTTACTTTTATGTAAACACGAAAAATTTTTCAATTGGGTGATATTCAGTCACTAAAAATTTGTTTTGATCCCCCTTGTCTTTGGGGCAGGTATGACGATACACGACATAATATACAATATGTTAGAGTATATTCATTTTAGTTTAAAGTTATTCATTTTAGAGTATATTCATTAAAGTTTATTCCATTTTTGCATGTTCGTCCGTCCGTTCATCATCTAGATGTATGAGCAAAACCGGTCCAATGGATCCATGGCCCAATTTTTAAACCATAAAAGATGTCAGTTTTTTAAATAAACAACTTGAAACATTTTTTCGTAAATGTTTAGATTAGCCAAAATACCAGCTGTAATTTTAACTCAAAAGATGATAACTCAAGAGAATAATTCACTAATGGAAAGTAAAGTACAAAAAATTAAACGTTTGTGCACATTATCTGAGAAATTTCGAAAGAATATAGAATAAACATACCTAAAGCAGATTCTTGAATAATAAAATGAGAAAAGATTTAATAGTTTTTTCTAAGATGGTTTTATTGCGCCAAAAATTTTCATGTTGTTTTTCTTCACAAAAACAAAACATTGTGAAAAATTGATTTCAATACATATTGAATATCAAATAAAATTAATAGTAGATATTAACGAGTTATTGATGCACAACTCAATATAGATGGGATAATTAAACAATTAACTGTGTTGTTATTTATTAAATTCTATATTTCATTCCAACTGTACAATTTCTATAACCTGGTAATTCCAAACAAAGTACTAATAAACATCAATATTTGAATTTGTTATAGGAGCATTTGAAAATGAAGATGTGATTCATGTGGAAGGTGATGTCAACCCAATTAGAGATTTAGAAATTATTGCTGATGAATTAAGGTTTAAAGATATTGAAAAATTGAATAAAGAATTAGAAAAATTAGAAAAAACCTACATTAGAGGAAATGACAAGAAATTGAAACCAGAATTTGTAAGTAATTAATAATAATTTATTTTTGTATTCTTGAACAATGATTTTCTTTTTGTCAAATGTATCCATAGTGAATCCATTATTGTTAATTTAATTTTTTAATAATATAAATTTTAATTTACCACTGAAAATAGTAAGCACGTCACGCGCAGCTGTAAGTTGTCCAAAATAAATATTAAATTTGATTTTACTTCATGAAATAATTGGATTTGACATGGAAAAAAATCCACCATTCTTGTAAGAAAAAACAAATTGTCAATCAAAAAATTTACTTACTTAAATACTCTTTTAAAGATTAAGACCATGTAACAAATCATTTGGATCCCAAGATCCGGACGTATGAAAGTCGTATGGATCAGATACATTAACAATTTTTGGCCTATGCTTAGTAATATTATAGATCTAAAGGTCGATACCTTTGAAATTGTCTAATTTTACCCGAATTTATGGAACTTCTGGTTGGTGCTTTTAGCGCCATCATTATGTATAAGATCAAAATGATCTAAATTAATATTAAAAAAAAAAAGGTTTCGACAAATGGAATATAAGTATCTAGTTTCGATCATTTCCGTTTTTCAGCTATCATGACACATGATATCGAATAATGATAGCGGAAAACTGGGAAAATTTAATAATTTCAGAGGTGTCGACCTTTAGATTTGTAAGAAATAATACTAAGCGAGAACTAAAAATTATTCATGTATCTGATCCTTTTATAAGACTTGTATACAGCGAGCTATCGGTATAATTGACATTATGTCCTTAGGTTGTAACGAATTTCAGCAGCCTGATTTAAATACGACTAGTGATAGTTGTGGGATTCAACAGTTGATTGACACAACTGTGCTTAAAAAAATGTAAACCATTTTTAGCTATGTTTTTACTAAAAGTGTTTGTTTAATTTTTTTAATTGTTAAAACTTTGATAAATTTTAAGTTCAAAGTAAATTTTGCATATTTGTACCTATTTAATTGTTGAATCACTCAACTGTCACACGTCGTCTTTAAATTGATGAATACTCTTTTCCAATAAATGTTATCCTTTAACCAATCAGGTGCCTTTTTTTGGTTAGTTCTTGAGTGAGAGAACAAACAAATTTTTCTAACTGTGCAATGATTTTTTAGCCATACATAAGTGATAAATGTTCGCATCAAAAACAATTATCTATAATTATTTTAACTTATTTGAGTCACAGGATGTTCGGGTAACAGTATTTTTTAAAATTTTGGGATGTAATATTATTAACGTCGACGTAGTTATCTTGAAGTATTGACGGTTTTTGCAATGCATTTTATCTTGCATTTAAAAAATAATAATAAATGCGTTTGTAAATACCGCTTTATAATATTAATTATAAAATAAAAATCATATTGAACAATGTTCTTCCTTGATTTGTTTACCGCCACGTAAGAGAAACTAATCGACACATTAAAATTTTTTATTTTGTTTGTTTTGAATGAAATACATAAATGTTGTTATAAAAAGTACTAAATGTAGCCACCGCTGCACACCGCCCGTGTGCACTTGGTGCTTTCAACCATATCATTTGCCATACAACCATACACCATCCATAAAATGTATCACAATGTGTGGTCTTTTATGACTGCATATTTAATATTATTATTGATTTCTATTTAGATAATAAATATTATTATTGTTTGGTCTTGGTCTTTTTGGTGTACTACAACAGGAAATAGTCGACTTTGAGTATACGAAAATAGATTAGCGTAATTTCTTTCGAGAAATCAGTACCTCAGTCGATAGTAATAAGTACGCAGTTTACCTTGGTGCAACACTCTACCTCAAATGAGATATGCATGAAACAAGTTCACTCAGCCTGGGTATAAACGAGGAGCTTAAAAATCAACGAGGGTATATAAAATTTTCTAGGAAAGCCAACTATTAGTAATATTACTCCATACCACTACTTATATACTAACCACCTATTTCGAAAAATATTGGTGGACACATTTGGAATCAAACCAAATTTTGAATCTGCAATGTAACAAACATTTTTCGTAACAAAGACTAGACTTTTTTATGCTATTTGTTAGTAGCTGGTCTACCGGACGTTTTACTGCCTTAGATATACAAATACAACATATTTAATATTAGTAAGTTCAGTTATCAATTTTAGTTTTGTTAATTTTTGGGCAGGGGTGGAGGAGGGATCTTTGGCCTCCAGGATATAGATAAGAATAAAATAAATATAGCGGATGTTATACCGGAAAAAAGGCTGTGGGTTCTCAAAAATCTTATTTTGTAGTCGAATCGAGTGGAATGTTAAACGAAAGAGCTTTATTAATTGTATTATTAAGTGGATAAATAAATTTATTTACACACTTAAATTTTTGTATTATTTTGCTTAACCACTTTATTTTATTAATAATTTCGCGACATGTTTCGGATGTTACTCCATATTCAAATGCGATCATGTACAATAGATTCGTCGTATTTATAGCAAAAATTTATTAAAAACAATTTTGTTGTTTATTGTATAAGTTATATGATCATTCATCTGGCCTTGTGTTTTCGAACTTATTAAAAAACAATTATGTACAAAATTAAAATAACAATATACAGTAATATTAATGATGAAGTTTTTTTTTTTAGTTTAAATTTAAGAATAAAAATCTAACTAAATACTATACAACAGGTTAAAAAAGTCAGGATTGTAAAAAATTTAATAATAGGGGGGGGGGGCTTTTTACCCACAGCGCCCAAAAAAATTAAAAAATTATTCTAGTAGAGAAAATAGCTTTGAATAGACTGTGGTTTCCGTTTGTTCGTTTAGGATAGGTTGGGGTCCTTTTTTGTGTTTATAAATTTCTAGGGCCTCTAAAATACCACAAATTAAAGCTCTCTACCATTAATAGAAAGAGCTTTAGATAATCCCTCTTAAGTATCGTTTAGTAATATTATAATATATTATAATAGTACAAAATGTATTTATAGTGTATACATCCCTTAGAGTAATACGACCACAGCTATACTCTGAAAATCACTATGTTATGTCCATGTATTAAAAATAAATACGTAAGTTATCTACTTATTTTCTTATTTTTTAAGTCCCAGATTCTAACCGAATAAAACCCCTTGAACTTTGAATTTGAACCACGTTAGATTTACTTGAATGCCTGTACTGTCTTATAAATGTATTGGCTTACCTCTATGACACGCGCTACTTCAAATGCTTCATTCATTCCTCTGGTGAATCTAGCAAGCTTTCTATCATACATATTTCTCTACTTGCTTCCTATGTAAAACAAAACAAGAGCGTCATTTATGTGATTACATTGAGGACATTGATCTCTGTTTCGGATCTTTTTCGTTCAACAGAAACTTATTAAACGATAAATATTCTATTCTTATTACACTTTGAAGATAAAAATAATAGTAGAATATTTTCTAACTTTTCGGAGCGAAATTTTTTCGTAACTGGATTTTAGTTTTAACTTTTTTTTTATTTGATTATGTGACATGTTTCTAAAAACCAATCCCAAATTAAACTATCTTAAGAAAAGTGTACGCTCGCTGGTTTTTTTATACTCAATCTTGGTTAGAACCATCTCACTATGGTTTGGTATGGTATGGTATGACTATGTCATGTATATTGAATAATAATTTTATTATTGAATATTTATTGAATATAAATAATATAACAATAGAACACATGAACTTATCATGACATGCCAACAACAATAGCAAAATATTCTAAACCACACCACACCACACATCACAATCATAATCAAAAACATTATTCAATCACTAGGTAGGTATTCTAAATACAGTTCAACTCTATATACTCAACTCAAATCAACTGAACTCGCTATGCTATCAATGACTATGCTAATTATATTATTTGAAATACATGGTTATATCACAGAAGGGTGTTTCAATTCAAAATGCATAAAACTGCTTGCTATTGTATTGTATTTTATTTAGGTACATACATGCATGTATGTTTATATTTAATATTTATTCACTTCAAGCTATTCTAAAATAGGACAATCTCTAAAAATGTATATCTATATACTTCTTTCTTTGTGCAAATTATATCATAGTCTCTGGCCTGCTTAAATGTTTAAAGATCAAGAAACTTTGTAAAATTGACATTTGCGAAATGTTTCTTTAGTAATATATTTAATAATAGATTTGTTTTCCCATCAATTTCCTTTATTAATTTTTTTTGTACTATATAAATACGTAATTCGACAACAAAGTAGCTATCATCTTTTCAATATCATCGTAATATGCGCTTGCTATAACTCAATGATGAATTAACACTAAGTGAGTAAAGGCACTAATACCTTCACCTGTTTGACTACTTAGACAAGAGGTTGCGGGCTCGAATCCAGGCAACGGCAGTTTGATTAATTATAATAATAATAAAAAAACACGCGATTGGTTGATAATATGGATAAGAACGAAGTATCCGGCTCCACCAACAACATAATCACAATATAATTGTCACTTTGTGCTAGAAGGCATCTTTGCCTTCAAGTGATGTAGTGTTCTAAAAGATGGTACATGGGACCAAAAGGTCTAGGCATACGGGATGTGGTGTGGTTGCTGTTCCCCTCTTAATATACTCTACAATTACGAAGGTACAGCGAAAGGCGCGGGAATAACGCAAACTTTGCTTTTCTAAGAATTGGTATTTTAAAGCTGAAATGTGTCTTTTGGATAAATAATGATGGAGTATAGAACACAAATTTTTTTATTGGGATACTTTGATTTTAATTAGGATATACTTTCATAATTCGCAAGACAATCGACTTCCAATGACGTTTTGTTGAATATCAATACAAAAATGAAAAATTAAAAGTATTAATCAAAATTAATAACTTTTTTCCGCATAGTGTAACTTTTATTTAGAATCCAAAAAGCTACGTTTTCCATGAGGTGGTTTTAGGTATGGTCGAATTTTAATGTTCTGTCTAACTCTATTGGGAATGCTGTACATTCTTTTGAACTATTAGGTCAGTTACCCTCCACTTCAATATCTACTCTATGCCAATGTCCGCTGATTCACTAGGGGTGAAAACCACCCCAGCTAGAGGGGTGGTATTATAAAAAAAAAATCCCAGAAATCAAAAGAGGGATGAATTCTCAGCAATGCTTGTTCTAAAGAAGTTTTAAAAACCAAGACTTTCCGAATTATTCATGATTGGAAACATCATTTTTTTGTTCGATAAAACTCAGGTTTTTTATTAATAACTCGAAAATTATTAATTGATTAAAAAGTAACTAAAATTGTGGTTTTCAAAAAAATCAATAAATCAACTTTTTATTTTTAAATGTAGATCCAATGCAAATTAAGTTATAGCTCATTGAATGTGGGCCTGATTTTACTAACGAAAAATTAAAAAATTTCAATATTGAATTATGAGAAAACGGTTCATTTTATGAGGAAATTGTTCATAAACTTTCCTGTAGTACCTCAGGCATTTAAAATGCATTTTTTAAAGTCTCTAGGATGAACGCTATGGGAGTAACAAAAACAAATTTAGTTTCGATTTTATAAATGAAAAAAATTAACAATGAAACTGAAATTAAAAATGTTATGCATTTACAAATTAATTCTAACGTTAAAAATATCCAGAAATTTGACCTGTTTAAAATGCTTATTGATTTATTCAAAGTGGAATGGTCTTTTTGATATCTTTTTTTAAAGAACATATTTTTGAAAATAAACCGGTAAATCGTATGCGTAAAAATTGATAAATTACAAAAAGTTAGCACGTTTTTTTATACTGTAGCTTTTAAAATTACCCGAGATATAGCCTGTCAAATTTGGCAATTGTATGAAAAAGACAGACAGATTAGACATTCGGCTTGGAGCTCTTACATTTGAATTGATATAAAAAGATAGAATGTTCTCGGCTTTAAGTGGAAGACCTCAAACTTATCGCAAGCTTATTTTTTTGACATTTTTAATAGCGTTTTGAATTTTCCAAGGATTGGTTCAAATTTGTGTTTAGCTTCATGGAATGTGAAGCTTTCAATATTCATGAATAATTTAATGATAGTTTTATATATTATTATATAGCATAATTGGAGCAATTTCAAAATTTGGATGACTTAGAACTTAATCGAAATATTTTTGTAAATTTATTTTTTTATTAAATATATAAATTTGTATTTCTTATTACTTGTATCAAGATATTTTAGTGCTAATCTTTTATATCATATAGAATTGTATAATTTAATCAAATCATGTTTTTATTTAAATAAAAAGTTTGATTTCTTTTTTCTTTAAGATCATTTAAATGAAAACTTGTTTTTATAAATAATTTATTTTAATTTATTGAGAGCAAATGGAAACAAATTTACATTTTTTTAAAACTTTAGGCGGAATTTTTTACTACAAACTATAGCTTTGATTTTCACACTGGATACAAATTTGTAGTTTGTGAGCAAAAGTTTTGCCCGGAACTTTTTTTTCTAGGCACTTTTTGAGCAAATTTTAATACTTTTTCAGTTTTTTGTTTATATCTCAGAAAAGAAGCATTTTTTTACAAGCCAGAAAAGAAGAATTTTTTTTTACATTTTTCGTTTTGTTTCGAGTTTTTGGGTATGGTTATATGCATTCGCTAGTATTAATTAGCCAGTATATATTTAAATAGTTTAGTAAGAAATTTCCTTAGCTTTAACAGAATGTCTACTGGTCAGTGAAAATGTGGAAAAGTAAGGGAATTTTAATTGAACAAACTTATTTAATTAACTCAAACTTACTCTCTCCAAAGAGTTAATTGTCTATTAAGGTAAAAGATTTCCGGATATTTTTGAGGGGGTTTACGGTCAATCAAACATGCTATGCATTGTTTTTTATTTATTTAAACAGTCTAAATATTAATTTAATCTAAAATTTATTAAGTCCATATATAAAAGTTAACCCAAAATACTCTCCAATTCAGAAAGTTTTATTCTGAAACTCGATATATATGTAGGTTTACAACAAAGTTGTGACATTTTATACCATACATGCAAAGTACAATTAGAAAGTGTCGAAAAATATAGCACATTTTATGATTAGCAATTTCATTAGTGGTTTGTAAGTGTTAGATAAAAAGTATGTGATATTCACATTCTGTGTTAATATTTGGTGTCAAGCTGTGACCAACACAGTGTGTCGTCCATGTAAGTATTTACAATAATATGTAATACCACAAGTTGGGATCTCCAAGTGAGTCAAGTATGTGCTATCTATGCGCTTTGTTTTTATTGCATTGTCATCTCATCATATGTACAAATTATTATTTTATGATTAATTCACGCCTTTAAATGTAGGTGGATTTTTTATATTTTAAGTGTTCCGTAACTTATTATGAAAAGTCCTAATAATTTATATAGATGAACTCTCGATTTTAAAACGAATGGATCTATGTCGCTATAGGTCTGGAGTTGTGAGAAAGAAACTACAGAAAACGTCAACAAGCGCATAGCTGGCTCTTTCGTTCTTATCAATGCACTGAACGCCTGATGTAAAATGAAAAAACAATTCCTTATGCAATTAATTAGACATTAAATGAGTCACTAAATGAATAAGTTAAATCTAATTAAAGTTTTTTTTTACCTTATGGCTCAGTAAAGAACTTTGTTTTCTGACTTTTTAGATAAAGTATCTAAACATAAAGTGTATCAAAGATAGGCGATTTATCCGGGAAGCGAATATTGACTGATTACGAATTAACGAAAATTAATTAAAAAAATAAAATTGAGTATAGTTCTGAAAATTTAACCAAGTGGTTTAAAAAGATTATAAAAACATGAAAAAGAGAAAGGCCGGTTGTTTGGTTAGGTATAATGTTCTGGGAGATCAGTCTTATATCTAGAGAAATAAAAGTGCAAACCGCCCAGGCTTAACAGCAATCGAAAGCACTACACCTTGGATTAATATTATGAACACAAGCGAAATGTTTAATGTACGATTGTTATTTCTAACAACATGGATATTTTTAACCAATCTTGTTGTATTAACACATTATTTACTTGAAAGTATTTACTTGAAAGTTAGAATGAATTGAAAACATTATACAAATGCATATCATGTACTATGTACTCAAAAAATCCAAGTTGTAAAAACTGACAATCGCTTACAAAAATGAAACATTTTGCTTGTGTTCATAATTATAATAACTGATATACACATGCACATCTTAGTGTATAAGTAAAAGAAAGTTCTATACATGGCCCGCATCCCTATAGATATGTTCTGCCATTTTTAATTTTGAAATTATTAAGAAATTTCAAAAAGGAATGTATTGCGGTTGTCGAATAATGTCATTGTTTTGACAAAATAGTTCTTAAGTATGTTATTCTAAATTCTACTCTTTTAATTGCTTTAACCTGTATTTTAAAATAAGAATTAGTTACTACAAATAATATTTGCGTATCGTGTAATACAAATCTGGTTTATTTGGGTCATATTCATATAACGTAATTGTATAGCATTACATTACAATCAGTGTTATAAAATACAAAATTTGGTAGATCGCATCTCATAAAAAGGTAATAACGATCTTTTCACTAATCATGTTACTCGTTCTAAATTACAAGATAGAACAGAGTGTTAAAATTTCAATTCACTATCCGTTCTTTTTTGAGTTATTGTGTATACGGACAGTTGTATATATTGTGGGATTCGTGTTACTTGAGTGATTTCTAGAAATGAATTTCTAGATAGTTCCACCATAATTCCACAGACCGACGTATCTATAACAGATGCCTTCCACATTAAATAGACTACACTTACGATACATTGAATAGGGTACTTGCGGTATAAAAAAAAATAAATTATGAAATTCAAAAAAAATTAAAATTTATGTAGAAATATATTTAATTCTAAATTTGGGTCATAAAAGCATATTATGTTTTAATATATTAAAATTAAAATATCGTCGGCCTGATTCGTGCTAAATCCATTTTGGACTAAAATGAGTTTTTGTTCAGAATAGAAAGTACATAGTATTTATTATCTACCGTGTGGTATAAGAAAAGCATTTGACAACGAAATTCTCCTAAATTCTTAGTTTTGCACTGATATTATAAACCCACCTACCTGGCGGTATGATGGCTCGTGTTAAATTGATTCGTGGTTTAGTCAAATATTTGAAGATTTAAACAATTAATTATAAATATTATTTCTTTTGTTTTATCTGTTCATTTAATGCGTAATACTAATGTTTTTATTCAAATTTTCAATTATAAATCTCAATGTCAAGGACCGCTGTTGACATTATTTCCCTGACCTTGTAAAACCGCTGTTGACATTATTTCCTTGAATTTTGTAATATGAGTATAAAGTATGGTACTAGTTATACTTTTAAAATTAATCTAATCAACGCGATGTTTCGAATTTCGGTTATGTAATGAATTTTTTCATTTATTTCTTCGCCCTGTAATTTTGCAAAATGGCGTTTAGGAGGTTAACGAATCATGCTGAACTTAATTAGTTTTAATACTTTATCTATATCCGCTACTGTGGATTAAAATTCGGGAATGCTACCCAATATATCACTATGTCACAAATATAAAGATTATTCTGCGAAAAATATTTCAAAGCGTTACAAAATTTAAACGAAAAACTTTCTATCATTATTGTTAATAAAGCGCTATAAACGTTATTCTAAAATGTATTCTTAAGAATGAAAATTTTCACTCAATCGGGGAAGAATTTTATTATTTTTTTAAAATTTTCTGACAATCCGAGTTTTCTACAGATTTTATAACTATGACTTTAGAATCTGTTAATTATTCCTTAATTTCCCATACACCTTCCCCTGAAATATTTTGTTTTTGCGATCCATTATCGTATTTATATAGTTTCTAAATCATACACTTGAAAGATTTTTATCTCAGTGTTATTGATTATTTATGAACATAACATCAATTTACAGGTGTTTTAAACATTTAAAGGCTTGCCTTCGTAATTTTATTGAGTTGGAGACGATACTTAAATCTATAGAATTTTATTATTTGAAACCGTTAGGTTTTATAGTGAAGTGAAGGAGCATATTTGTTCAAAAATATTGCAATTTTAAAAAATACGAATTATGTATTTAATTTATTTGAGTTCATTGAGTTTTTTGGAACATGTTTTAAACGGAAGTAGTTAATAATCTTAATCAATATGATGCTGATTGTTTAAGAATAATAAAATCAAAATTTTCGCTAAAAATTACACATAAAAATTTCGAACTGAATATTTATTTTCATTTTATAAATATAACTTAGTTGAAACTGTTAAAAAAAAATTTAAAATTATAGTACACAGAAAAATTTAAGAAATAGGTAACATTTAAATTAAATATATTTATTTGACATTATTAAAAATGTACTACTAAAGATACTATCCTATAAGATACTAGCCTAAATTTCACTTTATTTAAACTAAACTAAGTCTACTTTACAAATTTTACGAAAGAAAACGTAATAATTTTTGAAATTTTATCTGGCACTGATACGCCCTATGATTGGTAACAGCTATGGTGACGTCACTAGCTAGTAAACTAACGTATATATTACATACATACTGTTTTAGAAAATTACGTTATTCAGTAATTAATGCAAATTTTATAGTAAATAATGGATATCACCCCCAAATTATTAGAAATCTTATTAAAAAAAAGAAAATTAAGCCATGCAAAATCCAATATTCCCACAATTTTATCCAAAACAAAAAAGTATTATGTATCTCTGCCACATGTAGACAACATCTCATAACAAATTGGAAGCCTCTTTCGGAAATAAAAATCAGATTATAATAATGATAATTTAGGCAAATCAATTTTTAACGTTAAAGATACAAAAGTGGTGTAATTATCATGCCTGCAATGTAATTCCGCTTATGTTGGTCAGTCAGGTAGATCAGATTTTTAACCAGGTATAAAGACCACATAAACAGCCATAAAACTTCTACTAATTTCTCCATTCATCTTATCAATATAGGTCACAAAATTAATAGTGCACACAAGTCAAAGGTGCGACAATTGCCAAAAATTAAATTTGCTAGAAGACCCATGAGAATAAATTAAATAAAACCCAAATTTTACAATTTTAAATAATCAAATGGACCTTAATAACTCCCATTTTTTTAATTTGACATTATAAATATAAAGAAAAAAATTATTTACTCTTTACTTGATAATGACTTTCAAGTTGAAAGTGCATTCGTAATTTTTAAAAAATTTTAAAGTGAAAATTAGACAAACAAAAAAGTTTCCATTATTATTAGTATTACCAATGAATATCAAATTTAAATTTTCAAAACAGCCCGAGAAATGATGTTTGTCACGAAGTATGTAGCAAGCTAGTAAGCCAGTTCATGTAAATACAACAAAACAGTATTTTGTTGTATTTAACACATGGACTGAAATTTCCCGGGCCTAACAAAGAAAACACAGTTTTTTTTTTGTTCAAAATTAGCTTTATTCATCAACGGAATCTCCATCAAGAGCAACGCAATCATTCCAGTCCACTGCGTTCTGCATCATCGGTGTCTCTACGACCACGTTTGAAGTCAGCAAAACAAACGTTTTATTGTTGTTTTTGATGGAGTGGAGTCCCCATAACACTTTTCAAGCCATTGCTTCGCTTGAACGGTATTTTTTCCCATCAAGAAGCAGAGTAAAATTAAAACACGAAATTGTTTTTGATCCATTGTTTTGAAAATAACAAAAGTAGCGTCACTCTTAGCACAACAACTCACAAACTAATGAATAGAATATCATGAAATTTTAACAGCTGTTTTTTGAAGGTTAGTATTAATTGAAAAAAGGTGACTGCAATAAAAATAGCATCATCTATGTATTAGGCCCGAGACTTTTCAGTCCATGTAATGTATGAACTGGCTTGCTACGTACCTTGTGACAAACATCATTTCTCAGGCTGTTATGAAAATTTAAATTTGATTTTCATTGGTAATACTGTTGATTTCCCGGAAATATCAATAAAGTCTGCGTATTATGTAATAAAAAATAACTTAAAATGATTTCCAAAAATTAGCCAAACAGCGTATTTTCTTTGAAATTAATATGTACTTCATGACACCAGTGATTGAAAATTTTTAATACTTTAAACTGAGACATAAGTAATTATTTAAAAAACAAAATGAATTTGAGGTTAATAACTTAAAGTTTTTTTTAAATCACTCTAAATGTATTATTAATTGAGCGTAATTTTACTTAATATCCATAAAAGGTGTATTTTAACATTGATGTCAGGTATTCAAATTATATACATTTCTTAAAAATCTGTCTTTGGTGAACAGAATTTATTTCAGAAAACATATTTCATGCCGCCATTGGTGTGAAAATTAAGGGCAAAATGAGGAGGAACCTGTTGAAAGGAATTTAAACTCTAAACTCTATTAAACTCTAAAAATTAGCTTATTTAATCTTATTATTACGTACTTAAATTCGTTCAAACGAACGAATTTTATTTTAAACAATAATTCTATTTTTATTGAACATGTTAAAAATTAATCTTGGGCTTAGATATGGATATAACACACTAAAATTATCAAATCGAAATGATATGACCTAATTTATTACTGCTTCTTTTACTTCCTCTTTTGCAACCCTAATAACTGATTATGGATTGAATTCTATTAAAAAACCTGAAAATGAGTTGCTTTATTAATTCGAAATGTTAATTTAAGGACACAAATTTACACCAACCTAAGTTGGTTGAAAAAGTCTTCACAGAAAACCTTTAATGATTATAAATGATTTCTAAATGTTGACTTTAATTAAATACTTTAATTTTCAAAAATTTCATCCACATCAGTTTCCAGCAAGGATCCATGAAAAACTTTGAAAATTTGATGAAATACTTACATAAAAAAATTAATTTATTTGTTTGCTATATTAATTTTTTTAACACTATTTTTATTCGAAGGTTTTATATCGAAAGTTAAATGAATGATGATGAATTAATATTTGTTGTATTTTTTTTTACTTACAGGACACTTTACAAAAGGTGAAAACAATAATAGTGGATGAAAAAGCACAAATTAGATTTTCTGATTGGAATGCTGTTGAGGTATGTTTGTACTGTTTTTAATAGTTTTATATTTCTATAAATTTAATATCTTATAAATTATTTGAATCCCTAACTTTTACAATAAATAATATTGCGCGCTCAGAAATGAAATCCTTCTTGTGGAAATAATTTTTTTGATTACCCTTTATTATGTCAAAATCTATTTAGAAAAGTATTAAATTATTTTTAATTCTATATACTTCGACAATTAGCTTTTATTTTTGATTCATAATTGTGTTTTTCAAATAAAAACGCGAAATCAAACCCTATCTTATCGTCCCAAAATATCTTTTGAATGTAATATTTCTTTGAAAATTCAAAATGACGGTTTTTCCATCTAAATTATTTAAGGCTTATATCAATTTTAATTACATCATCACGATAAACTGCAATGGAAAAAAAAACAAAACAATATATCAACTATCAGTATTGCTTATATATTCGACATACAGCTGAATATCAAAGTATGAAATATTTTTAACTATTAGAATTCATAAAATACTTTAAATATGTGGACCATACTGTTATAAATACATATATAAAAATAATATTACGAAAAAATATTTCTAACAGAAGTTGTTTATTTTGAAAATTATCATGCATCCATTAGATACAATGCACCTAATTTTGCTCATTTACGAACCAAAACTCACTTTTTGTATCGAGAATACGTCACTATAATTTCTGCGATCTCCTTTTTGAGGTATCTTGATGACATACGGAAATGGATTAATTGCACGATTCTTTGAACACTTATATCAAAATTTTCTTAATCAATTCAATAATTTTCTATCGTTACAAACTTTATAATTAAATTGACATATTCCATACAAGGTGTTTCAGAAACTAATTATCCAAACTGTAGGAGTTGATTCTGCAATTTAAATAGATCAAAAAATTTAATGAAAAATTTATTCTTAAATCTGCTAAAATCTTCTAAAAAGTTTTAATGAAAATTCGAATTTTCAATTTTTTTTTTTTTTTTTTTTTTGTTTATGAATTTTTTTATAAAAAAAATCCCTTTAACTTCCTTTAGGTATCTCATGAACAGTGATAGTTGAAATTTTCACAGATGATATATTTCTGTTGCTGCTAAAACAACAGATACTAAAAAACAATAAAATAATTAGGGTTCCGTACAAAAAACTTTTTTTTTTTTTAATATTTAAGTGGGGCTCCTATACAACAGACAACCTACAACAGATTATTTTTTTGCCGTTTTTATAGATAATGGTAAGGAACCCTTAGTGTGCGAGTCCTACCCGCACGTTTTATTTTAACTTGACATACGTAAACAATTATTCTTTCTAACCCCTAAGCAAACTTTTTTTATACGAAAACTAGAGCTTTTTACAAAACCTTGTAAGAAGCAAAAACTGATAAGATTATAACAATAAATCTTTGATAATTTTTAATATCAAAGTGTGAGTAAATAAGTAAATAAAATATATCTGAGTAAAAAAACGAAGCATATAAATAGTGGAAAAAACTTGTTCTTTATATCAGTAAATGAAATATCAACTAAATTATAATTCGTTCGAGGTACATTTAGTTCAAGCAAAATCTAAGTCCTGGCATTTAAAATCCAATTATACAAAAACAAACAAAAATTTGGGGAAACTGATTGAAATTTTTCAAAAGTAGATTAAAAATTTTGTTCAAAACTTAAGGATTTTAATCAATTTTATTTGAAGGTTTCGAAGAGAGTTATCATAAAAAATCAAACATAGTCGTAAAAGGAATATTACTATAATAGTAGTAGCGTTATTTTAATGGAGAAACCCTTGAAAGGAAAAAAATTAAGTTGAAAATTTTAGTGAACTTTTAAATTAAAAGTATAAGGACTGCTAAATGTGAGGCATAGAAATTCATTCACTGGGTTCCTAAGTAAAAACCTAATTGCACTCGACTATAATCATAATCTTAGCTGAACGGCTGTGTTGAACACTTACGTAAGAAACGACGCCATGATCGCTACAAGCGTTTTTTGTGGTTAATTCAAATTACATAGAAAAAAATTTAATCATTTACTTTAAAAATTTGTTTTTTTTTTTTTTTTTTGTTGAATTAACGTTTTATTCGATAATAGTAGACGTTCACCTATATTTTAGGAAGGTATTTCAAAATCTTTCATCATGTCTATACTGTACATGCTTGAAAATTCACTAATTTATTAGTTTTTTCGTATTATTGATTTAACCTAGAACCCTCATCCATCTAAATAAAAAGTAAAGATTCACTTCAGATTAATCTGGTCTTTCAAATTTTGTTTGAATAATAGTTTTCAATATTTTAGTTTCCTGTTTTTCAAAAATAGTCCTCTCATTTGTACTATGTTTCGAGTTTTAATATAATACCATAAGTTTTTAAATTATTCGTTACGAGTCATTAATTCACATTTGAAGCATTAATCGCATTGATAAAAATCACAACTACACTCTGTATATAAATTAAATTTATTTTTTTATTTATTCTCATAAAAATCATTTATTTGGTTGATACCTGTCTGAATGGTATGTTATGGTCTGTTTGTGTGTAGTATTATAAAATAGTATATTTATTAACTAACATAAGAGAGTACTTACAAACAAGCTCTTCTTTGAATAAGCTCCCTGTGGCTGCATCCACGCCTGGAGGCGGCAATGTACACCACCTTTATAATGATCAGCCTTTAGGTGAAGTTTAACCGCACCTACTAATGTCATCGTGTCAAAATACATCATTTATTATTGTTATTATTCGACTTTCTTTTTAAATATAATGAATCTGTATATATAATAAAAAAATAATTACAATTTGTTCAATTCGTTTATTTAATTTTCAAAAACAACTGAATAATGAATACTTATTAATTATTTAAAATTCAGAATGTAAAT
This sequence comes from Chrysopa pallens, assembly GCA_020423425.1. Lineage (NCBI taxonomy): Eukaryota > Metazoa > Arthropoda > Insecta > Neuroptera > Chrysopidae > Chrysopa > Chrysopa pallens. Next base: position 5,734,105 of record CM035593.1, on the reverse strand, counting down.
AAAATAGAACATTTTCATAGATTTATATGTTGAAATAACGCTCGTTAAATTAATATTTTTAAGTAAATGATTTTCGATATTAATTATACGAAGGTCATTCAAACGTTCTTGTCCCACCGTATTCCTTAACAAATTTTAATTGGTTTTAATGTTAAAAGGAAACGTTCTTCGCTGCGGTTTGTAAAACTAAGTATATATAGGATGGGCCATCTGTTGGTACGTTTTTGAATTTCGTCGTATGACAACGGCAAACGAGCTACAGACCCGAAATTTTTACAGTTCATTAGCCATACCGTCCGCGGCACGAAACTAAGTAAGCCGACTTACGATCGACCTGCTGCGCACCAAGTTTAACAACCGCATAATCAGCCGTTCAGGAGATATCAATTGGTCTGCGCGTAGCTGCAATTTGACACCGCTGAACTTCTTCCTGTGGTGTGCCGTTAAAGACCGATGTTATGCGGATAATCCAGAGACAATTCCAGCTTTGAAAAACAACATTACGACTGTTTTGAGTGAAATTGCCGCCGAGGTAGTTCAAAATGTCATCACTAATTGGGGTGACAGAATGGCATACTGTAAGGCCAGTAGAGGGAGCCACATAAACGAAATCGTTTTTCATTCTTGACTGGGATACTTTTAGCTTTACAACAACAACAAAAATTCATAAAAAATATCAATGCATACTCTTTTGATCGCATTTTTAAAAACGTACCAATAGATGGCCCACCCTTTTCGTTAGACTATTTCTACGATTCCTAAGGAAAACACGGTTCCAAATTGTTTCTTCAAAAAAGTTTGTTGACTTAAGTCTCGTATTGTTTGCTTACTATCAGCAGGCATATCTACTTTGAATAACTCAGCAAAATTCACCAGTTCATTGCCTCAAGTATCGTATTCGACTGATTACCCATAAACATATTATATCATTTATTATTCTAAAACTTTATAAATGGTTTAGTTATGATTAGTATGACAAATTTTTCCCCTTCGAAAACAGTGGAAAGTAGACTGTTTATATTTTTGAAGTCCGTTTATTGCTTCCACAAGCTTCAAATTGAGAGACATCCGTTTTTTTTTTATTATTATATTAAAATCATTCAATAACAATTTTAAAAATCATATTTTCAGCCACGTGATTAAACTAGATGTCCGAGGGTCATCGTGTTCCCACTGTATACGATATATTTTCTCCGTTATGGTTAGAACGACAAAATTTTTTTCCACTAATTAATTAACGATTAATTAGCGACTAATTATGATTCTATTAAAAAAATGGATAAGAAATGAAGAAATTTTTTCGCTAAATTGGTTCGTTTTTTAATCTTATCATTTTTTGATGTTACATCCTAGATGCAATTTTCGAAGTAAAGGGGTTTGAAAAATAAAAAATTTAGATTTTATTATTTAATCCGTAATAGGGCAAAGTGGCAAAAATATCCTCTATCTATCTATATCTATATAATATATATGATATAGATAAAGTATAAAGTTAATATTATCAGAGAGATCTATAGGATTTTTCAAATAAATTTTGATTTTTTGCCTCAATTTCCTAGATCAAATATATTTTATATTTTATAAATACGTATTTCATTATATGTATTTTAATTACATTAGCGGCTACACATGATTTATCAATTCTTCAAAATTTTATGTGTATCATGTGCTTCTTGAATCTTATGCCAATTTACTTTTTACTTTGTCCTATGCATTTCTTCGAGCAATTTTGACATCCAATGCAATAAATTTCCGATTGTTGTTCGTTGTTAATTTTGTGGTTTCCAAGTAGGTGTTTCAATTTGGATCTGCTGATGGGAGCTATTTTCAAAATTATGTTCTCCAAGTTCTTTTCTTATTTTATTAATGCATGACTGAAAATTTGTTAATTTGCACTATTTCTTGTTGTCAGTGTTGTCCTGTTATTGCGTCAACGTTGTTGAATTACTTTTTAATATTTTAAATTTTGTTTGTCGAATCATATTGCTGATTGTAGTGGGGTCAAAGCCGCTAATTATCGCGACCTGTAGATTTTAAAGTTTTTCTTAGATAGTGGTATTTTTATTAATTACTAAGAAATTAAAATTGGCTAGTTTGTGTTCTGATGGGCTATTGGAATCCGCTGTGATGTATCTTTCAGTGTGTGTTGGTTTCCTGTATATGCCTAATTTTAATTTTTTAGATTTATTATTTGTTGTTATTTTTATATCTAAAATCGGAATTGAACCGTCTTTTTCGATTTCTCTTGTGAAATCGATGAATGGGTAATATATTGTTCAGATTGTTAAGAAAAACCTGTGGATTTTCTTTATCTGTGTCAAAAATTGTGAGGATATCATCGACCTATCTATCTCAGACTGTTGGAAAGTAACTGAACGTTTGTTTGGCTGGTTCTTCTACATCTGTCATGAAGATGTGGCGCAAGAATGGAGATAACAGGTTTCCCATAGATGTTCCAAATGTTTGTTTGATGTATTTTCCTTCGAAGGTAAACTCATTTTGTCTCATTCACAAACGAGTTAATTTTAGTAATCCGTTATTTTATCTTAGTCTAATCCTTTATTCTTAAGCCATTTTTCTAAAGCCTTAATTGTATCTGGTATTGGTTTACTAGGATATAGCGTTTTGACATCAAATCTCAATTTGGTGCTATATCTGTATTTTGCTTCTGTTATGCTATATTTATATATACTATATCTGTATTTTTGATTCTGTTGATAAAACCAATACTATTTTTGACGGAAGACGAGTTTTCCACGTTTTTTAATAATTAAAAACAAGACTAATTCTTTTGCAATTTTGTATGTCGGCGAATTTTGTCTATGGATCACAATGATCCATCCTTTTTGTGAATTTTTGTTTGTAGATTATTTTCCGACATGAATTTATTGTTTCTTTTTCATTTATTGTGTTGGTTTAGTATTTTTGAAAGAAAAATTTTAATATTGTTATAGAAACTTGGAAAAATTTAAGTTTTTTTTTTTTTATATATATAGATTGATAACGTATTATTTTTTAGTTTTAATTATATAGTTACAGATTACGTCATTAAAATATAATATAATCGTAACGAATGTCCTCACTGGACCAGCAGCAGATCAAACTACGCACATTTCTCGCATGTCTATGATTCCTACATTATTTTAATTTAAGCATCTGCAATTTACGATGAAAATGCATTTGCTGTTATTATTGTTGTCAAATGGACAGTTATATATTGGTCTATCTAACAGAAAATGCTGAAAAACGATAAACCTTGATGAGAAAACAAAATAGAACAAAAATATTGTGTATGCTGAATTTGTACATTTGAGAATTTTTTAAGATCGATATACAAAAATTAGATCTGTGACATAAAACGAAGAAAAGCGTGAGCGGGTTACTAGTTTTTAATATAGGTGTTAATAGAATCACCTAATTATCGCATATCCGTTCGTCCGACAGTTAAGATTACTCAAAAACGAAAAGAGATTGCAAGTTGAAATTTTGGTGACCTATTCTAGACATATAAAGTAAGATTACGTTCGTATATAAGTGAAATAGGTCCATTGGATCCATGACCCAACCATTAAAGCATATAAAATAGAAGAAAAATTCAAATTCAAAAAATGTTTATTTTTTTAAAACAAACAACTTTAGCTTCAATTATTTTGTTAATTACAAAACATTTGTTGCTATACATGTATTTATAACTGTATAGATTAGATATTTAGAGCATTTTATGTCCAAACATTGATACTCAATCTATGTCGTGAATCTAAACAATTAACTCTGTTATTTGTTATCTACATTTGTTATGCCATATATAATTGTATGAGAGTATATTACATTTTATTAGTGCATCGATCAATTTGGTCCTATGGATCGATGACCCAGCCATCTTTCAAATTTAAAATACAAAAAATGTTGAGATCTTAACAAAAAAATTTGTGTTTGATTTATTATTTTATAAACTGTTGAGTTCTTGAGTTAAGCCATAATTTCAATCCAAAGTTATATGTACTTCCATTTTATTTAAATTATGTTATAAATTAAAAATATTTTAAATACAAAAAATGTCTTTTTTTATTTGTAAAATATTTTTATAAACCGTTTCGTTTCATATATCCATCTCAAATTCGTTTAATTAACATATATAAATTATAAAACATATTAATAATAAATTTTTTAGAAGAATACAACTTTTATTTGAAACATATTTTCATAAAAAGTTTATAAATCCAGCTCAAGTCCATTAACACAAATTATAATACATTTTATTAATAAAGTCTTCATATCTGTTTGAATTACGTATTTAATGTATTTAAATAATATGAATAATTATAGTTAGTTGTTATCGTTACCTGTTTGTATTAAATTTCGTTAAGGAATAACTAATAAGTTGAAAATATTCTATTCTTTGCAGATTGAAGTATTAAATAAACATCTATTTTTAACATCAAAACCAGGAATATATTTAGTTAATTTATCCGAAACTGATTACATTAGAAAGAAAAATAAATGGTAAGTAAATTTTTTGCTCTGTATCTTAAAATATTTTGGTCTAATAATCAGTACTTATTAAATTCTATGTTATAACTATGCAATTTTGCATTTTGTTTGCATTTATCTATCTATCTCTCTTTGCAACTTTCGAACGAATTGTCTGATTTTGATGAAATTTGGTAGACATATTTATCACATTCAGCAAATTTACTGTATATTTCATGAAAAAATTTCGCACTCATTCCTTTTGGGGGAAATTCTCCAATAATATCAATCTTTTTTTCTATACGTAGTTATTTGCAATTCATGTGAAAATTTTCATTTATTTTTTTCATTCCGGATGAACAAGGAAAACTCCTAAGTTTTTTACTGCACTCTGCTTTTTAGGAAAAAATTTCTATTCAAACGGCAATTTTTATAATCAATGTTAATTGAAATGATCAAGACAAATAGAAAAATATTGATGTATTTCCCTCCTCCCACCTTATTGAGAGCAATCAAGAGAGCTAGTGGTATTGTATGCACAAGATTAATCTAGATATGCCTTGACGGAGCCATACTTCGGACAAGTTTAGTTTACGTACTTATGGCCAGTGTCATATGAGTCCCGCATTCGATAGGGTTGATGTGATGTGGTGTAAAAATTAGTCATTTTACAAAACTTTAAATTTATATGAATAATAATCTTCGGTTTTATTGTTAAAAAAAAGTTTAGTCAATGAAAAGTTTACTGTGTAACACTGTGATGACTGTCTCATTTTTACCTAAAATTTATTGTGTCTCATTTGTACATCACTCGACCGTATTTCGTAGTAAACATAAAAAGATGAAGTAACTACGTTCTGTTGCTTTTCTAGAATCTAATCAATGTCCTACTGTAACCAAATAATTTTATTAGGATTAAGAAAAGGATATTGAAAAAACATTATTATTATTCCGTTTCAATAATTGACTCTAAGTATTTCTCTACATTTATAGAAGCGGTGAATAAAGCTTGTTATAAAAATATTAATTTGCAATCAAAGAACCCGAAAACATTTTTTAAAAAAATTATATATTCATCGTATTTAATTAGGTTTTAAGACATATTGACTAAATACCTCTATAATATAATGCTCACACGATGGTTTACAAAAACTGAATACTTACAATCAATGATAGCCGGGTAGAATTAACTGAAATTCTTGGATCTGAACATAAAATTGATACCAGTAATTTTATTTTTTTATCTATTAGATTATCACGCGATAGAAAACATATCTCATTTGTTCTCGGTTCCTGAGACCGTAACACGGACAAAAACATGGTCAAACGTTATGAAATTTTACCCTGTTGAAGAAGATAACTAATGACAAACAAGAGCGTGTTTAAATAATTATCGAAAGTTGACCCAAAACTTTTTTTTTTTACGATTTTCGCAAAGAGTTTGCAACCAATTTTCTTCAAATTTCCATAAATTAAGTGCAACGAAACCTGCATTCTATTAAATTTGGATTATGCAGATGAGTATTGATCATTTACATGAAAAGCTACTAACTAAAAAAATGAACTGACTCTGAAAAATTGTTTCAAACAAAAGTTTGATGAAAAGATTATTTTGAAGTACATATTTACCGTTAGGAAAATGTCTTCTTAACATACACTTCTAGAATATATTTTTTACCTATAATACTATAAAAAAAATATGTATTAAATATTTTTTAGTCTAGTTAAAACATGCACCAAAATCACAAATTATAGTACAAAATAAATACAAGTTTCAATGCCAAGGTTTTCCTGGATGCATATACAAATACGAATCGAATACCTGACTTAAAAAGTTCAAATATCAATCGTTCATTAATAAAATCTTTTTTACATTGACCAATTAACTCAATCCTCTAATGATGCATATTTCGGAACATTTTAGAAATAGGTATTTCTTAGGTCGAGGCTAGAGCATCTCCTTAGTAAAAATAAAATATTGATAAAAATTACTCTCTACGCTAACAAGAAATTGATCTTCTATAAAATACGAAAAAATCTAAAGTTTATATTAAGTTACATACCGTTCTTTACCAAAGAATACTTTTATAATATTAATAATAGAGATACTACACATTTTATTCAAACATTATATTATTTGCGGTATTTATTCTCCTAACTCATCAATTCACTTTTCAAAAATTGAACTACGTTTTAATTTTTAATTTTAAAATTGTTTATTCTATTTTTTTATAAAAGTATTGATTTTTCAAATTATAAAATAATACTATATCTTAAAATTTCAAGGTGTGTGTGTAACTTTTTACAAACCACTTTGTACATGACCATAACTAAGAATTGATTTGTTGCTCAGTCATTAGTAATTAAAAGTATTGATATTGATGAACAACGAACAAGTTAAGTTCTCTTTCAAAATGGACATTATTATTTATTATTATTAATTTATTTCTTTTTTTAAAAATGAAGAAGCTACTGATTAATAAAACTTGTATTATATTACAAGTCAATTCAAATCTGATCAAAAGGAATAAATCAAATGAATTTTATATTTGATCAAACGATTTTATACCGACGCGAACATCACACTTACCTTCTCAAAAGCCACTGCAATTATTAATTTAATTTTATTGGAGAAATTTTTTTTTAATTGTAGGTACCTTTTTTTATACTTATAGAAAATATTTACATTTTGTATTTTTCACTCCCTCATAATATTAATATTTTCCTCCTTCTACATTCAGGATCCAACGTAAGCTAGTGGAATTTCAGTAAAGCTAAAGTTGGCAACATGTTAAAGTCGTTGAATCTACTTTAGCTTGATTTTTTATACTTTGCAATATTAATGAAATAGTTTTTCAGATCATTCTTAGAGAGTGTAAAAGTAAAATATGAAATCTTTTGAATGAAAATTCAATAAAAAATTTAAGTAATTTAGTATGGAGCTGTCTACTTGACCGGCGCCGGTAACAAATATTTTCCACTGATAATGTCGGTTCCGGTAATTTTATTAATAGCCGACAATATTCGTAGTGTTTTTACAATCATGTGATAACTAGAAATTATATTATATAAAATAAATGCGGAAACTTACAAAAAAAAGGAATCCATTAACAGTTACTAACGTAAATGAAAATTTAATTTATTATTACATTTAATTGGATTAAAAGATATAAACTTAAACAAATATTTATACCATCTGTAGTTAAATATCTGTGAAACTCTGGTGAAAAATAAAACTAAAAAATTGATTGTGATTTTAAATTTTATGTATTGTGCAATAAAAATAATTAATACAATATAATAACGTATTATTTCATTATTCAAAACTTCAAGCCTGTCATGTCACAATTTTAAAATATTAAATATAAAGTGCCCTGTATTTATAGCACTGAATACTAAAATCAATTTTACCATTGGGACAAGATGTTATTTCTCAAGAATTAATTTTCTTTTAACTTATAGCTTATACATTTTTAACTTCCCGCTAAGAAAATTAAAAAATTTCGGAAATCGGGAAGTTATTGGTTTTACCCCGTTTTGCAAAAATCGTGTTTTAATCAGATCTTGACGTTTTAAGTTCCTAGAAAACTATTTTGACGTGTTCTGTGACAGTGTCACCCTGTCTGTATGTATGTGTGTGTGTATGTATGTATGTATGTATGTATGGGACCCGCTGATAACTTTTAAACGGCTTGACCGATTTGAACCAAACAAGTGGTGATTCAAAAAGAATCACGAAACTTAGATTTCCTGAAAATTTAATTCCAACCGATTCGGACTAGTAGATTCCATGAAATCTCAAAAAAACTACGAACAATTTTTTTTTCAAAAGTGGTTTTTTTAGAATAACTTTAAAAAGGCTGTATCGATCAACTCCACAAACTAATCAGATCTTAACCTTGATAAACCACGTCGATCACCAAAAATCCGGTTAAAATCTGTTGATTCGTTCGAGAGATATCGTAAACGAAAAATTTTATATAATAGTGTTTAATAATAAATTTCATAGTGTTTTTTTTACATAACTTCGACATTTCTTTTCGGATCGTTTTTGATGAAATAGAATAATTATTAAAGCTCTAAAAACCGCGTCGATCGCCGCCAAGAACGTAAAAATCGGTTGATTGGTTCGAGAGATATCGTTAACGAAATATTCGGTAACAAGTGTTTTTTTAACATCATAGCTCAAAAACCAAATTTTTAGCTCAAAAACATTGTAATATGTTAAATTTTAAGTGCTTAGGTATGAAATTAGCGGGAAGTTGCAGGGATGGCCTTTAGGGTCAACCGTATTCCAAATTTTTTTAAATTATTACTATGGATTTTTTATACAAAATTAAAGTCATCCAATAATTATAGAAAGTATTTTTCTTATAAATAATTAATTTTTTTACTAATTCTTTAAAATGAAAAATTTTTGCCCAATTTTAAATTTCATGTTGTAGAATGATTGTTTTTATGAGTAGTTATCGTTGATAATATCAAAGAATAATCAATATAGTATACTATTAAAAATGACCGGCGTCGAAAATTATATTCGAATTTTAATTTTGCCGGCATTATTTTAAAATAATCGTTGCAGATCCCCGTCACGATGATAGGTGTAGGTACCTATAAATGTTATGTCAACTTTTACTCATCACGTTATCAGTTATTTTAGTTATTAATTTTATTTTTTAATTATAAATTCAAATTGATGTGTAATATCGAGAAAAATTAATAAAAAGAGAAAATTTAATTTTTTAAAATTAGATTTAAAAGATTGTGCCTCCAACTGGCGACACATAAATTTTCCAACAAACGCATTGCTTATGGGAATATAAAAAACATGGGTTTTTATTTTAATTTTTTTTTTTTTTTTATTAACGAGAACTCTACGATTTTTTTTCCGAATAAATTTCCATTTTTGCCCCAATTTCTTAGATCAAATTATTTTGTATTTTATAAATACGTATTCCGACTACAAAGTAGTCATCATCAGTATGCATTAGCTAGTTGTAATGATTCTATGAGGAGATGTTACTCGTTGCTAATTTGGTGACGGTTTGCACGAAAAAAAATTTATTCAAAAAAAAAAAAAGAAATTTATGGGTCTTTACGTATGGCATGCAATCTGTTCTGTTGTGTATAACCACAACTAAACCATTTAACTTTTCCCGGGTGAAACTGACCAGGGTGTAGTTGAGAAGAATAGTGGGCTGAACTAAAATCTTCATAACTTGGGAATTTTAGACGATCCTACTTGTAGGTCGTATCTGGAGGATTACGTAACCTCTATTCACGTCATGTGCAACTGTCGAAATTTTTATGGTGTTAGATATGTTCGGGTCTGAAACTCTGAATCCATCCCGGAGGAGAAAATGTGGGCTTTATGCGTAGCTACTGGTCTCGACATTATCCTGTAGTTTCTGCTTTGATTAGTTTTCTTACCCCAACTTGAGTCAGAACACATCTTAGCCTTCAGGCGATAGAGTGTCTTAAAGTATGATACAGAATGTACATAGGATGCGGTTGCGGTTCCCCTCTTTTTTTATTATTATTATTGGTTTTAATTCGAATTTCTAGAATAATAATTTTAAAAAAATAAACAGATTACTAATTTTTGTTTTATTATATAGGTTAATCAAAATCAAGGAATGGGTAGACAAACATGATCCTGGAGCATCGATTATACCATTTTCTGGGGCATTAGAATTGAAATTAGTCGATATGCCGGATGATGAGAAGAAAGCATATTTAGAAGCAAATAAGACTACTAGGTAAGACAAATAATCATTTTATTAATTCATAAAAAATTATCGAATGTTAAAATAGAATATTTTTTTTTAAACGCGTTAATTTACTTTTTTTATAAATATTTGCAGGGCAGTAATTTTTTTTTCTTTCTTTAAATGCAAGGTAGCAATATTTCATTGCTAGGTAGCAATAATTACAATTTTTAATTGGATAAAATATTCTTTGTATCTAATTAATGAGCAAAAATGTATCTGGTTATATTTATCCATTCAAAAAAAATTTCTTATGTTTATGACTCGTCTATAATAGATTAAAAATCCAAAATATTAAAATTTCAACCTATTGTTAAAATCGTAAAATTTTTGAAGAATTAGATTTTACTTTTGTTACTTTGCTGATTCCTGCCAATAATTTTAATCTTGCAAACTTCAAAACTCCGCTAAGGCGTTTTGGATTACGAGGAAGAAAGCATACAAAACAAAGAAGTAAACATTTCAGTATTTGGCATATACAACATAATAAAGTAGATTTGATTTCAATACATTCTATAGTAGAATTTTGAGGAAAAAATTTCCACTACATCATAATACAATTAATGAAATTAAATTCACGATATTCGTCAACTAATTGATGTCCGTAATTTTGTCATGTTAATAATTTGTGTGGTGCGTCACATATCACTTAACATTTACTTACTTAGTATTTGAACAATCCATTTTGAATACAAATAGGTTCAATTCAATTTTAATATTTTCCTTTTGTTTCAGCGCTTTGGATAAAATCATTGTAACAGGATACAAAGCATTACAATTGGAATATTTCTTCACTAGTGGAGCAGATGAAGTAAAAGCATGGACAATACAGGTAGATTCTTATGTATTTCTTTAGTTTATTGCAAAATTCAGAATTTTTGAATAGCATAATAATAATATTTTATAGATTCTTTTTTCTAAAATACAAATATCGTACAGAACAAATCATCATGAGTAGGGGGAATATACACGATAAGTTTAAATAATTATCGGGTAAATATAATTATTGTATGGTGGTGGTGGTAAAAATAGTTGATATATTTATTAATAGTTAATTTTTTTCCTCTGGGATAATTCGAAAAATACTTAGCTCAGATATTCAAAACTTTTATCATAAGTAAATATTGAAAATTCTTACTCTTACATGTGAAATTTCGAAATAAAGCATCATCATCAGCAACCGTACAAATTGTAATGAATGATTACATTTCTTGACCATCGGCATATAGCTACTCTCTGCTCTCCAATATCGTGGCGTTTTTCTGCATTTTGCGATTCAAATCTGTTACCAAATAAGCAGCTCCTGCTACTGTTTGTAATAACATTATTTCCAAACTGAAGTTGCCTGAATGTATTCGATTGGGCCGCAAAATTTGGCATGCAGTATTAATTGAATTTTGTGCCACATAGTCGAACACCTCCAATAGGCAACATTAGGAAGCAAGTTTCAAGCACGTTGTACTTATGAGTTTATTTTGAAGGATAGTTTAGCTACGCCCATAGGATAAGTGTTGTCACATGCCAATTTGCACGCCTAACATGTATTATCATGCAGCCACGACTACCTTATGCCACATTTTGTAATTTCAAACAATAATACTTTTCTTCATTTGTACTTCTAAGAGAATACTACCTCTTTTTATCTTTTTTTATTTAAAAATATTTTGGATCTAAGTGAATTATAATAATTTATCATATTTTTAAAAAATATATTTTATGGTGATTGCTGTTTACATATATATTTTTGAAATGTACAAATGTAGCTGTTTCATTTGATTCGGCGCATTTAAATAAAAAATTTGAAACTCAATTTTTTTATGTAATATCCACCGTATTAATTTTATTCTTATAAAATTCACCTCATTCATCCAAATCGGTTCAGTAGTTTAACGATTACGATGGAACATACGTACACATATCATAACTATTTCTTTTGGTTTTGACTTAGTCGAGTAAATATATTGAAACACCATAAAAATATAGCTGCTTTCGTATACTTCTTCAGGGTTTTACTACATTCCTTTATCTCTCTTATATACTCAATCCAAAATTTTTATCCTTACATTGGGAAAAATAGTATTATTTCCAATTTGATTAATTTTCGTAAAACAGTTTATTTTTCTAAATATAAAACAAGGATGTGATGTCGTTCGTTGTCACTGATAGGAAATGAATTGCTAAATTACAAAACCATCATAAAAATACATTATTTTTCAAAACATAGAGAAAATTAAATTTTCTTGCTTTTATTAAATTTTTCACAATAAAACCATAAAATTTATAACCGTTTAACCGTCATAAAAAAGAGGTTTTACATTTATCAGTGAAAATGAAAATATTATGATTATTCCTCCTCTTTGTATGCTTTTATCAAAACCTTATCAAATATTAGTGTAAAGGGTAGTGTACACAAAGAATTATTATCACGGTCTGTTTAGTTCACTTTCTGCAGCTAATTCATCATTTCCTAAAAACATTTCACATTCTCCTATTGTGTTCAGTTCATTAACAATTCATATTTATGTATTCGAAATATTTCTCGACATTTTCTTGAACTCTGCTTTTACTTCTGATATTTCGTACTTTCATAATCAAGATCAATCATTCTATGAACTCCTGCAGTTTCTTGTTAAATGTTTTGACTAGAGCACGCAAACGTAATCAATATAAAAGTTTTCCACTAAATTTATTTTTTATTCGTAACAAAATCTACCTTTTTTTTTTGGAAAGTCCTTTCTCCCTTTTAAGACAGTTTCGTTTTTATGGTTCATTTTAGAGTGAAGTCTACTGCTCATTAAGCAATTAATATTTTTTTAGAGTCATACATTTTCTTGAACTCTGCTTTTACTTCTGATATTTCGTACTTTCATAATCAAGATCAATCATTCTATGAACTCCTGCAGTTTCTTGTTAAATGTTTTGACTAGAGCACGCAAACGTAATCAATATAAAAGTTTTCCACTAAATTTATTTTTTATTCGTAACAAAATCTACCTTTTTTTTTTGGAAAGTCCTTTCTCCCTTTTAAGACAGTTTCGTTTTTATGGTTCATTTTAGAGTGAAGTCTACTGCTCATTAAGCAATTAATATTTTTTTAGAGTCATACACTCTTACGATTGTAATTGTCTAAATTGCCTTTTGTTAGTCTGGTCTTATCCACTAGTAGGTACGATCATCCCAATTTTTATAAGTGCATAAGGAGACACCAATTGTAATCTATGGTGTTCATCTAAACTATAAAATAATGAAAACTTTTAACTTTGTCTAATTTTCACTTTAAAATTTTTTTAAAATTACGAGTGCACTTTCGACTTAAAAAATCATTATCAAGTAATGAATACTTATTCTTTTATTTTGGAAATATATAGGCAAAGCAGGTAAGATTATTGTGAATGGAAAAAACTGTGGGTGAAGTTCATAGATATTTTTACGATATTTATAATTTCAAATTTAATAAAGTGAATTTATTAAAATCTATTTCATTTTTTAAAATTGAAAAATTTGGGTTTTTATTTAATTAATTTATTTCCAGAACTTCTTATCGCAAATATGTAACACCTTCGGCTTGTGTTCTGTAGGCAAAGACAAAAAAATTCGACAAAGTTAAAAGTTTCCATTATTTTATAAAAATGAATTTTCACAAAATAAAATAATACATCTATTAATTTTCTAAACTCCACTTTCATTCAACTGATTGATAATAAATGATTAAAAAGATACATCTTTCAATTATCTATTACAAAATATTGTAGTTGGACGATATTGTATTTTTCAAACATAATTATATATCTTTAGTTGGTTCAAACCTTTATAATATATTTAATATTATTTCCACTTAACCCCAAACCACAGCACAATGTACTCACTCATACATCTTATTCTTGTGCCTGCTCTTCTTTAAAAATAATGTAACCCAACAAAGTTAATATGCGTATCTCATTCATTATTATACAGGAGATCACCATAAAAAAATGTCAACTGTGGTGTAGTTAGTAGCACTTTCCACTACCAATTGAAAGGTCCCTAGTTAGATTCCTAGCAATTGTGGAATGTTTTGAATCCTATCTATCTTTCAATAAACTGGCTTTTCAATAAACTAATTTTTGGCGTAAGAGACGTCATATCTGTTGATAACAGGAGTAACAGTTAACCCGAGTAGAATTTAAACACATCCCTGACCAGCCATTAGCTAATAGGCTGTATCTCAGAAAAATTAGTAAAAATTCTACTTGAGTAAAAAGCTACCTTAACTTTTCCAATTTACTTTTTGCTATATGAATTTTAAAACTTTATAATAAACAATATTAATAGAGTGTGAGAAAAACTTGTAAACATTTTTTAAAATTAATTATGAGCTCTTTAAAACTGATAAAATTTAATAAAAAAACGCCCTATGACATAATTGTTGCTATTGATAAAAACCCTAGATTGTGAGTTTTTTGAAACAATTAGGTTGCTACTTAAAAGTTTCCAAACATTAGATTTTGTAATCTTATTGGCTACTTAGAATAATTTTTATGCAATGAATAAAGCATACAATATACAATTTTTGTAAAAATATTTCGATAATTCTCACCAACTAGGTTTCTGAAATTGAACTCTTGTATTGATGAGAAGAAATAAACATTATCAACGTGGGACGAAATAATGTTAACTTTGTTCCGGTAACTGTTGTGTTTCGTACTGAATCTAAAATCTGTATATTATAACTTTTTTATTATAACGAAAAAATAAAATAGAATTAGTTTTGCTATACATAATCTTCCCAATTATTAAAAAAAAAAAAAAAAAAAAAAAAGTCAAAAACCTAGTTGCGTACACGAGACTAAATAGAAAATAATTACGGGTCTTCAGTTATTCGTAAGTGTTCGATTAGTCTTCGTAATTATAATATAAGAAGCTTTAAGCTGAATTCCCAAAAGCATATCATATTATTTATGAATTTACTTCTAAAAATTTGTATAAAGCACAGTTATGATTAGTGTAACAACTTGTTTCATTACACAAATTCTAAAAAGTATGCCTTTATTTTGGAGCCAGTAAAGTTTTCGAACGTCTCCACAAGCTTCCATTGTCAGGCATCCTTTTTTGTTATTGTAGTAGAAAGATCATTCATTAACAAATGTAAAAACCATACTGCCACATGATAAAACCCGGTTTCCGCTGTTGCAATTTTGATGCTGGCAAACAAAGGGCATTTCGTTTTATCACTTTATTGAGAAAATGTTTTTTTACTCAGCATAATATTTGCCATAATAAATTCGTTTTAGTCTAAAATTTGTAAGGCTAGCAAATATTCAAAACAAACAAAATTTTGAAATAGGTGTACATAGAATCTATTAATTAGTTTCTTGTCAGTTTATTCGTCCGTCTATCATCAAGCTCACTCAAAAACGAAAAGTGATAGCGAATCGAAATTTTGGTAGCGTATTCTGAACTTAAAAGAATGTTTCAAGTTCGTGGACAGTGATATATGTGTTACTTACCATTGACTGTTGAATCTGTTGCATTCTAATTTTTAATGAACCATCCTGTACAAATGTTGAATAGTAATGTCATTTGTACATTTTTAATATAAAAGAAAGTAGGGTAAACTGTCCAACAGTGAACCTTAGGTATTTACCATTAAACTACCCATAGTAGTAACAAAACATGTACAACAGTTGAAGAGCATTTTCCTATCGCGTATATTATCCACAAGTGGTAATTTGAACGAAAAGCTAAAATAAAAAGTGTGCATTTCAAAAAAAAAAAGACAAATTTTGAGTAAAAAAGTAAAAAAAAAAAACATTATTTTTTAAAAAATTTTTTTAGAGTTCTTAACGCATATTTATTTTTTTAAACATTGCTTTATATTTTCCTCTCAAGCTTATTAATGTTATGAAGAAAATAAGATGAGCAAAATGATAATCCCATAATAAAAGCACTGGTGTTGGTTGAATGGTTGAAATTTTTTGGTAGTACCAAACAGACATGAGGTTTAGGTTTGTTGTCTAAAGAGCTTAGAAAATGTATTTTTTATTTTTATTTATTCCATGCTTCACTGTATTCCGAGCAGTTGTTCACTGTGTCTACCACCTAGTACACAGTTAACCACTCTGACCACTTTTAAAAAAACACAAATATCGTATAAAAGTAGGTAATTAGTGTCCAATTGAACATACAAATTGCAAGGCAAAATTACACGATTTCCGATGAGTATGTATTTAATGTATCTTGACACAACTTCGGAATTAAAATTGATGCAAGTAAAAATTGGTTCACTGTTGGGCAGGTTACCCTACATATATAAAGTAAAATGTAAATATTAAAACATAATATTAAAATACAACCCACCGATCTTATTCAGCACTGAGCTAGCTATATATAGTATTACATCGACTAAATTATCCATAACGAATAAATGAATTGACTGAGTATGACGTTCACATCACATAACTCTGAATGGATTCATACTATCATATATTTTTATTAGAATGGTTGTATAAAAAAATTAATTTTTGTCTATGATAATTTTTATGCATATATAACAAAAAAAAAATCATAAGGATGGATACCCGATATTAAATTAAAAGTTGCGAATAGTAGAAACAAATTTTAAAAAACCTTACCATTTGTTTAAAATAAAAAAGTAGTAAGCGCATGACTATGTTCGCCGGAGATCAAAATAAAATCGTAAGACACATATTAAAGTTAAATAAACAGAAATTGAAATGTGAAATTTACTATGAAACTGATTTTTAACCGCCATTTTTTTACTGTAAAAGTGTGCGGCAAATTTGCGTCGTTACGTCAAAATGAAGACGATTTTAATAGAAAATTTTATAATGATTTTAAATCTGTCTATATTCAAAACAAAGTCCTCCAGCGCGTCTGCACTTAGACCGAAGGCTCAATGTTGTCCGGATGCTGACAAATCTATCTCTTTTAGGATATCAAGGACTCTTTCGCTCCTATTTGTATCTTGTGTAAGCGTTCAAAACAATTTCCCAATTGTATAAAACATTTTCACATCGATTGCCGAAAACCGCATCTCTCTATCATGCCTAAAACATATTTATTTAATCATACACTATCTATTAATTTGGACCAAATTTCAAACAGTAGTTTCGAAGTCATTGCGGGCTAACAATCAATAATATATAATATCAATTCTTAGTAGTATTTTAAAGACTATCCAGTCAAAAATTATTAACTTAGTATCTACGGTGAAGTAAAACTGTAGGATATGCGTTTTAACGTATTGTACCTATAACATATACTATATTCTCTATACAAATACACACATTTCGGCATCGTGTATCCCGTATGGAAGGAGAAGCTCAATTGATTGATGCGACGCCAGTGGTTAAATGCGTAAAATAAAACATTCGTATTATTATTATTTTAATTCCTTTTAAAATGCATGCGAATTGTAGGTGGTATTTTCATTAATTTTAAAATAATTGGAAGAAATAAATGTAAATTTTAAGTTTTTAAACTTTTGAGCAGCTTAGGAAATGAATAATTATGTTATTCTATATATGGCTATGTTAGTGTATATCACATTAATTATCAAAAAAACACTTTTGAATTGTTGAAAGTGGCAATAAAATATTTACATCAAAATCACTTAAGTTATAAAAATATTCTTAATGTTCCTGTTGGAAACTTGTAAACCCTAAAACTTAGCGATTATATTTTTGTATTGTTCATTTTATTAAAGCTAAAGTATTCCAAGAAGACACAGCACCAACTATATTAAAGCCATATTCTCGTACGTTTATAAAAAAATGGACATAAATAAATTTACAGCTTTAAACACTTACCTATTATTATAATATAAAATTTATGAAATTCATCGTAAAAAAATGCACATACATTTTTTTTATAATGTTTTTATTGTTGTTGTATGATATCAATATTTGTTATGATTAGAAAAAAACCGTTTTATTCTTTTGAATAAAACTATATATACTACCAAGAAAAGCTGTGAATTAATTATTTTATTATTTTCATTGTTATAACATATCCTTTTTACATTGCAAAGCGTTTGGAAAGTTATTGCCTATAGATGTCGTTTAGATCTGCACAGTACCGAAACTATACTATATAAATACACTATTAGTATACAAGGTGGTTAATTCAAAAAAATTTTTGAAAATATACTTTTTTGACTTTTTAAAATTTTTCAAATTTAATGAATTATACTGAGTATTAGATAAATAACTCAAATCGGATCATCCATACATCCAAAAATACCTTTGTCGTCCTCAACCCTTTGTATTATGTACTATGTATGCTATTAAAATTAAAAACTCAATAAATCAAAGCTATAGGACCATTAAAGCTATATGAAAGCTTTGTAAATGTATAAGATCTGGAGGTGAATAAAATTTGATTGGCACTTCATGGAGACACCGAGAGGTTTATATTTTACCCCTAGCTAAAGACACTTCTTAAATACCCTGTTGGTAGAATATTTTCTTCATTATTAAATTTTTATATTCACTGGTTAATATTTTTATATTCACTGGTTAATATTTTTATTTTATTTTGTTTCAGAAAGGAACCAAGGCACCTGGTGCAGCAGGTCGTATTCATACCCATTTCGAAAAAGGTTTCATAATGGCAGAAGTAATGAAATACAGTGATTTTAAACAAGAAGGCAGTGAAGCGGCTGTTAAAGCTGCTGGTAAATATCGTCAGCAAGGTCGAAATTATGTAGTAGAGGATGGTGACATTATTTATTTCAAAGCAAACACTGGCGCTGGTTTGACCAAAGAAGCTAAAAAGAAATAATTCAATGTTTGATCTATTATTAAATAAAATAATATGAAAATGTATTTTCTCTCGTATTTACAATTAAATGCGTGGACTTCGAAATATTTTGATTGATTCAATTTTTTTTTTAAAGCTAAAATTGTTTATATTTTTAATAATTAATGTATGGATAATTAATTATATTTATTACAAGTCTGGCTTATAACAAATAAATCATTTTGACTCAAATCATATTCATTTTTTTTTTCTACCGTGTATAAAAATCTGCAACATAAGGTAAACAACTTTAAATTCTTGCAAAAGTACCAAAGATTTTGATTTATATTTAAAGTGTCAAGGTTAGAAAATTTTTTCAGAGCATATCAAGGTGCCAAAAATTTGTTCAGGCTATTATTTGAGATGAAAACTAATAAGACATAATTAAAATAAGTTTCATAATAATTAGGATAATGGATGTCAAAAAAATATCGCTCGACACAATTATTATCTATAACTGGTTGATTTGATTAATCATTAAAATAATATTACAAATTCATCTATAATGCATATTATACATTATTAACATCAAGATTACACTATTTCATTACACCGTCTAATAATGGAAAAATTTCTAAATAAAAAACCGTCGAAATCGAATACTAAACCTAAATGGATGGATAGACTCCGAGAAACTAACTGCACTATAAAAAAATTAAAACTAAATGGAACAGATTTACATACAATTACTAAAACAATAGAATTATTTGTAATCAACATCGTATGACACATCTTCCTGAAGAGCAAAATGGCCTAATGTTTCGATTTCTGTGAAAGGAATGCTATGGGATGGTTGGAAAAACAATCCACAGATGTTTCTCGTGAATTTGATAAGCAAAGTCGTAATTTTCTAAAATTGTGAATAGTTTTTACCTTGCATAAAAATTATTCAAATTTGCGAATAATATTACTGAATTTAATATATGGATATTTTTAAGAAGCAATCTAATTGCTGCTATTGATTAAAATAACCGTAGATTACATTACATTTGTTAGGTTTTTCGTCAAAAGTAAGAGAATTACCTCTTTTTATTGTTCGTTACATACTAACCGGGTGTCACCCTCCAATAAATGAAAAAAAAAATTTTTATATTCATTTATTCTTTATCAAAAAATTTTCCATCCAAGTTATTGAAATACTGTAATTAGTATTTGGCGACTTTTTAAAAAGATTTTAAACGCATCGAGCTAAAATTGTATTCATGTATTTCTCATAAACTCTACTTATTTGGATCATTATCTTCTATTCGAAAAAACAAAATTATAAGTAGAAGATTTCGAAAAACACCCCTTTTTGGGGTAAATCAGTTTGCTTATTTTTTCAACTTTCTTAATCCGTTAAAAAAGTGGCGTTATTTTAAGTCCCTGAGATTTTATAAACTTTTAAAAATCCTTGAAAAATTAAAATTTCTTATATTATTTAACATGGCATAAATAAATGCAGAAAATATGGATATGGAAGTGAAAATATCTGATACTAAATTAGATGAAAATAAATGCAGAAAATATCGATATGGAAGTGAAAATATCTGATACTAAATTAGCTCATTAACACGCTTTTATTAGCTTCACTCGTATGTTTGTTTGTCTGTAGGTAACTCTCTGAAGTTGGCTGCAGAACGCATCTGAACGGATCCTTTGCATGAGAGTAATAAAGATAGAGCTAGTGCGCGAACTACGCATGCATGCGTGTTTTTTTAGTTTTTTTAAACTATTATAATTATTTATTTTAACCAGCTTTCACAAAGCGTAAAAAATTGCTGTTATTTTCATTCTCTAAGATTTTATAGCTTGTTAAAAATCCTTGAAAATTTATTTTATTATTTTATTCAACAATATATGCGAAAAATGTAAAACAGATTGTGATAGCTGACAAAATAAGCAAATTAATCAAGCCGTTTTTTACGTACTGATTTATTTAATATATTTTTCGCATAAATTGCAGAATAAAATAATAAATTTTGTATTTTCAAGGATTTTTAATAGGCTGTACAATCTCAAGGAATGAAAATAATTAAAAACTTAACGGATTCTGAAAGCTGGTAAAATGACAAAAATTTTTATCTAATTCGCACAGAATAAATAGACTTTATGTGAAATACAATGAGTAAAATTTTAGCTCGACGAATTAATCGAGTCCATATGTGTAGATAAGGGAAAAGCGTCAAAATTATGAAAAAAGTGAGTTATTCAAAAAGCTCGGATTCGATAAGCAAAAAATTCAAAAGCCTTAAAATGCTTTCTGATGAAAGCTTTTAAAGAAAACTTCTAAATACCACTTAATAATTTGGATGGAAAAACTTTAAACCAAAAATAAATGAGGCTATGAAAATTGTTTTTTTTTTGTGTGTGTAATTTGTAGAGGGTGCCACTCGGTTATTACGTAACTAATTATTAAAAGAAGGTAATTTCCTTTCTTTTGACGAAATTCAAAATAACGCTATTTTCATCAAAATCGGAGATGAGTCAACATAAATTGATCGTAATTTATTTTTAATTTTTTTTTATTAAAATGGTTATATTCAATTTGAAAATAAATTTTTATAATTATTAATGAGATCTTTAGGATTTTTCGAATAATTTTCGATTTTTTTGCCACAATTTCCTAGATTAAATTATTTTGTATTTTTATAAATACGTATTTCGACTACAAAGTAGTCATCATCAGTATGAATTAGCTAGTTGTAATGATTCTCTGGGGAGAAGTAACATCTCCTCAGAGAATCATTACATATTGGTGATGACTACTTTGTAGTCGAAATACGTATTTATAAAAATACAAAATAATTTGATCTAGGAAATTGAGGCAAAAAAATCGAAATATAATTATATATATGTTACAAATATTATATAATTTTAAAACATATTATAAAATTTTGTTAACATAAACTTTTAACTTCGTCTAATTTTATCTTAAAAAAAAAAAAAAAAAAAAAATATATATATATATATATATATATATATATATATATATATATATATATATATATATATATATATATATATATATATAATCTTATGTATGTAACATATACAATATTATATAATTAAATTTTATAATATCTCTGTGTCATTTAAATGAATGATTAATTAAAATTAAGATGTAATTTAAAAAAATATATGTATTGTATATATATATATATATATATATATATATATATATATATATATATATATATATATATATATATATATATATATATATATAAATATATATATATATATATATATATATATATATATATATATATATATATATATATATATATATATATATATATATATATATATATATATATATATATATATATTCTTATGTATGTAACATATACAATATTATTCCGAAAAGGTATTCACTGATAAAAAAATATTTATAAAACTATATTTATAAAACTATAAAAAATATTTTTTCCATTATAAAGTCAATTTTTGAAGTATATTTTTTAAATTGTGACGCTTAAATAATTAAATTTAATTAACATCCATTTTAAAGAAAATTGTATTTAAGTGACATCCATTTAAAATAATGGAATTTTAGTAACATACATTTCAAACAATTGAATTTAAGTAATATTTATTTAAAACAATTAAATTTGAGTAACATCCATTTAAAACAATTAAAATTAAGTAACATTTTTTTAAAGTACATAATTTTTTTTATCTAAATGTACTTTTTACTACCCACAAATGTAATTTAAACCATTTACCAATTTAATTTAATAAATATAAAAGATTGATCACCTAAACAATAGAAAGAGCAATCGATAATAAGCCAGCCACAGAGAAAAGATAACATATTTGTTTTTTTCGATGGCCATGAATACAATTTGGTTTACTTTTATTGTTGTATTGCAGTTCGCATGCGCAGTATGCAATGCAGGTACGTAAATTAATTGTTAATCCAATTTTAAATCACAGTCACACTCATTGCAGACAAATGAGAAAAAAATTTAATTGTAAAAATGTGATTTTTGAATTTGTTGGTGAAACAATAATTGGCTATTTATTTAAAAAAAAAGCTTCCAGCATTGTTTTGAAATTTAGTTTTTATCGTATAGAACTAGATAACTAACAGAACTGTATTAATCGAGCAATAATTTGTGGAAATCCGACTATAAATTTTCTGAAGCAATTGTTACAATATTGTAATTTATTAACAAAAACTAAAAAAAGACAAGAATACCCATATTCGTAATTTTCCAAATTATTGTCGTACTTAACCTACTTGTTTTTTGTTTTTTTGGTTTTTTTTTTCGTAATTTTCTGAACGAAAGTTCAAATTTTACTTGATCAAAATATAGCGTCTATAAGCCGCTTTCCAATAAAAATTAAATAAATGTACTTATGAAGTTAATTATTTCTTTGAATAATTGGATATGCTAACCCCTCCCTCTCAAATTTGCAGGATTAATGTAAATGTATTTAAACTATATACATCTAAGAAAATCAAGCTTTTTACTAAAAATTTGCTTTTTTGCTTTAAAAATATTTTTTCTTTCACTATAATTAAATTTGTATTTTTTTTCTTTTAGAAAATAAAGATGCCAAAAAAATTGGAAAGTTAGCAACGCTTGAAGTTGATAATAGAATCTTTAAAGGGCAAGCTACGCGAATTGAAAACCTTCCATACCAAGTTCTTGTAACTACGGTCTCTAGGGATAAAAAGCGCAGAAGATCGGTGGGAACATGCGGGGGTGCGATTCTTCGTCCAAAAATAATAATAACATCCGCTCATTGTGTCCATAAGCAAGAACGTAGTAAAATTAAAGTTAGAGCAGGATCATCATTCACAGATCGTGATGGTGTCATAAGAAATGTTGCGCAAATCATTGAACATGAGTTATTCAAATATAAATCCTCAGCCACTGATGGACTTCTCTGGGCGGATTATGATGTAGCTTTACTCAAATTATCCAAAAACTTGGAATATTCAAAATACATTCAAAATATTGAGATTCCAGAACCAGGTGATCGTTTGGCCCCTGGTGATTTGGGAATAGTTGCTGGATGGGGCTTAAAATTTGTAAGGAAAAAATTTAATAATGTAACCTTAACTAGATCCTGCTTTGCTGCTTTTTTGGATCTCATGTGTATCAAAGCATTCTGCCAACTTCTATATATAAATATGACACATTGAAAAATTCTAAGACACTCATTCTAAAACATTTTAAAAGAAATTTACCACGGATAAAAATGTTCAAGACGGGACATAGGTAGTGGGTACCACGCACGCAAAATAAAAAATTGCATTATTTCTGAAGGGAATTACAGAATACCAGATTTTAAAACCGTTTTGATAAAAATCTTTTAATTGAACCACTTTTAGATTTGCAAAAATTTCTTTTTTCCATAAATGATTTACAAAAGCCATCTTTATTTTCATATTCTATATTATTTGCACACAAGTTTATATATTCAATAGCTAGTTGCTAGACTATGATAATATAGACGGGTAAATGAACTGATGATAGTGAACTAAATTTTTGAGCTTTAATTTTTTTAGGATACAACTCAAGCTACTGTTTTACAAAAAACTCAACTTCCAGTTATGAATGACAAAGAATGCAGTGATGCATCATTTATAAAATTGAACCCAAGAGTATTTTGTGCTGGTTATTGTAAAAAAGATACTAGTAACGTTTGTGATGGAGATTCTGGAGGACCATTTGTTGCAAATAACAAAGTATATGGAATTGTATTTGCATCTGCAACAGATTGTAAAGGTTCACCGAGTATAACCTATCTCACAAATATATCATCTATTCACACCTGGATTATTTCTAAACTTAATAAATTGTCGTAATTAAATTAAATAAGTATATAAATTGTTTAAAGTTTGTTTAAATTTCGATTTTTGCCCCAATTTTCTTCGAGCACAATTTTTTTGTATTTTTGTATGTTGATTAAAAAGTTGTCATCATCAGTAAAAAGTTGTTGCTTATTGGGTGACGGATTGAACAATGGTATCAAATTTAAGATCAATCAATTAATCACTATTTATTTAACATCATAATAATAATATAAGTGACCTTAAATACTATAGCACCTAGCCTAAGCTTTATCTATAATACGCCATCTTATATACTAGTTACATAGAGATTACAATTTTTAATACATCGTTTAGGAAATGGAAAAATTTTAAATAAAAAACATTAAAAATAACACTTAACCTATGTGGATGAATAAGCCATAATTATTACTAACTTAAGAAATATATTACTTAACTTAAAAGGCAATTTATTTAATTAAGAATACATCGGAATCAGGTACAATCGATAACGCGTGGCATGGGAAATATTTTCCTCAAAAACAGCGTTCGTGGGTCGAATTTACCCAGTTAGTTGATTTACGGGAAAGGATTATTACGGGAACATTGGAAAACCAATTTAGGGTTGTTAGGATAAAGTGGTGGGTGGTGGAGTGTGCAGATTCGCAGTTGAGAACTTCGGGCGGCAATCTTTTGGTTTTTTTTCAAAATCTCTTGAAGATAACGGTTTTGGAATTTTTCTGTTTAGCAACAGGGCGAGTCATCCTGTATTTATTTATCACATAAAATCAATTTTATTATCAAGTTAAACACGTTAAAAGTTTCAAAAATTTGTCTATTGTGGACATACTCAGTAGATACAAATGAGCAGTTGCGTACATAGCTAATAGTAGGTTGTACGTGATAACAGTTGAATCAGTCTCAGTAATTTAGTATACTCAAAAGGACGCTTTTTCCGATCATATAATATAATTTTATTATATTTTTAATGATCAGCATTTTATTAACCAACAAATCCTTAATTTTCTAAATTATCCAAATTTTGTCAATGCTGTTTAATATACAACTTATTTTCAGCCCTTGTTAGAAGAAACGAAATATAAAGGTGAATTTTTAAACATGTATCATTTATATATTTATTTAGGATACCAAATACGAATATATGTAAAATAAATTAAGAAAATGTCCCCATTTATTTCTCTTAAGAGCCCACACGCGCATAGCGTCACATTAAAGGAATTTTTAGGTTGAACCAACGTGTTCGCTTATCCAACAACGATGCAACATTTGTGCAGATGGATGCTGAGTACATGAGTACTTGAGGGAGGATACATAGTTTGTAAATCCGATGTTTTAAACGTTCATACAATTTAATCTTGTAACTGAGTAATGGGTGCAATGATGGAAAAGATCCATTTCTCAGAACCAGATGCTATTTGGCGTTTTGTATCCAGTTCAACTGCCGTTGGAGGGTTAATACCAGATACAAAGTACTTTGAGTTTGCTGGATTTGCATGTAAACAACTTCAATCCAAGTGGGTTAATTTTGACTTTCCATAACTTATAATAGTTTTCAAGAATGAAAAAATCGAAACTTGTTCCGCTTCCAAGAGGTACAGTAAATGGCCGTGTCTTGGGTGAAAAGAGCAGTTTCGATAGCTCGATTCCCCGATCGTTGATAAAAAAGACATGCAAGGATTTTTTTAGTTATGGATTTAGTATTTACGGTTGGGTATATATGAAATCAGAAATTTTAGGATGTAGGCTGGTATGTTAAATTTGGAAAGTTTGTGGATGAATCAATTGTGGTAAACTGTGTTAAAAGTTTTTCATGCCATCATGCCAGTGGATTTATTCAAGTTAATATCGTTAGAAAATGGTGTGAATTATTGGTTCACTTGGCTGAGCTCTTGACGAATAATATTTAAAAAAATAAATAAATAAAACTTGCAATATTTAACACAAAAAAAAAAAATAAACACAATGAATTAGTAAAAGTTCAAAAGTTTTTATTTCAAAATTTGCCTCAAATCATTATAAAAAATTATGCAAGTTTTTATGAGTGGATGAATATTATGATTCAATCACGTTGAAACAAGGAATGCAAATATGCATAGATGTATTCAGGATATCAATGGAAGTATTATGGATTTTTTACGTCGGTTAAATCAAAGTTAAACCGGAACTGCTCCAGGAAGTAACCATTTTCTAAGTAGTTTTCTACAAAAGTGAACTCATTTTAATAAATATCCTAAGAGTCTTACAATAATAACCCAGTGGCGGATTAAGTATTTTGCCGCCCTAGGCCGTGTCTGATTCGCCCTTTTTAAAGGATGAAATTTTATTTCTTTGAGACCGTTCATATTATTCAGATAAAATATTTTTTTCGTAAAAGTATAATTGTTAAACAATACAAATAAATATTTTACAATAATTACGAATTATTGCTTTAAGTTATAAAAGTTGGTTAATATTCGTCAATATAATTCACAATATTGCAAAAATGAAACATCAATTTTATTAAATTTTGATTTTCTTCAAACTATTCTATTTTTCAAAAATTTGGGTATGAAATAGATATATTCATTTATTTGATTCTATAGAAATCATTTTTAAGAATAAAAATATTTTTATATACAAATAAAAAGATGAATTTTAAATGAGTATATCAATTCATATATGAAACACCGGAATCATTGAAAATAAAATAAGAAAGCATTGTGCAATTTTAGAAGTGGCTTACATGTAAGATTAACTTTAATAAAGATACAAAAAATCAACAGAGCTTTGAAAATTCTTCAAAAAAACCTTTTCAATATTCAATTATTTCTGTTATAAAACATTATGTATCAGTATTGCACTCACGAATAAAAAAGTTAATCAAAAAATGAATAACATTATATTTCATAGAAATTTATCTGTAAATTTATATAAAAAAAATCAGAATAAATCCTTAAAATGTATTGTCGTTAAATTATATCAGATTTAAAATTTTGACATTCTGAAAAATTGTGCCGCCCTAATCCATCACTGTAATTACCTACAGAATTAAGAGACTTGTTTATATGCACTTGAAATATTTCTTTGCCGGAAGGGTCAGCTAATGTAGTTTCATCAATACAATATAATTTGTTTTTGCAAGAGTCTTATAAATAATTCATTATTATCAGGAACCTTAAATATTCCAAATTGTGGACGTTTGGATTTGTGATTTATACAATTTTTTACACTACAACGTCTTCCCATTTTTATGTAAAGCAAATTTTTTCCCAATTTATGTGTTAAGTAATATACAATTTATATAATTGACAGTTACAACAATGAAATATTTTTAAAATCACCCACTACACTAATACGACATCTACGACACAAAAAGTTAACATTTAGTAGACCGTTTGCATACCGAATCTCATTACGTGTTTATTATAGAGGTACTTATCTATCAAAATGCCACACCCCGTTAAGATAAAGTCGAGATATTGCTTATTACTAATACGTTCGATAATCATTGTTTAATTTTTTAGAATATATTTTTGTTGTTTCACAAATATTAAGTGCCATTATTATACAATCTAGATTTAAGAAAAATGATATTACTTATCACTAAATCTGTTGTCTTGTCAAGTTTTTTTCTGGCTTCAGCTACTTTCAGCTATATAGCCATTAACCAAAGTGGATTATTATTATTGTTATACAGCAGTACGCATTATTGCTATGTGGTCACCCATCCAAATTAAATCACAATAGTATCAAATGGCTGAAAAGTGTGACTAATGCTATAGGTTTGTATGATCATTTAGAACTATTTCTTCAGATTTTGCATATTTCCAATGATTCTAGTACATTCATTTTTAGTCCATTTTTTGTTATGTGTAAGACCACCATTTGTTGGCATTGTTTGTGACTTATAAGAAAAGATGGTTCTCAAATGATGACACATGATTTTTCTTTTTTAATGCAACCAAATGTTTCCATTCTCTGATTTGATCTCCTTATCTGACCAATATCTGACCCAAACAGTCTTCACATGCTATTTTGTAGATACCTTAATTAGACATTTTATTCATTTAAGTTTTATTATTCATTAATAGAGCCCCAAGTGTTACTATTGGTCTGTAAGTAAGGATAAAGATTTTTCGCCTCAAAATTAAAGTGTCTAGTTTGTTGTCGAAAGCATTGCCATAGGCACAGGGCTAATTTAGGTCTATGATTTTCATATTTGACACGTGTGCGTTAGTGCCTTTTCATAGAACATGTATATAATATTCACTAAATATTCACTAAAAATTTTTAAAGTTATGGTTCTTTTGGCGCGTTTGGATGAGAGTGAATTTGTGAGCTCCGCGCGCACGATCCCATAGAAACGACATGATTAAGTTGGCTACAGAATAGAATTAATAATATATATTTGTTAAAATGAATTAAGTTAACTTCTAAGTATGGAAAGTGAATATAAATACTTGCTGTATATACTGTATGTACTATAAGTATGGTACATAGTATATTCGGACTGAACACAAGGTATCTAACAAAACTTGTTGTTATTTTTAAATTCAATAAGCCAGTTGATGTGAAATATATTATTTAATTAATAACCAATATATTATTAATAATCAATTCTGAATAATTATATATATTTATCATATAAATATGGCAGTTGCAAAAACTGTGTAAAAACTTTGAGAGTGTTTTCAAATATTAGAGATTCATTTTGTAAGTATTATAGAAATATTACTAGAGAGCTAATTATTTTTTAATAAATTATTTTGTTTGTCAAATTGTGGTTTTTTTTCAGACGTAAAAGAATTATAGCTTCTAACGCGTGTACATAAGTACACACACAAATTTTTTTTTTTATATTTCATTTTACATTTATAAAATCTTTACTACACTCTACGCTAGTATCAATGCTCGATACTTCTATTTAAGCCGCACCCCGAAACTAATACTTGATTTAATTTATTTAAATTAAACAAGTAGAATAATTAATTAAAGTGGTTTTGTGAAAAATATGCATAATTAATTTATAGCCAATTCAGTTGATATTTCGAATTTACCAGAAATACGAATTTACCAGAAAATGGTCTACCACGATTAGACTAAATGGGAATCCCCTAACTAAATACGTAAATTATTCAAATATGTAAGATTGCAAGTGTTTGTAGGGTGTGTTCGTCCAAACTCAGTCCTGAGTAATTTTAGTAAGTTAGTCAGACTACTGAGCATATCATCTACCACAGTCAGCAAACTTATTCAAAAGAGGAAAAAATTTGTGTACATTCCAAAATTCAAGTATTGCTTTATGATAATACCTTATTTATAAATGGAACCCCTCTAGTTTTCTTAGAAAAACCGAGTAAATTTGCATATTATTTATTGGAGAATATATACATTAATAGACATTATTTCTATTATATAAAAGTTTAAAAAAATTAAACCCTTTTCATTTTAAATTGAAACACTTTCAGATTTCCAAATTTCACTTATTTATTCTATAATGGGATGAAAATGAATTTTTAAAGTCTATATTTGTCTATATTTTTAAATCTTTCAACTAACAAATACTATAATATACTTTATAGAAAAAATAAGTGAAAATTTAAAGCTGGCTCTATTTAAAAAGAAATGGTTTCAATTTTTTAAGTCTATTACATTACTGTAATAATGATTATATCGCCTAATAATAATGTGAAAATTTCTTTGGTTTTTTAAGAAACCTGGAGGGATTAAATTAAAAACTGAGGTGCTATGGAAGGATACAATTTCTGATGTTTCGATGTATTTAGATACAGTTTTTTACTTTTTGGATGCTTTTGCTACCTATAATAGAGGGGATATACTGAGCTCAATTGTCGGTCGGAACATATTTTAGATACTAAGAGCTCTTTTTATACCACAATTTTACTTTGTATATCACTGCCATTGTAGCATGTAATAATTTCAATGATAAACATTCGATATAAAAAGTAAATTTTTATTAACATGGGAAATTACGGATAAAAAATGAATTAATCATATTTTTCTATAGTACACTTTGAGTACAATATACTTATTTATGAGATATGTTTTAATAGATAAAGAAACCCGGCTTAACTCAAACTCTCAGAACAAAATTTTATTTAATCTGACTCACTAAGACTACTCTGAACTAAACTCGACAGAACACACCCAATCATCATCACAATGCGCATATTTATAATTTTGCTATGTACGTAACTAAGCCTTTGTATAAGATTAAGACCGTGCTCATTAGACATTTGTTTGTTTATTATTGTCATATTTATTCTATGATTATTGTGTTGTACAGTTATATATAATATAGTGTAATCATTATAAAGGTAATTACATTACACTTATATTTTATTTTTTTTAATATAAATTAAAATTCAATTGAAGTAAATAAACTAGGGGAACCATAAACTATTAAGTATCTTGATGGGACCCTTGAATTTTTATGTTTTACTATGCGGTTCCGTATTGCCAAACTTTAACGTTAATTTTCAAATCGATTTAATAAACCCTTTATAAAGAGTTCTGGCTTGAATTATTTATGAATAAAAATTTTAATAATTAATGTTTTTAATTTAAAATTATGTTAGAGGATTATTAAATATACTTTATACGTAAAGTATTTGTTATCTTATGTTTTAGATTGTTTGCATGTAGGAGTAACAAGTTCATTATTAAAAGACAAAAGTTATTAGACACATAAGTTAAATTATTTTTTAATGTTAATTATTAACAACAAATCAGTAAAGTACTTATTTATTTAATTAATATTATATTATAAATATTTTGATTTTTAAATAAGTACGCGTCTCGGCTTGACTAATGTAGCGATTTTTATCATTACACAATTTAAAATATTAATCAAATATAATTTCATTGCAAAAAATCGCCACATACCAATTTACTGTTGTGCTAATGTTCAAATTATTGCGATACTGTTTATATTTTTTTTATTATTCAGTAGAGATGTGCGTGTGCATTTAATTTTAAAATAATATATCACTTGCTCGGTGGAGATACAATTAAAAACGGTCTCTTGTCTTCTGATCCGTCTAAGTGGTAACAACTGCTCTTGTCTACACATCTGTCCGAGTGGTCACAACCAAGGTTCGGTGAACGTGCTTACTGCTTGAAACCTATTAGTCAATATACTACATTGTATCAAGTCGCAATAGTTTGAACACAACATGCTAATCGTAACTATGTTTATTGATATAATTTTGCTACAGAACATAGGTATGTAGGTTTGAAGGTAAATCATTATTTCTCTACTTTAGTTAATTTTTTATATTTCTCATATACCACAAATTTCTAATCAATTCGGGTATACCACGTGTTGGTCAAAAAAGGACCACGTGTTTTTTCTTTTGTTAAGATTGTTATATCCATTGTTATTTAATTGTGTCCATAGTGTTACTAGTTAAATTATTTATATTTTTTTATTTATTAGATTCCAAATGTTTGTTATTTAATTGTATATGAATCCTTGTTAAATTAAAGTTGGTTATACGTTGATCAGTGTTATTTTTTATTTCAATCTTAAATGTAGCCTTTTACCCTTTCAAAATTGGGTTTTCAATAGAACAGCTGGGTCTTCTTGGTAAGAAGATAGTGATACGGCGAAGCTTACTGGGGGTCAACGTGTTATATATCCGTTTGTTTGGGCCTAACATAACACCTAAGCACGCAAGCGCCATTATTATTTTATTTTACTATATCATTAAATTTTTATATTAATACATTTCTACATCGTTTTATTATTCATTTTTTCTACATCGTTTATTATTTTCTTTAATTCATCTCTCTTTACATTTTTATACATTCTTTTATATTCATTTACATATCCATATCTAGTAATATATATTCACAACTATTATTAATTATTTATTTTATTATCTTTTCTAATTTCGCTACACTAAAACAGATTCCCATTGTGTTTATTAGATTACACTTCAAATTTACAAATATATATAGCAGTGACTCTAAACCTTTTTGTTGTTGTGGTACACTGTCAACAATTTCAAAAATTTGGCGACAGGCTTGCTACACGGGTGTACAAGAATAGTGTGTACCTATGTACATACAAAATATTGGGGATATTACGTGGTGCCTCGATTTTTTGATGAATTTTGGTAAAATAAGACAAAAATGAAGAATACCAATTTTCTAATTTTCGCCTATTATTCAAATTATCGAACTTTTTTTTGAATATATACCCTAAAATAGTGATGTTTCCAATCTGTTTATTGCACATAAAAACCACAATTCAACACATTTCACAAGATTTAATTACTATTTGCCGTTAAATTAATAAAATTTAATAACTAATGAAGCGATTTTTTTTAATTTTATACAATTTTAAAAGTTAAAATAATATTAATCAAATTTAACTTCATTTATAAAAAAAAAGTCGCTACATATCAACCTACCGCTAGATTTCAAATCATTCCGATACTGTCTTATATTTTTGTTATTCAGCAAAGATATGCGCGATTATATTTTTGACATTATAAAAAAATATGTATGCTACTAAGTTAGGAACATACAATTAAAACGGTCTTCTTGAATAGGCATTGGTAGGATACACATACTTCTTGAATTGGTTTTAATGTTTAACACAACATTGTATCAGATATTGGTTTAAATAAAAATAACCTAACATTGAAGATGCCACGTGGAAAAAGGGCAAAGATCGGAATGGTTTGACTAGAATATAAAATTACTACAATGTTTAATAAGTTATAATATATGAATATTTCTTATTCTATAATTCAGGTATGTAGGCTAAATTTATATTTTTACCCTTTTCTGTCAATTAATTTATTCATTCTATTTCGTGTAAAGGCTAAATTTATATTTTTACCCTTTTCTGTCAATTAATTTATTCATTCTATTTCAAATTCTATTTAGTGTAAAGGCTAAATTTATATTTTTACCCTTTTCTGTCAATTAATTTATTCATTTTATTTTATATTCTATTCCGTATAAACGGTGTATTAAAAAAAAAAGTCACCGCGTTTGTTATTTCTATTTCAAATTCTATTTCGTATAAACCGTGTGTTGATCAAAAGAGGACCACGTTGTAGTTATATTTATTTGTGATATTATTTCACCCTTTTTGGTTGAAATAATTAAGTTATTAGTAGTTATTTCATTTCATATTCTATTTTGTATAAAAATACTAAAGTGTGTTATCTATAGGTCGTTGTTGTTATTTAAAAAAAAGAGTATTTATTCGTGATACTGTTTTACAGTTGTTTAATCCATGTAATTTTTATTGTTAATTATTTACACAGTTTTCGGTTATATTAAAGTTTGTTATACGTTGATCAGTGTTTTAGTTTTTCCTCAACCTTTGACGTAGCTCTTTACCCCTTAAAATTTGGGTTGCAATAAAACATCTGGGTCTTCTTAAGGAAGTACGAGCACCAAGGCAACTTTTGATAAAAGGCTTGATTTTTTTTAATACAAAGTTTAAATATGTCTAAACAAATTCCAAAAATTTGAAGGAGATTGCCCGATCATTAAAATAAATAATTAACTTTAAAGTTGAGCAATTTAACATTGGTCTTATGGGGTAACCTTCAAACATTGATACATTTCTGTATTTTTCTCGTAAAACTGTCGGTGAATATTTTTAAAAAACTTATGGATGAAAGTAAATATATTAGTGATAAAATTAATTCAAAAACATTTACACTTGCCCGACTAATTAAAGTGTATTAATTAAAAGAAAAATAAATGCCGCCACTAGCCAATGTTAAATGTATATCTATATATTGAAAAAAATCATATAGTTACTGCGTTCCCCTTACCGCGCTAGAGTCGATACCTATCCCCACCCCGCCTGGCGCTCGTACTTCCTTAAATAAGGAGATTGTGATACGGCGAAGCTAACTGGGGGGTCAACGCGTTGTATAATCGTTGACTTGGGCCAAATTTAACACCACAGCACGCAAGCGCCATTATTACATTTATTCTTTTCTTAATTTTATAATTACTATATTTTTTAATTGCTACATCTTTAAATTACTACATCTACTTTCATTTTAATACATTCATTTTACTGTATCTTTTCCTATTTTAATATATACATTTACATTTATTCTTTAATTTCAAATCTTCATTTTTTATTTTTGCTACACTAATCATCAAAATTTCAATTTATTTAAACGAAATAAACACTTTTATTTTAATCACATTTTTTGGTTAATGAACGTCATTTTATCATGAACACTTGACTGAAAAAAATAACATGAAGTTACATTATTTTGATAATACTATAGTAAACATTAAAAAAAAAGAAGTTTTATTTTAATTTTTTCTTTCTTCTGTCTGTAATTCGAGTATTTACACAACTCCACATTTCTCAAACATCCACATTTTACGAATCGTGATATCTAAAATTAGTTATATAATTATATATTAATTATCTCATTAGATTGTTTTCATTTTACGATTCGAATAATGTATCTACAAGATTATTGTCTTTATTTTTATTTTCTTTTGTTGTAGTTTAATTTCTGATTTTTTTTTATAAAATAAAGTTATATTTATGGCTTTTGTACTTAATATAAGATTTCTTAATAAAAGATTGTATAATCTTAAAACAAATAAATTTTAATACCACAAAATTTATATTTTCATAAAAGAATTTTTCAAATCTTTCGCAGTTGGGCTGAAAAATTGAGTCAGTTGAAGTTGTACGTTTAATTAATTCCCATCTAAATGAAGTTGACTATTTTTAACGAAGATATGTAAGTAAAACAAAATTATTTCCACATTCACTGATAAAACGTGCATTCGAGACCAACATGTATATAGTTCAATAAAATGTGTTCCCATTGCTGAAAATTACTTTAAGAGCGAGCAGTTGCATGTATCTTTTCCTCCAAAAATTATCAAAAATGGTTTATATTCAGTCGTTTTTTTGTAAATACCTTCAAGAAAAGTATTGGTTAAACGTTTTCAGTCCATAAAACTGCGACTAAGGCTTCACGTTTAATGTGACCGTAATTACGCTGTGCAGAATTTAATATTTAGAATACGAAATTCCAGCTACAAATGCGTCCATTGTTAATATTAGATTTATTTACTTCATAATTGTTAACTATATATCGAGAATAAGTGATAGATGATTGGAAACACTTTAAAGATTGTTTGAGATATATAAAGAATTTCCTTATTAATTTATGATTTTCTTTTCAGACATTTTTAATAGTAGTATTAACGGCTTCCATCGAAGAAGATACAATCATTTGGTATGAATGAACATGGATCAAAAAGGCATAACGGACATAGAAATTCATAAATTTAATTACTTATGGACTATAAATAATTTTAGTTACGGTTTGAAAACAAAACTACAGAAGAATGAAGCATTAGTATCTCCCAATTTTACTTTCGGGGAAAATAATAACTTAGTATGGTGTCTCAAATTAACAAAATATGATAATAGTAAAGATTATTCGATTTTCCTGGCATTACGTTTCCTATCCAGTGATAAAAAAGAAGTACGTGCTGGATATACATTTTCAGTCATTAATGAGGCAGGTCAAGAAAAATGCATAGTTAACACAGAAACTACGTATGATTTTGGACCAGAATCAGAAAAAAGTAACCGTCTTTTTAATGTGAGTACTGTGTTAGACAAAGCGCATGGTTTACTTCCTGATGATAAACTGACAATTGTTTGTAAAGTCTATACATTGGGTGACATTTCAAGTAAGTCGAGTACAATGAAATTCCAAATACCAGAATGTCGATTACTTGAAGATTTTGGTATGTTATTTGAAACTAAACAATTTAGTGATGTGACCTTAGAAGTTGCCGATGGCAAGCAGTTTCAAGTACATAAAAATATATTGGCTGCTAGGAGTCCTGTATTCGCTGCAATGTTTGAACACGAAATGAAGGAACGCAAACATCATCATGTAAACATAACAGATGTTGATTATGAGGTATTACATCAACTATTAAAGTTTATATATACGGGAAAAGTAGAAAACATAGAAATCATGGCTGGTGAAATTTTATCAGCAGCCGATAAATATGATCTAGAAAGATTAAAGGTGTTATGTGAGAAAGAATTGTATACAAATTTATCCATAGAAAACGCAGTCGAAATATTAGTATTGGCAGATCTTCATAAAGCTGATCAACTTAAAGCTCAAGCTATTCACTTTATTCACAATAATCCGGAAGTGATTGATTCTAAAGGATGGGAACAAGAAAAAACGGCACATTTGGGTTTATTTGCTGAAATATATGAATCACTTGTAATACATAAACTAAGCAGTTAAAAATGTAATTAATGTGTAGACGACCAAAAATATGTTAAAAATAAACATAAAAACATTTGTATTTCAAAAATGAATATTGTGAATTCAAAAATGAATTTACATAATCAAAATAAAATTATTATAACTCTTAATTCAAACAGCATTGAATTCGATTTATATTTATATATGAGTTATACCCAAAGCTTCCCCACAGATAGGTCTTTTATTTTATAGAGATAATATATAGTCCCATCCTGAAAGTTCGTTCTAAATATTAATCAACGAATTTTTTAAATTAAATGAATAGTTTCGAATGTCTCATACAAATATAAAGAAAACAAAATAATCTTTCGTTACTGTGATTGACGAAATACTCAGTTGTAATCTAATGTTATAGAATGATGTGTTACCGTGACCCTTGTATACTTGGCACCTATCATAGACAAGAACTCTTAATTTGAAATTAGCCCAGCAGCAGATTCAAACTTCACCCCTGTAATTTCTCGGAAAATATATTTGGATATTTAGAAAATCACAAATGCAAGTCTTACAAGTTGATAAGTAATTATTGAATTTATGAAAGGTATTAATATTATTTTTAATAAATTAATCATTAAAAATGTTGTTTTGAGAATCGAACTATTAACTAAATTAGTTATAATTTTACTAATTGGCATAAGATTATTTAACGCTTGGTAGCACTCTATATAAAAAAAATTACAGATGTCTATTCTTTATACAATGATAATTAATAAGTTATTTTTTATTTTATTAAATGTCCCTAATAGCTAATGTGCTATAATTTTATCATATAAGTCAAAAATAGGTTGAAATTTGCTTGCGTATGTTTACCCGACAAGCAACATCTGACTATTAGAACGGCACTAAGATTAATTTATATTTGTAAACATCAAATGATATATAAAAACGATTTTAAAACTAAACATCTATACCTTATGGAAAATAAATAATAAAATAATTACGCATTATTTAACTTATCACATCATAAACAACGTAAGTCAAACTTATTTAAATAAGATTTCCAAAAAGTTAAATTTGCAAAAGTTTGAGATTATTTAAAAATAATACATTGTATGATTTAGAGCGGGCGCACACCATCAGATTTTCTGATCAGAATAACTGATGTAACTAAATAACATGTATTTTATAAGATTTAATAAGATTTTCTGGTCAGAAAATCTTATGGTGTAATTTTACAAATATTTTTGAGATTTAATTTGTGATTTACCACATAACTTATGAATAAAAAGAACTATTAATTAGCTTTTACCACTATTTATTATCAAATTTTATTTTTTGAATTTCGGCAAACATGACATTCAGAAATAATACCATAGAGAGATATTTTATGATAGATATCAGAGAAAAGAGACAGCATGCCTCTTTACTCTTATTAAAATTGTAGAAGATTATTGTTGTTCTCACATGCGTCATGTTGAAGCTTGTAGTATATAAAGTAAATTTCAGTTAAAGAAATCATACTTACCTGGCGTAGGGGTTACCGTGATCAACAAGGCGGTTCTCCAGGGTGAGGCTTTTCCATTGCACCACGGTTGGGCTGACCCTTGCGATTATCCCTAATGTGGATAACTCGGGCGTGTAATTTTTGGTAGTCGGGACTGCGTTCGCGCTATCCCGATCCTAATCATAATCAAAAAGTAATTGTAATATGACATATTGTTCAATTATACAA
This sequence comes from Chrysopa pallens, assembly GCA_020423425.1. NCBI lineage: Eukaryota > Metazoa > Arthropoda > Insecta > Neuroptera > Chrysopidae > Chrysopa > Chrysopa pallens. The sequence continues at coordinate 5,695,297 of CM035593.1, read as the reverse complement.
TGCTCGAACAATTATTAATGATTACCATTCATAAATAAATTCTTTGAATGTAGGCTCAGTGTCCGTCCTTAAATTGTTATAAATACATCAAATTTTTTTAAATGATAATATATATACATATATACTATTTATTAGGCTAATTAAATGGGGATTCTATTTGGAATTAATTGCCGGAAAGCAGAATATGGTTTTAATAGCCCACTGCCCACCTGAATTAGCTAATATGGAGGAAATTTCGACTACAACTAAACGACCTGGTGGAAAAGGTCGTTATAAGAATTTCTTAAAAAACTGAAATTTTTGGCAAAATAAAAAAGGGTGTTTTTGGAAATGTAGACACCTTTTGGCCAATTTAGGGCATTTTTTTCCGAGAAACTGGTGTGATTTTCGAATTTTGTTCTGACAATCTTTTTGTAGAAAAAGTCTTGCCAGATTGAGTTATTTTTCTTATAAATATAAATCGAACTATTAACTAAATTAGTTTGTACCCTTACAAACTTTCCTCGTTTCACGTCGTTACGCGACTAAAGTGCATCAAACTCGATTGTTCTTTATTTTTGACACTTCGAATTTTACGACTGAAACATGACCTCTGGATGAAAAATGATGAGAATCAAAGTTGTGGAATAGATAATTTTCTATAAGAGTGTACTGTATTTAATAGAAAATACTCGCCACTAGAGTGCGTAAAAATAAAAAAATTCAGAACAAGTTTTAGGACACTACAGTGGTGACAGGACACAAAATTGAAAAAAGGACCAGCATAATACCTATATAAATGTAACCATTAATAGTGTTAGAAAATCTGACTTATATTTTTGTAAATGTTTAACTTAGGTAAATAACCAGCATAATATATAAATGTAACCATTAATAGTGTTAGAAAATTTGACTTATTTTTTTGTAAATTTCTAACTTAAGGAAATAACGAATTAATTGTTAATTGTAAAATTTATTAATGTTAGACAATTATCATACAGCTATCATTGATGAGGTAAAAGTTTTTATTAATAATTATAATATTTGTATATATAAATCTAGAAATATATACGAAACGATTCGCTATGTTATACCCGTTGAAAAAAAGTAGTTTTCTGAATGAACCAAGTGTCCAATTTATTTGTGCTTATTACTTGACATTATACATAAAATATTTTCTTCTTGAATTTTCTCAGATGTTCTTAAAACCGCCATTATCATACCTTTTTTTAACAAAACTGGGATCATATGTACATAAACAATTATAGACCAATTTCTTTATTTATCTACATTTTCAGAATTTACGAAAAACTAGTTAACAACAGATTGGTTTCATTTTTAGAACCACATAGTTTTTGAAGAACACCATTAATTAATCAGAAAAAAACAATCGATCAGCCGATTATAAAAGCGTTTTTAAAGATGCTCCATGCTCTTAATAATAAGAAAATTACCGCAGCTACTTTTTTTTAGACTCAAGTAAGACGTTCGACAGTCTCGGCATTGATTTGCAGCTACATAAGCTCATTTTTTATGAAATAAGAGGCAAAGCGTTGGATTTGATTAAATCATACCTGACGAATCTTAAACAATCCGTTAAACTAATCAACATAATAGAATAAAAAACAATATTATTTCTTAGATTATTTGACAATGGAAATAGGTGTACCGCATGGATCAATATTGGGACACCTGTTATTTTTCTTATAAATAAATGATCTTCTAAAATGCACCGTAAATAAAATGGTGTTGTTTGCTGATGACACTACGGTCTTTTTTCCAGGACACAGTATGGAACCCTCCCTTATATTTGCCAACACAAAATCCAAAAAAATGATATTTTCCCTTGTCGTTTATCAGGGCTTCTTAAACTTTTGTAATTCACGGCCCCATTTATGATTGCGAGTTTCTTGACGACCCCATACAAATATAAAAGAAAAATAAATTAATATTTTTTGATGATTTATTTATTAGGTAACAATATACATATGAAAATATATAAGTTTAGAATTCGTTTTGAAACATACAAAAATTAAAAATTGCACAAAAAATTATAAAATTGTATTTATTATAGTTTCAAAAATAAAATTGGATTCTGACTGAAAAACATTTTCTGTTAAATTGTATTTTTATCTCTCGCGACCCCAGAATTTTGCTACGCGACAAACCCCAAATGGGGTCATGACCCATAGTTTAAGAAGCCCTGGTCCATGCCAATCGTTTGTGATACGTTTGTGACACCTTTCATTTCGTTTGTGACTAATTATCTTGGCAGAAATTCGATGATTAATTTAGGCATTCCGAACAACCAACATTTTTATTAAATTAACTGTGACATAAACTTCTGAGTACTTAATTGATCGAAAATTATTTGTGACTTTCAAATATAACAATAAAATCATTTGTGAAAACCAAAATTTCAAAAAAATTCGAATAAATAAATTTTTGTATAATGCCGTGTAAGTTTTCGTGAACTAAAACTGAGAACTAGAACTGTTTCAAACGATTTTGTGTTATTCACAATCAAAAACTATTTTCAATTTAAACAAACGCATTGTTAATTTTTAATAAATAAATGCAGATTATACATTATATAAAAGATAACATGGGGAGATTACGATATCCGTGGCGCCTCGATTTGACTAATTATGATTATGATAAAACAAGCTAAAATAAGACGAAAATGAAGAATACCAATTTTCGAGTTTTTGTCTATCTTTCCAGTTATCGACACTGTTTTTTTGAAATTATCGTGTTTATGTCACATAAATACCACAATTTAAAACATTTTACAATATTTAATTATTATTTGTTAAATGACCATAATTTAAACACAATTCGAGCACAAATAACCGAAATTAAATTCATTTACAAAAAAATCAACATTTGTAAATTTAATACATCTATTAAAAATACATGTACGCCATTTTCGACTGTTATCAATCCATGGATTTGTTAGGTATAGTTTTTGGCCCCTACGTTCAACCTGTGCTTAAACTACCCGTGTGTTTATGGGGTATAGTTTGCACGGGTCGCGTTTGTTTCTTACCCCCTACGTTCAGCCTGTGATTAAACTACCCATGGATAACTCGAAAATTAGTATATTCTTCATTTTCGTCTTATTTTGGCTTGTTTTACCAAAATTCATCAGAAAATCGAGGCGCCACGGATATCGTAATCGAGCTGATAACATTTTATAAAATTTATTTTTTTGAATTGTATTGAAAACTATGTTGCCACAAACGATTATGTGATTATGTTTGAGTCACACACGATTTACAGTCGATTGAGTATCATATTCATATCAGCAGTTAATTTTAAAAAAATGTTGGCTGTTCGGGATACTTAATGATCGAATTTATCCTAAGCTAATTAGTCACAAACGAAATCAAAGGTGTCCCAAAGGTTCACAAACGATTGACATAGAAGATATTTGAAAATTTCAATTTTTTGGATTTTATGTTGGCTAATCGGGATAGGGTCAGTATGTCGAAGATGTCAATATTAGCGAAACAAAATGCATATAGATCATCTATCAAAAAAATTCTAAAACATCTAAACTAAGATATTTATTATATAAACTAAGAGGGGAGATATTGTGTCACGAGAAAAAATATTGCAAGTCTATTACGCGCATATTCACTCTAATTTAAGGTATGGAATACCGTTTTGGGGAAACTACTCCGCGGTAGACAAAATATTAAAAATGAAAGGAAGGTGCTTGTAGATAGTTAACACCAAACCAAATGAACACGCTAAATCTATCTTCAAAAAACTTGGAATCGTGACAGTTGTTGACACATACATAATGGAAAGTTTGTTATTTGTCGGAAAAATCCCAAATTTATTTGAAAATCATCATATTGAACCATCTGCAGTGATAACATCCACAAAAGCGTACTCGTATTAAGTTCTATAAGATCTAATAACAATAAATTTTTGTTTTCTTTTTATTGTTATTATTATTTAATTTGTTTAAATATTTACTCATTATTTATTTACAATTATTGTTTACAAATCTATCTGTTTTGATTATTATTATTATATTGTTATTATTATTTAATACAAACTTGTCATACTTTATCATTAAAAAAATTTTATTGTTCAAAAATTAAAAGTTTATTGTTTATGAGTTCAATTTTGTTACTCTTTTGTTATACTTTGACGCATTCTATGTATAACATTTTTCTGGGAATAAAGAAAGTATTATTATTATTACGACCAATCTACGCAGTTTCTCATAAAGAAGTTACTAATTTTACAGTTAATTTCCAAATTATTTAAATTTTAGTACATTGATATTTGTTAATTATATAATCATAATAATTTTTTATTTGCTGTACTGTTTGAACTGTTTAAATAGTGTAAATAAATTAATATAAATAAATTACTTATACGAATAAGTAAGTAAATAAGTAAGTAATATATAATATATAAATAAAAAATTAAATAACAACCAAATTTAAATTTACAAAAAGAATTCGTCGATGTCATAAAACACTCGATCGAACTTTATTGTATATACGAGATATTAGTTTTAAGATCCCTATTTCTAGGTAGGGATTCTAATAGGTTAAAGATTTTTTCAAGTAAAAAACGCAATATTTCCATTACCGTTTGCTTTTTCAAAAAATTTAAATGAATCATAATCCTTGGGGAAATGATGAACTAGGAGACTTTATAAAAGAAGTCCATGGCAACGAAGAATTTCTAGAACTGATGTAAAAGTGAGGCACTTTGAAAATTATTAGTTCACTGTATCAGTTCTAAGCAAAATAGACAGATTTGATAATTTCATTCATGACGCAATTTGCGTTTTCCAAGATGGCCACAGGAAGCTCAGGAAGCCAACAAATAGAATATCCTCATTTTTACACTGGTCTTTTAGTTAGTAAAAAAAGAGAATAAAATTTTATAAAACTGTCGTAACTTAAGAATCGTAAATACACTCGATTATGATTAGTAATAATTTATTACAACATTAGTAATAATTTATTTAATTTATTACACAAAATTGGATTAATTTTTTTAATGGAATATAAATATATATCTAAATACATAAAAACTTCTGAAGTAGTAAACAAATTTTAAGATCTATAAATATAGTAAATACATGAGTCCTCAAAACATACAATCACAAAATAAATTATATTTTTTACCCCTTTTTCAGAATTCCAAATTCATAGGTATAAGGTATCATTGGTATCATTTAATCTGAACATGGAATCTGTGTGTAATCTAAACTAAATCCCAGGTTTGCTATGTCCGTACCATCCGGTTCTCCGCCATCTGTTATGACATATAAAACAAATGGTTTCGAATTGGCTGAAAACAAAAATTTTATCAAATAAAAAAACTTCATTTCAAATTACAAAAAGAAAAATAATGGTTGAGGATCATTCAAGTAACACGAAAATGAAGCTCACTACTGATAGTACTTGAATAGTACTTTTTATCTTCTTAGCAAGAAATTTAATCTCAGTTGTCCATCGTGAAGATAGACTAATTAATTTTTTTTCTTGTTTGGTTACACTTACAGAGGGGGGTGCATTGTAAATAAATACAACTGATAACCTCTTTTCGCTCTTCTTGAAGGATGTCTACATGCTTTGGAATATTTATGATGTACGGGGGAGAGGACAAGACAGGCTTGGCATTTGATTAATTTAAGGTATGGAATACCGTTTTGGGGAAACTACTCCGCGGTAGACAAAATATTAAAAATGAAAGGAAGGTGCTTGTAGATAGTTAACACCAAACCAAATGAACACGCTAAATCTATCTTCAAAAAACTTGGAATCGTGACAGTTGTTGACACATACATAATGGAAAGTTTGTTATTTGTCGGAAAAATCCCAAATTTATTTGAAAATCATCATATTGAACCATCTGCAGTGATAACATCCACAAAAGCGTACTCGTATTAAGTTCTATAAGATCTAATAACAATAAATTTTTGTTTTCTTTTTATTGTTATTATTATTTAATTTGTTTAAATATTTACTCATTATTTATTTACAATTATTGTTTACAAATCTATCTGTTTTGATTATTATTATTATATTGTTATTATTATTTAATACAAACTTGTCATACTTTATCATTAAAAAAATTTTATTGTTCAAAAATTAAAAGTTTATTGTTTATGAGTTCAATTTTGTTACTCTTTTGTTATACTTTGACGCATTCTATGTATAACATTTTTCTGGGAATAAAGAAAGTATTATTATTATTACGACCAATCTACGCAGTTTCTCATAAAGAAGTTACTAATTTTACAGTTAATTTCCAAATTATTTAAATTTTAGTACATTGATATTTGTTAATTATATAATCATAATAATTTTTTATTTGCTGTACTGTTTGAACTGTTTAAATAGTGTAAATAAATTAATATAAATAAATTACTTATACGAATAAGTAAGTAAATAAGTAAGTAATATATAATATATAAATAAAAAATTAAATAACAACCAAATTTAAATTTACAAAAAGAATTCGTCGATGTCATAAAACACTCGATCGAACTTTATTGTATATACGAGATATTAGTTTTAAGATCCCTATTTCTAGGTAGGGATTCTAATAGGTTAAAGATTTTTTCAAGTAAAAAACGCAATATTTCCATTACCGTTTGCTTTTTCAAAAAATTTAAATGAATCATAATCCTTGGGGAAATGATGAACTAGGAGACTTTATAAAAGAAGTCCATGGCAACGAAGAATTTCTAGAACTGATGTAAAAGTGAGGCACTTTGAAAATTATTAGTTCACTGTATCAGTTCTAAGCAAAATAGACAGATTTGATAATTTCATTCATGACGCAATTTGCGTTTTCCAAGATGGCCACAGGAAGCTCAGGAAGCCAACAAATAGAATATCCTCATTTTTACACTGGTCTTTTAGTTAGTAAAAAAAGAGAATAAAATTTTATAAAACTGTCGTAACTTAAGAATCGTAAATACACTCGATTATGATTAGTAATAATTTATTACAACATTAGTAATAATTTATTTAATTTATTACACAAAATTGGATTAATTTTTTTAATGGAATATAAATATATATCTAAATACATAAAAACTTCTGAAGTAGTAAACAAATTTTAAGATCTATAAATATAGTAAATACATGAGTCCTCAAAACATACAATCACAAAATAAATTATATTTTTTACCCCTTTTTCAGAATTCCAAATTCATAGGTATAAGGTATCATTGGTATCATTTAATCTGAACATGGAATCTGTGTGTAATCTAAACTAAATCCCAGGTTTGCTATGTCCGTACCATCCGGTTCTCCGCCATCTGTTATGACATATAAAACAAATGGTTTCGAATTGGCTGAAAACAAAAATTTTATCAAATAAAAAAACTTCATTTCAAATTACAAAAAGAAAAATAATGGTTGAGGATCATTCAAGTAACACGAAAATGAAGCTCACTACTGATAGTACTTGAATAGTACTTTTTATCTTCTTAGCAAGAAATTTAATCTCAGTTGTCCATCGTGAAGATAGACTAATTAATTTTTTTTCTTGTTTGGTTACACTTACAGAGGGGGGTGCATTGTAAATAAATACAACTGATAACCTCTTTTCGCTCTTCTTGAAGGATGTCTACATGCTTTGGAATATTTATGATGTACGGGGGAGAGGACAAGACAGGCTTGGCATTTGATCATACGGAATCAGTGTGTTCACGCACTGTAATCGTCTTTAGAGGGCAGACTCCATATCCTCTCGGGTAATTTTAGCCCTTTTGATTTTTAAAAATGCCTAATAGATATGCTATGTAGACAGTTATATGGCATCAAAGAAATTGCATTTCTAAATCTTTGCAAATCAGTCATAATCGAATGGTTTTATTTCAAAATAGTTTTGTTGTCTGCTAGATATAGAGAGACGATATTCGCGTATAAAAAATAAGATTGTTAACATTATATGAAAAAATTTGCTTAGATTACGCATGCCATATTGGAAAATTTTTTTCAATAATGTATATAATTATCTCTTTTCTATGAGGCTATTTTCTACAAATGCCCTAGTGAAAATAACCTTTTAATTAATAAAATATCTATTCACTTACAAGTCACAGTAAATGGACCGCTACCGCATATTCTATCACTGCTTGCTATTGTACCATCGGCAAGCTGTATCATTGCATTTGGGATAATTACATAATCAGACATGCAGATACCATCATAACTAGGACCCGCAGCATTATCACCACCTGATACAAAGAATGACATTTGTGTCGCAGTCCATTGAATACCGCAATTGTTTGGCCCCATTTCAATGCACACTCCATAATTATTATTCGCCAATTGTCTTGTGGCACCAGTACTTTGTCCATAATTAAAACTTTTTATAGTGCCACTGGTTTCTGTATAATACATCAAACATCCAGATGGAGCTTTTGTTGGACAATCACATGCGATTTGGGTAGCTTTTATATTCCATGAGCGTGCCATTGTATTCACACTTGCATTTGTACGAATAGTCAATTGTATTGGCTCATTCCCATCAAAATCAACATACACATGTTGACCTGAATTTTCACCACAAATAACTGGAACCCGTGATGCACCGCCAGTTACAACTAGTGATTCAGATTCACAAACCCCCATCACATTTGGTTGAGCTAGATCCAAACTTAGAAAATCTAATCGTAACTGAAATTAAAGAATATTATGAAAGTATAAATGAAAATCGAGTATTTATATTTAAAGGAAGATTGAAAAATACCACGCCTTTCGAAACAATAATCTCTAATATCATAAACAACTAATGATCCCGTGCATCTAATGATTATTAAGTCATTAGCGAAGTAACAAGAATATAAAAGTTTTTTTATGATTTTCACTTGAATTTCTTCTAATTTTCGCAAAATTAGTAGTTTGGTGTAATAGATTTTTTTTATTATAATATTCCAGGAATATTATAATTATCTGAAACAATATTGAATAAAACAGACACTGACGTCTCATTTTCGGTGTCAATTTCCCTTAAGCGGGAGAATCTCCATAATAGTTAGCTGTATTCAAATAAATGTAGTACGTACAGGTTTAAATGTTGAATAAAAAATAAAGTTAATTTACTTTCGTAGTATGATCAAAGATGACAAAGAAGAATTAGAATTTTCGCGCTCAAATAACTAAAAAAAATACTTTTACGAATACAATGAAATTTCGAATGCCCAATCTTGGCATGAAAACTGAGGGTATGCCAAGGAATTTTATGCGAAAAAACATTTCTAAATATAAAATCAAATTTTGATTTTTGGATAAAATTTGTTTTTCGAGGAAAACTCTTAAGCAAACCTGTGCATATGTCAAGATTGTGCATACCAAATTTCATGACATTATACTACATTTGAATAAGTTTTTTTTTTTCATTTGGACAAGTTATTTGTACGCGAAAATAGTGTCTTTACTATAGAGGTCTCTATGTTAGTCAATCATAATATTTTTGTTAATATGTTTATAAGCATGGAAATGTCAGACTTCCCTAGATTAGATACTCACTTGACAAATACTAGGATCACATCTTGTTATTGTGATTGTACATCGTGAAGATCCAGTATACGGGTTTGGAAATCCTGGATTTTGAAAGTATGTATTATTTACATGTGAAGAACCGCCACACGACTTTTGGACTGAAATGTAAATTTTCTTTAATTCTTGATAAAATTTCTTAAAAATATTTCAAATCAATTGGTTACCAATGCAACACACTCCTAATCCTTTTGCGCATGTTCCAGACGGTCGTCCACCATAAGTTTTACATTCTTTTCTTGTATAACATGTTCCAGTTAATAAGCATGTTCCCGTACAAACGGAGTTTTCAAAACGCACAACACTATAAAAGGGAAAAACTGGAAAATAATAGAAAAATTTTAACACCTCTTTCATGTAGATTTTGTATTGTTACACCTCACATATTTTTAAAGTAAAAGGATATTAAAGTTTGTTTTTTATATCCATACTATTATCGGCACCATGCAGATCAAAACGACATGTGTAGACAATAAATTGTCATGCGTTTTGCAATGTAAAAAGAATACATTTTAATATTGAATATAATAAAATAATTAATTCATAGCTGTTTTGAAAGTATTTATATATTCTAATAATAACAAAAATTGCTCTTATAGAACAATAATTATTATAAATACTATAAAAAAATTCTAAATGAATTTTTCTATGACTTTAATACGAATTACTTATTTAAGGATGCGTTAAGGATGTTTGGAAGATATATAAAAATGCTACGAAACGAAAATTTAATAGAACGTTCATCATTTCATACTAAATCTTCTGTATAAATTACAAACCGATTCACTAAAATGTTAATTATAAACAATTATTGCAATTAAAAAAAACTATAATTTTACAAGTAAACTAAAGAAGATTAAATGAACATAGTAAATTTTTTTTAAATAACTGAATAAAAAAACTAACAGGAACTTGAAACTTTTATAATAAGTAACTTATATTCTAGAGAACTAATTGAGCATAAATTTATTGAAATTAACTAAACGGTTTTTGAGAAAAAAAAAATTGGCCGATAATATCGTTTTAATGAAAAAATTCATTAGTGAATGTCGGCAAATAATGGTCATCTATAATCCTTGATAAAAAGAATTCAGTAATAAATTAGAATTATACGATTTTTAATTGAAAAAAGACATAAAAAATGTATTCAGTTTTCTAATTCATTATTGCATTCCTTTTATCAAAGATTGCAGAGGCCATTCTTTGCCGAAATTCAACAGTTATGGCTATTTCTTGGTCAATCCTGGTAATCACAATAAATACCGACGTTGAATCACTATAACCAACTAGTGGTCAAGGTAATTACTAAAATTTTATGAATACTCAAAAATTGGACTTATGAGCTTCTTTGAGCGTTTGTATTCTTTGTTTTGAGTCAAGCCCAATAAACACGTACATATATTTTGCCTTAGCCTTTTCTTGGGAAGCTTAAGCTTGAGAATATATAGATAATTTTGTGTAAGCATCGTTTTAATATTTGTTATAGGAAAAGAGACTAAGAAATTATGATTAATGCTCCAATTGAATGTACTGGAGGGACAACTGTGAGAGACAAGATTTTTTTACAATTTTTTTGGGAAAATATTAATATTACTGCCGCGTATTACAACCTTTCAAACCTGAACCAATTAAGTATACTAATTTTATATTTTATTATTCCAGAGGAAATTTTTTTTTTCTATAAAAAAGTAAACAAAACCCAAGTACAGTGAACAAGACTCAACATGGATTATTGTTGAGCGTTTATACTATTTTTAGGTTATTTAAACCTTTTTTAGAGAATTGAAACTGAAAACTGAGAATTGCAAAAGTAGTATTTATCAGTTTATATCGACTTTGATCTTTCGTAAGTCCCGCGTCTCTTTCCAAACTTTGTTAGTCGCTTGATGAGGGAATCTCCCCAATAATAAATCTATTACAATGTTGCCACGTCAATCAGAAGAGGTATACTATAAGATATCATGTAATTGCTGCTTAATAATAGCAATACCTCTATATACAGTGTCTTATTTTATTCATACACCACATACACTTATAAGACACTTACATTCCTAGCGCGTTCTGTTATTATATGCTATATTCCTTTTTACTCATTCAAACGGGTTGTGCTTGGAACATCGTGAAACATTTCGTTCTGGTCATATAATGAGGGAATTGACGCGCTCTTATCATTTACTACTGACAATAAAAAATAATTTTAAAAAAACTTAAGTAATTACAATTGCGAAAAAAGTTTAGATCGACTTATGACCTTTGAAAGTAGGAATAGCTATATTATTTGAATTATGTATAGTTTCTTAAATATTTACATTAAAGAAAATGCGGCGATTCCTCCGTAGCTCGAGAAACGTAAATTTAGTAAACTACCTATTAGCGAAATAAGCATTACATATCCATTTCTCAATGGCACGGCAATTCTAGTATTCACTAGGATCAGGTATTTAGGTATTCATGTATTATATTTTTATATCATTTTTATCAATCGGAGCTATACTTACATCTATCCTGTCTATAGGAAACATTTTTACTCCGAGTTAAATCGATTTCTGTAACAAATTATATTTTTATTAGATCAATAACTTAACTTAGACCTAGACTTTATTAATACGCCAGCTAAACGAGGATTATCTGAGTTTGCATCATCGAGGATAAAACTCGAAAACGATGCATCCTACAGAAAAATTATGCAGCAAATTAGCCAAAGTTAAAATCGGTTCAGCCGTTTGGCCACTATTGATTTTCAAAGGTAATCAATTTTTCCAACTTTCCTAAAAAGTTGAAAAACCCTTTAATTTGTATATGATGTCATTCTACGGAAGAAATTGAGGATTTTCTGAAATACTGTGGGTATTGAATTTACTAAATAAATCAAAATGATGTCCATTGTAAAGATGCTTTTTACTATGAGTATTTTTTAAACCCGAATTTAAAAAAAATTAAATAAAAAAAATGGACAAAAATTTGTGAAAAAAAGTTTCATTTTTCACAAATTGGATTACTTTTAAAAATTATTAAAATTTCACAAATTGCATATAAATATAACGGTTATAAAATCACGTTTATTTTTGTCACGTTTCATATTTATATTTAAACCCGAATTTTAAAAAAATTAAATAAAAAAAATGGACAAAAATTTTTGAAAATAAGTTTCATTTTTCACAAATTGGTTTACTTTTAAAAATCATTAAAATTTCATAAATTGCATATAAATATAACGGTTATAAAATCACGTTTATTTTTGTCACGTTTCGTAATTTATATTTATTTCATAACTTATTTGTTATTTATATTTAAATTAGTTTCATAACTTTATAAGCGAAAACTTGAAAAAAAATTATAAAATAAAATTTTATTTTCATTCCTTCATTTTGGTTGTTATTGAATAATACATAAGTACCTGGATGACCGAGCTTTGCTTTTTTATTTTTTTATAAATTGTGTTGCAAACACTCACTCATTAACTTCGTGTTACTTAACAACGCCATCTGCTGTTCTGTCGTTAAAGCAATTAGTTGCTCACAAAAAATAGTATTATTATTCGCCAATAGATGTCGGGAAGAGTCATATTTTTCAGTTGAGACTACTCGAACGCGTTGATTATCGATAAAACACGAATAAAATGACATTTTCTAAAAATGATTCCTAGTTAGATCGATTTGTCGCCCCTTTATGCCCCCTATATGCCCCTTTATGAAAATCGTTGGAGCCCATTCCGAGATTCCAATTATATATATATATATATATATATATATATATATATATATATATATATATATATATATATATATATATATATATATATATATATATATATATATATATATATATATATATACAAGAATTGCTCATTTAAAGATATAATAAGATATATAACGAAAGGAATATAGCTCCAACCGGGTGTACCAAGACACTTCTATCGTGCTGTTTAAGCATTTTAGTGTATCTAATTATAAATTATTGAAACATAAATACTGAAGCTAATGAAGAGTATTGAAACAATTCACTCTGTCAATTTTTACACTCACTTATAATTTTTTTTATTTAAACATTGTGAAGCTATTAATAATTTTAGAAACCTGTGAAAGAACTTTGCATTTTCGATCATTTTTTATTTTGGACAAAATTAAAAAGATATCTTACCGTCTTACTTTTTAAAAATGCCTGTTTTTAAATTATATCAGCCAATTCACTCAGTTTAAAGAATTAGCATAATACCCTAAGTGATATTAAAACACTGTTTTGCTCTAAAAAGATTTTTTTGCGATATTATTATCTAGAAATTGTAATTATTTAAAATATTTCAAAACCACAGGAATATAAAAATAATAATTAGCCTTAAATCTACCGCTACAGGCTACAGGCGACTTAGCCGTCTACTATTATTGGACGTGTTTGGCCGAAGTTAGTACTTACTAAATTTAGTAAGTCAATTACTATGCTTACAAAATTTTCGGGCCGGGGCACAAAATAAGTGCTAACGCAGTAAGCATGGCTTAATATACGACGCCATTTTGCTTATTGTTGATGTAAACAAAATGGGTAGGAACAGATCTGTGATTGTTCAGATACACAAGCACTTAATATAATGATTTTAGACGTAAAAATTAGTTGATAGTGAAAAACTGGTGTGTATAATTACGTATTTTGTATAATCATATAAATATAAAAATTTTATATTAAGAACGTAAGTCTGGCCGAAAAGCGCTATAGTCAGTCAGCTTGTAAGATTTTAATTTTTTTATGCTGACTGGCTTACTAAGTTTAGTAAGTACTTACTTCGATCAAACACACCCATTCACTTTTAATCACCCTCTTCACAAATTTATAAAATAAAAAATTATTCCAATTAATTACCTGTAGATTTGTCAATAAGTTTTTGTTTTGAATATGGTAATATAATACAAGATATAAAAATTAAAAAAATTCTAGAGTCCATTATGATATACCGTACGAACATTACACATCGTATTATGAATTATGTTTTAATAAATTGAACTGAAAACTATTTTTTTTTTTTAACAAAGTAGCATATTATTGTGTACATAAATAATAAACATATTTTAATTAAATACAATATTATGAATAGTTTGTTAAACTAACGGATTATCTTTCATTAGTTTTGTAAATAATAGCAAATTTATATGAGTTCAAGACCTCTATCTGCTTACAAATTAAAGATCCTCTAAAACTAAAACTAAGTTAAAAATATTAAATAACAAGTTCAAACAACTGAATCCTACAACCAAAAAAACTCTAAACTTTTATGTTTACCCCCTACACCACCCCCTTTTTCGAAAATTCTAAATACCACTATAGCCTACAAGGTTGTATACACTCGACATATACAAAATATGTCAGAATATACCATATTTAGTGTAAAGTTTGAAACGATCATAGAAAATATTAACCACACAAATAAAATTTTCGTATAAGTGTTCATAGAATCACCTGATTAGTTCATTTTCGTATGCCCGCCTATCTGTTACCAAATAACTAAAAAACGCTAGCGAATTTTTAGGATGTTTTTTTTAGATATTAAGACTGATTTTATGTTCGTGAATGACCAAAATCGGTCCAACGGGTGCAGGACTTTTGAACCATAAAAATAGAAGTTATATATAGAAATATATATATATATATATATATATATATATATATATATATATATATATATATATATATATATATATATATATTTTGTTTGAAATATTTTTTTGTAAATGTTTAGGTTTGCCATAATTGTTGCTCAAATTTAGCTATTAAGTGCATATATAAAATTGGTTTTAAAATATAGAATCGAACAATCGATTTCTTCTCATAATGCAAGTATATGTGATTTACATAAATGTAAGTACATGTAAGTAGGTACTTGGATTGATGATAATGAGTATAATATCTCTTAGGAGACGTTGACAACCCCGATTTTCCGGCTTTTCTATCATTAATAATTGATTTCAGCTGCATAAAGTTTAAGTTAGCGGACAGTTAAATATTAACGAGCCATGATGTTCCCCTTCGACCTCGTTGTCGCTGTGACTATAACTTGGCAATTAATACAAGCTGTTGGACACAATATTTATCCGAACGCATGATGTGTCCTACGAGACTTTTCTTCTTTTAACTCGTTGCACAAATTGTTTTCTTATACAAATTTTCCGTAATAATTTCTCGTTCGATATGTAAATTCTTTGCAAAATCTAAGCCAGCCAGAAAATCGTATGTGAATTTTTTATTGTCTATTATGAAGACAGTCATTTCTTTTTCTATATTAAAAATTTTTAATATAGAAAAGTAACTTTACCTTTTGTTCCAGAGCTACCATTTAATTGTGTTTATATTTACCATATGGTTTTGTTTTATTTTATCCTGCTTTATTCTCAATATTCTTGCATTTATTAAAGATATATTTGAGTCAGGATCATATAATGCCGTAATGTCTAATGTATTATTCAGTTTTATTTTTAATACAATTAATGGCAGGATTAAAAGTTTTTTTGGATCTTCATTATTCAGTTCTACACCCAAGATTGAATTATTGTTTATTTTGCTTGGTCTTTTTTTCCTTCTTTATCCTTAAACCAGCTATATAAATATAGGTATCTTCAGAGTTTTCCAGCATTTTCATAAATTTTGCATGTCTTTTTGTCTTCCATTTGTTTATATTTGTTTTCATAATAATTTTATTTTATTTTTTGTTAACTTGGTTCGTTACTAAATGTTCTAATTTGCCTACCTCCTTGCACAAATTCCGAGTTTCCTCTAATTGTTCTCTGTCTATTTAATTAGGATATGTTGTTTGGAAGACCAATGGGTATTAAATCTATTAGTGTGTGTATATATCTATGCTTTTTCTTACTTGTAGTAGTAGTTTTTCTTTCTTTATGGCGTATTCCAATAAAGAGCCAGTTTGTGCATATCTGATTGGGGACCAACACTTACTATCAAAAGTTTCACAACAGTTTTTTTCCAGTCTTCCCAATTTGATTCAAATATAAATTTTACTATCATACAGTTCACATGCAACGTTCACATTCTTTTACAAATTCTTTTAGCCACTGATTTGCATGTTTCCCATCAATTTTTATCATAAAATCTTTTGAAATCTTGCTTAAATTTTGATTTTCTGATTTTTTTCTTTCACTTTCATTTTACTCAATTATTTTTCCTAGAAAAGTTTCTTGAAAGATTAAGATTTCATCTTCGTCCAGGTATCTTTCATTCTTCTGTTAAAGTTATCCAGGAACTTCTATACTGGTTCCGTTTTTCTATACTATTTTTTATTCTATCCCATGCTTGTGTTTCCAAGAAGAAGATAGGAAAATTACAAATAAAATACTAGAAGAGTGTAAGAAAATACTAGAAGGTAGCACTGGGGACTTGAATGAAGTATAAGGCAACAATAGCATAATGAAAATTGAAGATATTCAAGAAAATGAAGAACATTTTGATTCATATAGTTATGATAAAATTAAAGATGAAAAAAATTTGAATACAGAATTAATAATCAAAGATGAAGTTTTTGATGAAACTTTATATAAATTACAAAAAATTTACACTGAGGAGATAAATCATTTTCATGCGAAATTTGTAATAAAATATTTAATGATAAATGTGTTTTAGTTCAACATAAACGATTTCATAATGGCGAAAAAAAATTTTCTTGCGATATTTGTAATAAATCATTTAGTTATTCGATCAGCTTAGTTTATCATAAACGAATTCATAGTGGAGAAAAACAATTTTCTTGTGTTATTTGTAATAAAAAATTTGGTTATTCATACAGTTTAGTTCAACATAAACGCATTCATAGTGTAGAAAAACCATTTTCATGTGATGCTTCCAATAAAACATTTACTAAGAAAAATAATTAAGTTGAACATAAAAGGAACCATAGTGGAGAAAAACCATTTTCTTGTGATATTTGTAATAAAACTTTTAAACATAAAAGAGTTTTAACTTTTTATGAATATAATTTTTATATTATTACATAAGTCTCATAATCTGTTGAAGTATTTAATTGAACGAGAAAAATATGAAATATATATGAACAAAATGTTTATTCCGATGTTTGTACTTTGTACCATAAATATAAAACAAGACTGGCTCGTTCCTGCTTGAACCAAAATAACATTACTATTCAAATAAATACATAGGCAAGTGGTTCACTCTTGTAAGAGATAAATTAACTTATTATTTCCAACAATCACAAGTAAGCACAAATAATTTGTTATCATTTTTTGTCAACCATATTGTGGACATATTTTATTCATATGTCAATAAATGTCATTTCACAAGAGATGAACTTAGGAATATACATTTCGTTTTTAAGCTAAAAAAAAAAACTGAATTAAAGGTTGAAAAGATATTTTTTCACAGAACAATCTGACGTTTGGATGCAATTTTTATTCATAATTTTATATAAAAAAATATAAGTATTTCAAGTCGAAATATATATATATATATAAATTAAATTTAATTGATAGCAAACATCAATTAGTGAATATAATTTTATTATTTGAAGATAATTAAAAAAAAATGCAACTTTTATTATTTTTTATTGAATATTCCTTTAATTTACAACTTCTCCCAATTAAAATTTACTTTGCTTTTGTATTATTATAATATTTTTGAATATAAGCAATGCATACAGTACACAACAGCATACAGTACAGTACACAAAAATTATATTTGTTAATTATTATAAAAAGTGAAAATAAATTAAATGCTTCTCTGTATAAAATAATACATACATTATAATAACCCTACCTCACTTTCTTACCTCGTTTCACATAGCACTCCCCGTATAAAACAAATGCATTCATACGCTAGAATATGTGGACAGCTAGTTCATTGAATAACTTGAAGACAAGATACAATGCCCTAAAAAGGGTTAACAATTTTTTTGAGAGCTAAATAGTATATAAAAATTTTGAAGGTAAAACAGATAATTTTAATGATAATTTGAAATTGTTATTTTTCAAATCACATTTGATCATTTCTATGAAATTAAAAAATATATAAAACTAAATAATAGTTCATTTTTTAATTAATTTTTTTTCAGATATTATTCTTTTGTTAGTCTTTTTCTTTACTAGATAGGAAAAATTTTTTGTATATAAAATAAATAAATAAAACATATATTTCTTCATAGAAATCTGTTTTTTGAGTATTGTTACACAATATGATATTGTTAGACAATATAGCGATGTCTTTTATGTATGTAAAACACTAAAACAAAAATTTGTAATCAAGTTCAAGTCTTGAGGATAGGTGTAAAAATGTTAAAAATAGCTTACTAAATTGGTATAGATGTTGTTGACAAACATAGAATAAATGACTACTAATCCATATCTCTTATATCAATGAACGAATTGGTTTCTGTACAATAAGACATAGTATGTATTATCTATCTATCTCTACAGTTTGATTCATATTTGGTTTTAGCGATATATCCTCTAAGGCTCTGACATTTGTGTCAGGTTCAGATTAATCTTCACAGGGATTTATTATTAGACAATCGTTTTAATATATTAAGTAGAAACGACTAAAATATTAACTAGTAAACGAATTAAAGTTAGATTAACATTATTATTTAGATAAACAATAAAATGGTTACTTTAACAGAAGAAGATGAAAGAAAATCGTCTTATACGGAAAACATTTGGAAAATACCTGGAATGAATACAGCTTGGAATTACACTAAAGTAACCTATAATATAATTAAAGATTCAAATAGTGCAAATGATGCGATCAATTCTGTTAAACAAACTGCCCAAACAACATTGGAACATGCAACACCAATTACTGGTTCAGTCGCAAAGTGCTTGATAAATAGTATTTGGGTAAGTTATTTTAAAATGAAACTGCTGTCTTCTACGATAGATAAAGCCCTTGTTCTGAAATAGACTATGACTGTAAAATTATTCGTAGCAGTGAATTGGATATATTTGCGCGACAAGGATGCTGTGATGACTGTGACCGTCATACAGCGTATTACAGAATAAAGACAATAACCATCAAATTAGATAAAGAAATAGGTTGCATTTAGTTAAAATAGATGTAGTTATGTCTAGCGTCAAGTTGTAAAATTTAGCAATAAAAAAATTCGTTGATATTAAAATTCCTCATAATAGAAAGAGAGAAATCAGCTAACGTTTGGCAACAAACAAAATTTAGTTTTATTAATCTTAAACATTTGTTTTCTCAGAAACGGATCATACAATTTGTATACAAATTGTATATTTAGAAAGGGTTTTACTTTTACAATTTTTTTTCTAGATTAATAGATAATCGACAGTTTTATGTTTTAATTTGATTGTTATAGATAAATAACGCCAAGGATTTTAGCACACAGATGGCAAAAGATGCATATAATTTTAGTTGGGAAAAAGCAACTCAACTACCTGACGTATGCTACACATTATATCGACCAATATCAACTAAAGTTGGACAAATTGCAGTTAACGATGTCGTACCAATGTTGTACAATCGTCAAGGAATTAACGATATTTGGTCAATGATAATGACTCGTTGCATTCAGTCTACTTTTGGTGATTTGAATACGCGTCAAAGAATGTTTCCAAAATTGGAGGCAAAGTTTTTGTTTATTCCTTTCCCAGGAATGCGAATGCAAATGAATTTTTCAGTATCTTGTGATATTCAAGAATTCACTGAAAGAATGACCTATCTAGGATTATAACTTATGAATGATAATCAAATATAATAAAATAAACTTTTAATGTAGTTTATATTAAAAATATATATTTCATTTTTGGTCGAAGGTATTAAGAAACCAAATATTTTCAGATTAAAAAAAAAATGTCAAATATGGATTACAGTTTTGTTCGAAATGGGTAGAATTTCATTAAAATCTAAAAATAGGGATGTTGAATAATTTTCAAAAATGATTTTATTTTATTCATAAACTATCTTAATTAACTCATAAAAAATATTAATAGAAAATTTTGATTTTCCAAAACAATTCTTGTTTCTTTGTTTGTATTTTTTTCGCTACGATACCGTGCATCCAATGAGATAAAACTAAAACTTGCGCGAAAGCTAGATATAGAAAAATAAACTTACAGCAGGAGACGCGCGTGTCAAATGTATTTGAAATAGATTTTCTATAATTCTACAATATTTTCTTTCAGCATAATTTTGAAAATTGACTATAAGCAAATGTCAAGCGTCAATTGGCAATGGCACATGCCATTTTCAGCTTATCGCATACACATTAAACACAACTTATCAATCGCTAAATAACTACATGAATTTACAATATGTATCAACATCCTTATTTGTTGCAACTGTTTAAAAATTATATTTTAAATTTTCATTATGAAAAAGAAAAAATAATTAATTAGTATGATTAAAGAGAATGTTGATAATTTCAATTTTTAATACACTTAAATTTTTATTCTTTTTGAATATTTTAGTTGTGAGTTACTATGTCATAAATACAAAATTCCGATTAAATTCTATATAAAATGAATCTGAATTAATAGGAAATTAAAAAGATTAAATCAAAAATTTAATTTTTAATTAATTCCGATTAAAATCTTTTCGAAATTTTGAATCCGAATGAATAGAGAATTATTTCCGATTCAATTTCAATAGAATTTAATTGAACTTTTTTATGATAAATTAAGAATAAAAAAAATATATATATATTTATACTAAGCATGGAAAAATATGGCTGTGGGAGTCACAAGACTCCATAGATACGACTTGTTAAGATTAATGTTTGAAGGCTGTACCTAATTTTATAATTTTTTTTATCTATTCAATAAAAATGTCTAATAATACAATATTTTTTTAAAATCTAATTTTTCTCTACATATATATTTTGATGATTTTAACTCCGAAACTCGAAGTATTCATAATCAAAGGCCGAGTGCGTGTACTTTAAACTTTTCCAAAATTACCAACATGTATATTACTGCGAAAAATGATCGAATGACGTGGGCTAACTAGGAGCATGTAAACAGTACCGACATTATTGATGTTTTTGTTTTTTTTTTTATTTGTAAAATGTCAAATACATAAATAAAATAAAAAATATATCTTCCTCTACCGAGATGGTTACCTTTGAAGGCACTATCCTCTCCGACTATATAACCATTTTCTACTGTCTTCGTTTCTAAACCTAAACCTATCCTGTGAACTAGTACTACAATTGTTGTAGATTCGGTTTCATTACCAAAAATTGTAAAAGCTCTCCCCACTGTGCTATTTGTACCAATCCTCTTAACTGTGACGAAAATCTCTCTCTCTCTCTCTCCTTAAATCTTGTAAGAATTGCAATGGGATTCACTCAGTAACTAATAAAAACTACTCAGAATACAAAAGTAGCTAAAATTATGACTTCAAATGGAGTGTCATATTTGAAGCTTGTGGAGTGGTTCCTAGAATTTTAAGAAACGATACATTGTCCAATCTTATTAATGTTTCTTCAATCCTGTAACAATTTCCTACTTTATCATATTTTTCTTCTCTTCCAACCTTCACAATTACCTGCCCCCCCCCCATCTACATCCAATTAATGTTGCCCATGACGCCTGATGTAAATGTGGCTATTATTATTATGACATTAATCACATAACCTTCGCCTGCCCACTCCTTTATTCAGATAAACTATAATTCTTATCAACATAGATCATAATTAATTCTTAATCAGCATAGATCATAATTCTTTTAAGCTCGCTAGCCCGTATGGGTGTTTTTAGTTTTTACAATATCCTATATATTCTATCCTTAAAACAATTTTGAAATCCTCTCCTCTCTCTGTCCTTGACTTAGGCGGTCCCAGTTCCAATTTTAACTATCATTTTTGCTATCCCTTTCTCAATGTTTATTTTTTTTTCAAAATATAGATTCTCTATTGTTAACCCCTCCGTGGCCCCTTATCTAAGTGTCTAATATCAAAATCCTTTGCAAGAAGGCTCGTCGAGTTCCGGCGACGCAGTTTTTATCCAATTCCTTATGTACTGTTTGTTTTTTATTATGTATGTTTAAAAAATCCTTTTCCTCGCTATCAATTAGGTATAGATTATTTGTGGTAGCGTTTTTTAAATTAGCCTGAAAGAAATTGATATAAAGAGAAATTAAAAAAAAACAAAAAACTTGTTTTAAGTTTTATAAATTTCGTTTATTTATTAATTTGATGTTATTTGAAGAACAATGATTTTTTAGTAACAATTATAATTAAATTACAATAATGTGATAACTTTAATATATAATAATTAATAATAATAATAAATAATTTCTTTATACTTGGATGGTATTCGTCCAAAATAAGAACATCCACTTCTCTCCTATAAAACTTTATTTAAAAAAAATTTTGTTGACGTAGAGGAAGAAAAATAGGAAATTATTTCAGAATAGGCCAAAACAACCCCGATTTTGCAACCTTTATAGTTTAAAAATTAACGGTCTAGTGGAGGGGGTGGGTGTTAGCCCTTCTAAGGGAACATAAAAAGTAACCACAGAAATAAATAACAGCAAATTAAATAAGATTTACTATAAAGTTTTTTCGAAAAATTTATACTTCTTGAGTTACCCATGATTCAAAATATATCGTAAAACGTGCCGATTCGTTCGAGAAAAATTTAAATATACTGTAGGGTTTTTATAGATTTACTTGTTGTGGAATCTTGTTTTTTATATGTTGAATATTTTAATTTAATTTAAATGAAACAACTTGAAATATTTTAATATTATTTTATTATAATAAATTATTTGTACATATGCCACGTGGTTTAATATGCACTGTTCGTACATGGCGTCTAGTATGAATGAATGCTTATGGACGACTGTCCTTGTCGTCCAAGTGCCATGTTGGATGAATGTCTACGTATGTACTACTGGGCTTGTTGAGTTCCTGTACATGAAAATATGCGTTCGTGTGTCTTGCACGAAGTTTATTGATGGGTCGACGAACTGGCCAACCAATGACATCACGTTTTGGATGGTGGTGCCATCTGGCCTTATATTTTTGACTTATTTTGATTATAATATAATCAAAATGATGTAGCATTGAATAATATAAAAACCAATAATATTTCAGTGAAAAGTCAACGATCAATTTTAAAGTAAGTAAAAAACTCTTCAAATTTTGGTAGAAGTTTTTAGCCAAAATCTAGCGAAGCTATTATGAAATGATAACTGTTTAGTTATTTCTTAGCACAAAATTTAAATTTTTGAATCGGTGGCGTTACTTTAAACATTTAAATTAAACGTATCCCATGCACACTTTTAATTATCTTAATACCAATAACACATTCTGAAACTTTTACAGATAAAAAAAAAAAATTCAATCCAAAATAAGCCTAAAACTGAATAAGACACGTAAAAGTTACTTGACTTCAAAAATTTAGTATTTATTTCACAAATATTTTGTTAATTTCTGTAGTATAAAAATAAGGTGAGATATCAAGAGTTTAAGTTAATACTTGCGTATGAGGATGCATTTTTCGAACTACTTTGCGTTTTTTGGTTTCACCAATTTTTTTTTTTAATTATTTTATTAATTACTGTTAACATATGTTTCGGTCTATATGACCACTTTCAAAACGTTGTGAAAATGGTCATATAGACCGAAACTAAAAAAATAGACCAAAAAATATGTCAACATTAATAAGTAAAATTAATTAAAAAAAAAAAAATTGGTAAAACAAAAAAACGCAAAGTAGTTTATATATATTTTTTTTAAATAATGTTTCACAAAGTAAATCATCAAACCATACAAACGGATGAATTTTATTGTATATTTTACGTTATATTGTAAATTGTTTTTCCAAACCTAAGCCCTTAATGCAGTTTATCTTCATAAAATTTTGTATCCAGCCAGCAAAATAGTTTTCAAATCGATTGAATAA
Organism: Chrysopa pallens; assembly: GCA_020423425.1. Lineage (NCBI taxonomy): Eukaryota > Metazoa > Arthropoda > Insecta > Neuroptera > Chrysopidae > Chrysopa > Chrysopa pallens. Next base: position 5,670,888 of record CM035593.1, on the reverse strand, counting down.
CTGAAAAAATTAGGAAGTTATCGTTGAATTTAATTTAAAAACTAATATAATTTTTTAGGATATATTTTTAAAAATACATGGAAATTTTTATTTTCATAATAAATCCGTTAGTTTTTAGGCAAACAATATAATTCAGTTCACATAGTATTTATAGAAATAAAAATCCAATATTTCTGCCTGTTTTTCTATAAGCTTCATTTTTGTTAAACAACTTTTTTCGTTAAGTGAAAGTGTGAGAAAATTGATCAAATTTTCATTTTTTAGTAGCGGTAGCACCCACCGCGTCAACTACAACACCTTTTTTAAACTATGAAGGTTAAAACATTTTAAATTACCTACATGCAAAAAAAAAAAAAATTCGTCAAAATCGGAGTAGTTTTAACGCACTTTTTTTGTCTAATTTTCTTGCTTGTTTTTGTTTTTTATGTAGTAAGATTACTAATATATATTGGATTTGAAAATTATAATCAATCAATGAATAATTGGATTCATTTTTCAACGAAAGCACCCTGATTTTTTTCAATTAACCAATCGATTTGAAAACTATTTTGCTGGAAGGCTACAAGATTTTGTGAAGATAAACTGCTTTTGAGTGTTTTTGAATAAAATTTAATTAAGTATGAACTTCAGTCCTTGATATCTCAGCTTATTTTCATGCTACAAAAATAAACTGCAAAAAATGAAAATATTTGTCGAACAAAATACTAAATGTTTGAAGTTAAGCAATTTTTACGTATCTTATTCAATATTAGGCTTATTTTGGATTTAATTTTTTTTTTTTTTAAATTGAAAAATAATAAAGTAAATCGAATGTTTTTTATAAACGAAAGATTAAATTTTGATTCAATAACTAAACTTTGTGCCAAGAAATTAACTAAATAGTTTTAATTTCATTAACGCTAGATTTTGGACAAACAATTCTAGCAAAATTCATTTTTAAGATTTTTTTGAGTACTTTAACAAAAATTCATTTTGATCTTATGAATTTTCTCTGAAATATTATTGGTTTTTATAGTATTCAACGCTAAATGGTAGATACTATAAAAATATTACTCGGACGAATCGGTACTTTTTACGAGTTATAATTCGGTTAATATTATATCCATAGAATTGATTCAATTTTATTCTTTATTCATTCTTTTTTTTAAATAATACATAAATGTATAGAATAAGTAAAAAAAATAGGATGGGGCATATGAAGAGAAGGGGAAGGTATGCAGCTATGGCTGACTTTATAAGGAACTATCCCAGTATTTACTTTGTGCAAATCAAATAGAAAACCATCCGTAAGGGTAGTCGGCACCCGATAATTATGATCAAATGCTTCCCGAATATAGTGATTCGATTCAGGATGTAGAATACACATAATACTTATATGTAGTAGATTTAAATAAAACCTGTAAAATTAACATGAATAAACCTGATAAACAAATATTTCTGCTTGTTTTTCTAAAAACATCATTTTTATTGCTAAGCTTTTTTTCGTTAAAGTGTGAAATTTTCGAGCTATTGAATAAAAAAAAAGTATTTTTTAAACGTAAAGCGGATATTTTGAATCAGAGATAACTCAAAAAATTTTTTTTTTTTTTTTTTAATATAATTATTAATGAGAACTCTAGGATTTTTCGAATAAATTTCGATTTTTTTCCCAATTTCCTAGATCAAATTATTTTGTATTTTATAAATACTTATTTCGACTAAAAAGTAGTAATCATCAGTATGAATTAGCTAATTGTAATGATTCTCTGAGGAGATGTTACTCGTGGCTAATTTGGTGACGGTTTGCACATGTTTGCACATGTTGGTGACGGTTTGCAAACCGTCACCAAATTAGCAACGAGTAACATCTCCTCAGAGAATCATTACAATTAGCTAATTCATACTAATGATGACTACTTTGTAGTCGAAATACGTATTTATAAAATACAAAATAATTTGATCTAGGAACTTGGGGAAAAAATTGAAATTTATTTTAGCTGAAAAAGTATTGACTTTTCGAAAAACCTGAAATGATTTAATGATTTATTTTTTCATAAATTCTCTATTTTGATTAGTGTCTGTAGACATTTTTCTTTGCTATTTTCATTTTCACGTAGATCACTTTCTAATTTTTTAAATTCATCATAAGTTATTATTGGTTTAGTGATGGAAGTATCTCCTTTTACAATGTTTATTGTTACGTTTATCAATTCTGAAGCTTTATTCAAATACGATAATGCATTTTGTACAGATTCTATATCTTGTCTTATAATTCCTCGTTTTTCATAGCATCTACCTAAAAGATTATAAACTCTGTAATCTTTTATAGAATCTACAATATAATAGTATTTTAATGGTGAATGATTGTTTTCAATTTGTTGAAGATGATTTATTGATTGATTATAATATTCAAATGCTTCCTGTAATTGATCACACTTGTTATGTCCCAATTCGTAATATATATTACTTAAATGTAATAAAAGTTCAAAATTTAATTCATTTACTTGGTATTGTTTGGCTAAAACCAATCCTTGTTGAACGTATTTTATAGATATTTCTGGTTCATTTTCGAATACACGTGCAAAATCACCACAAGCAGTTACTAAACAAGATGCACACTCATATTTATCTGAATCATTTAGATTATTAAAAAAATAATTTGCTTTTTTAAATATTTCTTGAAATTCTTTTTCAGAACGTATTATTTTTATCATGCTACAAAAACAATAAATAAATGCCTTATAAATATTGTTTAATTGTTTATGAATTTTTGTATAAAATTTTTTCAATAAATAATTCAATTTATCTTCAATTTCAATGAATTCCAATTGAATGGTTTTTAAATCCAAATTGATTTGACTTTTTTCAACCAGTGTTAAATTACTGTTAAATAATATGAGTTTGTTTTTAATAATCAGCAAATAAATTAAAATGTTATCATCATTAATTATTTTTAAATCATTTTCATTTAGATGATTCAATTTCAATAATATTTCTTGTGAAATCATAATTTTTTTATGAATTATTTCAATTGAATCATTAATTGTAAATGATAAAAATACTTTACATTTTAAATCATAAACATTATACATAACTAATGGTCTTTTTGAATTATTTAAAATAATTTGAAGTAATTCATTTGCTTCATGATATTTATCAAATATAATGAAAAATTCAAATAAAAGTAATTTATATTCAATATCAATATTATTCTGTGATAATTGTATTTGTTTACAATTCTCTTGATTATGTTCATTTTTCCGTTTTTGTTTTTCTAATGCTTTAATAATATCATTTTTATTGTTTTCTTTTTGAAGATAATTTATTTTTATATTTATTAATTCGGTAACTTTATTATAATGTAATAAAGCGTTTTGTATGGATACTAAATCGTGTTTAATAATTCCCCTTTTTTCATAATATTCAGCTAAACGTTTATGTAATTTATGTTTTAAAAAGAATTCCGTATAATCTTGATCGTATTTAACTGCATATTTAAGATAATTAATTGATAAAAAATAATTTTTAAATGCTTCATCTATTTGATTATATAATATATATTTTTCACCTAATTCAAAGTATTTATCACTCAAATCAATTATATGTCTCAAATATGAACAATTTATATGAATATCATTTAAATTGAATTTTCGTTGTCTGATAATTTCTAATTCCACGATGAAATTTTTTCTAAATTTTTCTTTTACATGCTGAGTAATAAAATACCAACATGCATCAGCTAAATGGAAAATGGATTGATGTTTGATTATGGCATCATTTAATTTATTTAAATAATTATTGATTTTCTTAAAAATTTCTTTAAATTCATTTTTCGACCTTATAACTTTCGTTTCTTTAATTAAATCACAAAAAAATATAACAAAATTTTTAAAAATTACATCGATATCATTTAATTTATCAAATTTATTCAAAATTTCCATAAAAATTGCTTTAATATTTATATGACAATTGATATTTTCTTTTCTTAAATCAATACAATTTGTTATTAATTCAATATTTAATTTAATTATTTCACAATTAAATTCATTATAATCATTTGTTTCCATTAAAAAGTTATGATTTTTATCTAAAGAATTCAATTCGAATAGTATTTCATTGAATTTATTTAAATATTCAACACTATGAAAATGATATTTCATTAATAAATGTTTCAATAGCAGAACGAAATAATGTTGTAATGAATTTAAATTTGGATCATTTAAAATAATTTTAATTAATTTATTCGATTCTTTCAATTTCTTTAATTCAATATAAGTATACAACAAAATTATTTTTCTATCAATAATTGTATTGGCGTTTATTTTTAAACATTTTGTTTGTAATTGTAAACCTTTGCAATTGTATCCTAAATAAAATAATGTCTCTATAATATATTCATAACAATCTGTACATAAATTATTGGTATTTTTTATAAAAAATAAACAAATTTCTTCATAAATTGGTTTTAAAAATTTATTATATACATCAAAGTCATATAAAGTATAAAATGATTGATCATGTATTATCTCTAAATACAAATCATATAAATGCAGGTGGTCACCTCCTCCATTTAATGATGTATTTGTTTTATTTAAATGAATACAACATTTGATATTTGTACAAACTAAATGATCACAAAAACTGAATTGATTTTTATTTATTTGTTGAACACGGTCAAGAAATTGTTCGTAATATTTGAGGCCTTCGTTTGTCATATCTAAGTCGTAATAGCATGTTGCTAATGTTCTATACATTTGAATAGATCTTGGTATCTTTTGATCATGACAATAATCATATTCATAAATGTTACTTATCAAATTAAAATCAATTTTTGCTGGTAAAATATGATTCTTCACTTTTTGCAATAATGATTTTCTATTTAAATTGAACAGACCATGAACTAATTCATTCGATCTGGCAATTTTTGCTGAACAACTAGCTAGAATACTTTCATCTGTCGGTCTTGGTGAAATTAAATCATCACCAAGTTTTAATAACTCGTGATAAGCAGTATCTAAGTCTCGTTGATATTGTCCTAAAATTGATACAGTATGATCCATAACGTAATCTACTTTTTTAATAACCGTTTTCTGATGACTTTCTTCAATTATTTTATTTCGTATAGATTCCAATGTATTTAAATAAAGCATTTCATAGTTAATTTTGCTTAAAATGTCTTTGATCTTAAAACGTATTTTTATTCTTTCATTATTATTTCTTTCTTCTTCAATTTTTTTCTTTTTATCATTGTTTTCTTGTTCACGTTTTTTATTTAATTCATTGCTAAAACTAATTATAGATTGTTTATCTTTATTCGATATAGTTTTGATAAAATTTAAAAATTGAAATTCCTTCAATTCTTCTTGATAACCAGCTTCTTGCTTAGTTATTAATTTTTCCTCAACTTCTTGATAGTAAATTTCTAATATTTTCATAAATTTTTTGATATTTTCTTCACTATAAGATAAAAAAATTTTATCTGATGAGATATTCATTTGTTGATAAGTTGAATGTAACTTTTTCCATAATTTTTCACTCGTTTTACGATTTTTAGATTGCAAAATTTGAGCTAAAAGTATTATTAAATTAATTAATAAGTTTTTTGATTGACTGAAATTAGTAACATCAGAGTTAGCAATATCTTTATCTCTATTATCTGTAATTTTATTAGACTTTTGCATACTATTAAAAGACTCCGCCGCTTGCATTCGTTTACTTTTAATCATTTTATTTAATTTATCAGAATTATTACTTAATGATTTTGCACTTTCGTGATCATTATTATTTATTAAGAACATATTTACGTCATTTTTAATTATAATTTTTAATATATCTGATTTTATATTGAAAATAATTATTTCTAATTCTTTTACATTTTCTTCATAATCTTCTAACTGCTTATGATGGTGAATCAATAAGTCTCTGGTATTATTCAAGTTCTTTAAAGCAACTAATAACTGATCATTTATATCAATTTTTTTATCTGAAATGATTTCATGACAGAGCTCTCCAACTATTGTTAATATTCGTCCAAAAAAATATAAATCTGCTCTTGATGTTAAATTGACATTTTCATATAAATTGAATTCATTTTGGATTTTGTTTAATACCATTTGCAGATATAATCGCGATGAAAAGTTAATAATATTTGATATTTTATGTGTCTTTGGATTGTAACTTAATGCAAATGATTTTATTTGATTAACCCATTCATTATTGTTGATCATGAAGTTTTGCTCTTGATATAGAATGTGTATGATTTTAATTTTTAAATTAAATAAATCACTTATTAATGTTTGTTGTTCCTCATTGTTATTAAATAGTAATTCTTTCTCAGTATCACTTAACACCGATAATGTTTGGTTCAAGTGATACACCTTTTTAAAATCAATACCTTCATCATTTATTTTCATAACAATTTCCTCTGAATTATTTTTAGTTTTTCTATTAACTCTTTGCAAATATCCGTATTTGTTCCTGATGCAGTCGCAGTCTTGATTGTTGTATGAAAGTTGTCCTGCTCGCTGTCCAATGTTAGTAAATATTTCGAACAATTTCGAATTCGATATATCAATTTTGACTTGATTTAGAATTTGTAACATTTCAGTTAATATTTGTAAGTCTTTTTGTTTCCGTAAACATTTAATGTCACTCATTTTATCAGTTGTAAATGAAAATATTTTTCTATGGATTAATTTTCTATAAAGTTAAAAAATTTTAATTTAATTAGGGCGAATATGAACTAAGAAAGAAACACTATAATTCAATATGTTACACAAAAAAACTGTATTTTCTTTGTTAGGCCCGGGACGTTTCAGTCCATGTGTTACATCAAATTTTTTAACTACTATTACTTTTTTACATTTTTTTTTATTTTACTTAATAGGGATAATTATTTAAAAAAACTATTCCATAAAAATCAAGTTATTTATACTCCCTTTTTTGTGGTTGGTTGCATGTTTACAGAAGGGTTCCAAATCAATTTTTGAACTATTCTTAATCAATAGCATTTGTAAAATACACTAAATGTGCAGCCCATATGTGTTTAATAGTTTAATTTAAGTTGTTTGTTGCAAATTTTACGATATGAGAAAAAAAAGTTTTTTATTATGAATGTTTCTTAAACATTGTATGGTTTAAAAGCTGGTTGGTTCTTGGATCCAATGGACTGACTCGCTGACTCATGAACTTTTAAGGTCTAGAATACGCCACCGAAATTTCAGCTCGTTAGTACTGTTCGTATATTTGAGTTATTTTGATGACAGATGAACTGGCAGGCGGATGGAAACTAATTAGGCGATTCTACGAACATCTATACTAAAATTTTGGTAGTGCCCTCTATATTTACTAGATATTTAAAACCATTTTAACGTTTTTAGTTTTAACGTTAATAAACATTAAGGGATTAGGTGTAGTCAGAATTAAAAGAAAAATCAACTTTGCATTTTGAAATATGGTATCTTGATAATATTTCCTGAAAATCATTCAATCAATTTGACAATTAAAAAAGCAAATTACTATCGCACATATTGGAATTTTTTTCTCGAAACATTTTCAAAGTTGTTGATGAATATAATTTAAAGGCAGATTTCGAATAAAATTATGCAGCTTATTGTAGATACAAAGAACTTGTCTTGAAAACTTTGATTTTTTTGGAACGAAGTTCCTTATGGGACGATGCGGAGGGGTACCTACCCTAACCGTGAAAAAACGTCCGTAACGTAAGATTATTATTATTTACAACATACATAACAGTGTATAGTAACAACCACAAACTTTGTGTTCGTGTTATGTATATAATTGATGTATGTTGTGTTGTGTGTTGTTCGTAGTATGTATGTTTTATTTTTGTGGTTGGCTGTGTATAATTCATTTACGATTATTTTTTTAATTTATTTTATAAATCATTGTAAATAAATTAAAGTTGATAACTTTGTAAATTAGTTTTTTTTAATTTTTATCAATAAAAATAAAATTATTTTTATCAATAAAAATCATAATAAAAAATGTATACCCGAATAATTATTTTCTTTATACCTCGAATAAAACTTAAAAATAATATTTTTAGAATTAGGTACTTCGTTCCTATCCGGTGTCCCACGACACCACACACTTTTTTTTTAAATAAAGAAGTGGTTTTTTACTTAATTATCAGCAAGAAAGCTTCCATAATCGTGATTCCCTTTAATTGATTAATTTCAAATGAACCCTTAAAAAATTTTTTATGATAACCTCGGTTTGCAAATTTCGGAACTAACAAAGGTGAATATAACTTTTTCAAAAATTTTTAAAGTCAATTTTTTCAACCATTGATTCTTTTAACAACTTTCCTTACAACATAAGTGCTTGTCGACTTTCCTGAATTTAGTTTAGTTTGTTATTTCGACCGTTATTTGTTTAGAGTATTTTTAATAATTTGAAACTAGATTTCGAACAAAAATCGCATAGATAAAATTGAAATCGCATTTTTTCTTAAAACTAGTGTAATTTAAAAAAAAATAATTATCTAAAAAGCTTAATTTTCTTAAATTTTCGGAAAATTTTGAATACCTTTTTTCTGGTATTTTGTGGACTTTTCTGGTGTATGGGATCTATTTCGGTGACCGAACTTTTAGGTCAATTTAAGAAAAGAAATTTCTCCACATATGACAATTAAGAAGTATTATATTAAAAAAAAGAAAAACATTATTATTACTTTGGAAATAAATAAATCTAATTTCTAACAGAATGATAATTATTTGCTTAGTATTTAATGTAATTCAATGATAGTTTTTAATTAAAGATATGTATAATTTTCAAAATATTGAATTCAAATAAATTTAATTGTTTTTAATTTACTTACTGAAGTTAATTTTTTGTATTCTGTACAAATAGTATGACCTTTACAACATTTATTTTCTGACTGTCACTGATAACTAAATAAAAACATTTTCAACAATTTGATATATTACTACTAATAATGGGGAGGGGATGAGGAATAGAAGAAATGTTTTTGAACAGAAAATACCTAGTGGAAGTAACAGATAGAACAAATTTTTGAAAAGGAAAATGGAGATTTATTTAATTATTATTTGTATCTATTTTACAGTGATAAACGTGTTTTGGCAAAATTTGGTCAGGAGCTATTTGTTTGGTCACTATTTTTTCAATATGGCATGCAAAATTTTTGATTTTCTTTTAATCGCTCTGTTTATTTCTATTCGATTTAATAAAACTTAGAATGGGCATTTTATACCTCTCTGTTTATTTCTATTTGGTTTAAGAAAACTAAATTGTAAAATATTTTCCACAAATACCTCGTATTTATAAATAATTTATTTTAAAACTTACTTTACCCCCCATTCGATAGGTATAAGAGAAAAAAGTTTTTGAAAATTTACATTTTAGCGCCAAAAATCAGTTAATTTGATTTTGTTTAACTTTAAAATACCCATCGGCACTCGTACAAAAATCGAAAGTTTTCAACCTACAAGGAAGTGAAAAAGAGGAGGTGCATGGTTAGAATAGATTAGATTAAAAAGACGGACAAACAATCGGAAATGGACTAATTAGGTGCTTCTATGAACATCTATACCATTTTTGTTTGTGTGGTCAATATAAGTAGCGTTTCAAACTTTAGACTAAGACTAATATACTCTAACATATTATGTGTGTCGAGTATAAAAATAAATACAATAAAATCAAAAAGCACACGTACCCAAAATATGGTGGAAGCTTTGAATAAAAACAATAACCTAATTCTTGGCTATACTATCATAATATTTATATTATAACATTAATTCAACACCGAAAAATAGATCAAATTTAACTTGTAAAATTTGATTGCAAACACGATAAAAAGCTTGTAATATAATAAATATTCATTAAATAAGTCTACGCAGCTAAAACGTGATGAATTTTCATTTATCAATTATTTTAATATCAATGATTTTTTATCAATTATTTTTGTCGCTGTATAATTAACCAATATGTTTTATGGTCATATATAAATGACTAAGTTTGCGGCTTCCCACGGAATGTATACGTTCAAATGTTTCAATAATATAAGGAAATCAATAATAAATTCTTATATCTGGTGTTCTTTACAAATAAGTATGTTGAAATAAATGCAGCTAAAGATTCAATTTTCCACACTGAAGGTTACCACCCATCTTTGGAATTTATTTTCACTTACGACTGTGATACTTCTTCTGTGAATCTATCTAATCTAGTCTACCACCTGAATCGGGCATTTATTCGTTAATTAACAAAGTTAACAATCTTCTTCACAGATTAACCTTTAAGTTAACTCATAAAATGTTCACACTCTAGTTAACTTCCGTTAATTTAATCCGTTAAATTAGTTGACATGTTGCCATTCTTTTTATTTTTAATATATTTGAACAAACAAGTCAATAAATAAATGCATGCTATTTATATCCATGTGTTTGTAGACTCATCGCATAAATTTAAGCAAGAATGAATCACATAGAGTATAAGATATATACAATAATGTATATGTTACGGTAAATGTACACTTTTACCGTAAAATGTGTACATTTCCCAAAAAGTTATATGTGAAATGAATATAATGTATATGTACATTTCCCGGAAAATGTGTACTCTTGCCTTCACGTTTTGGTAAATGTATACGCTTACCTTCATCTTTTAAGAAAAGTTACGACGTTCGAATTAATCGCGGGATTGAAATCACTGCTAGCAGTCATATAGTACATGATACATATCCGTATTGGAGGTTCATGCTAAGATCTCAGCGCCATAGTAACAAAAATAACAACTACTCATATTACACTCGGTTGACTATTTTCCAGAGTAAAAAATGTGATTAGTTATTGTAAAATATCATACACTATACAGAATATGCCAGCTTTTTCTTTTCAAGACTAACGGGTGTTGAGTTCACAAAAACAGGTAAATAAAAAGTAGTAGCATCACTGATCGAATAGTTTGTTTGTTTTTGAGAGAACGTAATAAAACTGAATCTCCATTTAACTCACTTGAGGATTATTTTCGAAAAATAGTGAAGTATTTGCTTATTTGGATTAAATAGTATTTCTACGTTTCATAGAAAGTCTATTGATTGAATTGTATTCTTTATCCAAATCTCTATTTTACCTCTTTTGTGGTAGAATTTTCCAAAACCCACCCTTATATGATGCTTACGTTATTATGAAAGGACCCTATTGGCCAAAATTGTGACGTTTTTAAAAGTTTACGTTAGATGATGATGAAATAGAATGAAAATTTGAATCCGTTTTTAAATCCATTTGGGGTTGTATTAAAAAAAATTATTTTCGTCTACATTATATTTGGAGGTTGAATTACCAAAAATAATTTCTGAGTGGTCGTCTCCATTATAATAGGATCTTCTGTTATAAATTTCAAGAGTTTTGATTTAGCGGTTTGTTCTGTAACTTGATCGATAAACAAAATTTAAACCACTCTTTCGGGGCTTAAATTTTAAAAAATGTTCTATGTTTAAAATTTTAAATTTTTTGTCTTAGCGGTTTGGACTGTATCTTGATCAAAATTCAAAATTTACCCCTTTTCTCCAACCCTTTAATTGTTGAATTTAAAAAAATCGTTTTTGCTTTCGCCTATGTTATAACAAGATCCTCTGTTCAAAATGTCAAGGTTATTGAGGCAGCAGTGTCGTCGAGTGATTAATCGTAAGTTATTTTCTCGATAATCTCTTTACTCTGTTGTTCAGTATTTCATTAAAAAAGTTTCCCACTTTCAAGATCTCTGTTCATTTCCAGCCTTCAAAATACTTTTCAGTACTTTATAACCCTCTTCTTCTTCTTAGGTCAAGTCTATTTTCCACGTTGACTCCAGGGCAGTTGTTTTTCTAGTGGTTTGGTCTTCACCTTGATCAATATATCAAAACTTTAACTCTTTCTCCACCATCATACAAGAAATCTTTATACAAAATTTCAAGCTTCTAAATCTAGGAATTTCGGTACTGAATTGATAAATATCAGTGAGTTTTGCCTTGTATTTACAAAATGTCCTATTTTAATGCTAATATCCTTTTTAAATTAATAATTCAGAAATGATGTCCAAGTAAAAAAATCTTTTCATTATGAACTAATTAATTCATAATGCAAGAATAACAATCAGGATTTTGGGCATTTAAATAAACACTTTTTTTTAATTTATAAATATATTTTTGTATTTGGCTTTAACATATATACTTGATTATATTTTAATAACGACTCCATTGTTACAAAAAATCTGCAGGGCATGATAAAGTTTATCCATAATTCATGCAAGTATTGAAATTTGATGTATACATTCTTAAAAAGTAACATGCTTTAAAAAAGAATTTTCAATACAGAATTATGTTTTGTGGCAGTCTTGAAAACTTGATTTTTCGGATATAAATAATATTGGTTATACAATGTAAATTTTGAAATCAACTTATTCGAAATAATCGTCCTCATAGCTGCTTACAATTTCTTTAATAATCACTAGGAGTGCATTTGGACCAGTGGGTGTACAGACTATTTTTGTTGAACTTTATAGAAAAATATTTCAAATGATCTTTTAAAAAATATTTCAACATATTTAATTTAATGAAAGCTATTGTACTTCCATCACCAGTAAGCATATTTCAATATCTCAGATTACACACATTTTTCTATAATAATTAATAGTTTTACCTTTACAAATATTTATACAATAATCGACGCACATACACGAATCATATGTGAAAACTGGCAAAACCAATAGACAGTTAATAAACAAAATTTTGACGCTTCACTTAAAAAACACATTGAATATTAATGAAACTAAAATTGAATTCATTCAAAATTAGATATTTATTTATTTCGTCTCAAGTATGTTACAACAAAATCCACCACTTTAATATTAGGTAATAAATAAAATATACTAAATAAAATATCGAAAATTATGACCTTTAATTTCTATTCATATTTTAATAATAGTTAAATCGAAAATTCCTAAATTAGCTTCATATAATTAAGATTTTTCCAAAAAATTTGTATTTTTTTCATTTTGTACATCAAAATGCAATATACATATTTTTTATTTGCAAACATCCAACTAAACTAAACAAATAATGTTTGGATTATTTTTTCCTATACGAAAGTTTATGCCAGCGTCGCTAAATATTTCACATATGAAACGGTCCTGTATTTACATTTTTAATTAAGTTTGTTTTAACAAATTTTTATGAATAATATCAGTCATCATTTTTAGAGGATTTTTCTTAAATTCTTTATTTGAAATTAACGTCTTAAATGTTTTCACATTTTTGACGATATTTTTCTCACGTGTTCGTCTCTTTTCTATAGGTTTCTTTTTTTGCCTGTTTTGAGATGCTTTTTCAGTTTGTGGACCTAAAAAAAAATCAAATTAAATCACTTGTGGTGGGCTGGTTCTTAAGAGGTCGTTTATATTTTTCTGATTAATTACATTGTTGTTTTCATTCTCAAATTATAAAAAACAAAGAGTATAAGATAGAGGAGAACGCTGTCATTACCGGCAATGTTAAAAAGCGTACACGAGTTTCAACGCCTCTAGTGATTGTGTCCAGTCATGAAAACGTAAAACGCGCGGGACATTCGGTTCAGCTCAATTTGAATTTCCTAAGATAAAATATGAAAACAAATAATTTATGACAAAATAATTAAGAATTATTAAAATTTATTAAAGTAATAAATATCTGAAAGTACATAGTAATATAAAATTGATTATAATGATTATATGATTAATTGATTATAACTTTAAACCACCATAACAGTAGTTTAGTACTTGGACACAAACATCAGATGGCATTCGTAACTGTATACGCGACCTTCCCCTCTATCTTATACTCTTTGATAAAAAATCTATTTCTCAAATCTTTTACTACAATAAATTTAAACATTTTCAACAAGGAATTCTTCTCGAATTCACAGTCTAACTCCAAGTATGTGGTACTATCCTAGTTTCTTGAATTTTGCCTTCTAAATTATGTGTTGTAAGTTAAATAAAAAATATACACCCATTTATTTTGCATGCTACGTTACTCACTCTCGAGGACTAAATGTTATTTGATCCGAGGGAGTGAACGTTGAATAATGAAAAATAACCGATAAAGCAACAAATTTTAAGTACTTTAATGTTTATTTGAAAAGTCAATACGCCTTGTGTTATCCGTGGTTTAAAATGTCCCTTTAATATAAATTTTGAATAATTTATACTAATAATTATAAAACCTTATCTCTCATTAAAAAAATTCTGTAAAAAGAATGAAGCTTATATAAAAATAAGAGTCAATACGTTTTGTTATTCGTAGTTTAAAATGTCGCTTTAACATAAAAAATGCATGTTTTGAATAATTTTTAATAATTATTATAAAACTTTACCTATTATTTAAAAAAATTATATAAAAAGAATGAAACTTATATAAAAACATGAGTGGAAGGATTTTTTTTAATTTCTATAAATTCAATATTAACCGAATTATAAATCGTTGTAGGAAAATTGATTTAATTGCATTGAATTTGTTGCTTTATCCATTTTGTGGTTGTTTAGAATTTTTCACAATTCATCACATAGAATGGATGTCGAGGGAATTAGGAAAAAAACACACAAAATAAATAAAACATTATACAATTTAGAACAAAGCGTAAAACATAAAATTCATAAATTTTATGTAGTTTTTGATATAAATAATTAAATTAACTTTACATAACTCATCAAATACTTTTTTATTCACATTACTCAGAGATTAAGCACACTTAGGCCATTTTTAAATATGCCACTATTTTTTCCATTTTAAAGACCGAACTTTAATAGACTATCATTTGTCTGCAAGAAATCATTTGAGAACTAATAATAATACATTTGAGAACTAATAGTAAGTACTAATAATAATACATGCACAAATATTGAATAGATGTCTTACTTGTGGATTGAATAAGAGATTCTAAAGATGGTAATGCATCCCGAAGAGGCATTAAATCGCCAGTAATTGCAGTTTTCTCACGTTTTTTCTTCGCTGCTACAGATTTTCTTGCTTGTTCCACTACATTAATCTTGTTTAATATAAATTCGTGCCTTAAAGCAATTTTATCTTTTTTAGATAATTGTTTACCATCGCTTATTTCTGACTTAATGGATTTAAATGATCTTACACTTTTTGTATCATCATTTAGACTTTTTTTTAAATCATTAAAAGAAATTTTTACGCCTTCAAAAATATTTTGTACATCATTTGTCAATAATGGAACAATTGGTAATTCTGAATTGTAAGTTCCGTTCGCGTTTACAGGTTCCTGAGTGTTATTTGATAAATGATATTTTTGTCTCTGACGTCGTATTTTTCCCATTTTTCAAATTATTAACAACACTTTCAGTTTAGAATAAACTTTTAACAACTTATTGAACAAAACATAAACACGTGCCAATTAATTGAATCCAGAAGTGTCAGAAAGGGAGGATTCCTTTGAATTTTACACTGTGTCAGTTTCAATTATAGATATGAGATATACAATAGTAATCTTTGTTGTTTTTCTTATATTCACAATTAACCATTCTCACATCCATACTTAAGGCTCAAACCTGATTGCAAAATAATATTTTTAGCGTTTTACCTAGATTATAGACGGTGTTGTTTTACAATACATATAAATTAAAGATTTTTATGAAGAAATATAAAAGTTTTACTTATAAATAATTTATTTTTTCTATTTAGTAAAGAAAAAGGAAATAATATCCGAAAAAAATAAATTAAAAAATGGACAAAGGTAATTAAAAAATGCACTATTATTCCATAAATTTTTGAAGTGAAACTTCTTTACGGAGGGTAAAATTCAAGGATTTGAGGCGGAAAAGGGGAAGTAGCGCTAGAGGAGAAGCTAGTGGGGGAATCGCTTGTATAGCAAGACGAGCAAGCCTTATACATTTATATAAAGAATTGAATAAAATATAAGCCACGCCTCTTAAATTTAATTGGTTTACATATTTAGAGTTGACCAATAGCGTTTTACAATAAAATTCATAAATTTCATATAAATATAAATGAAACGGTTGGAGAATCACTTAAGCGTTTGCCTTTGAAGTATTAAAGTGTTTAATTTCTTTATATAATTTGGTATTTAATTTAAAATATTTATTAAAAATTGTTTTAATTCTTAAAAACCGAATAATTAATCCAATACATTTATTTTGTTTGAGAATAAATGAAATGCTACAATATATATTTATATATATATTGATCTGTTTATTTATTTAAAGCGGCTTAAAGAAGTTTCACTTCTATTGTGACCTTATGTCTGTGAGGCTCATTCATTGAATTTTTTTAAATTTCGTTCAAATAATGAAATACGTATTCGATAGATAACAATTTCAAATTATCTTTAATATTATTTCAATTTTACAGTCAATATTTGCGTGTACTAGTTAGTTCTCAAAAAATATTTAATCCTTTTGAGGGCACTGCATCTTGTGTTCAAGTTATTAGAAATCATATATAATACTACTGCTACAGTTAATGAACTAGTTGTCCCCATATATTCTACGCCTAATAAATATTATATCTAATATTTACCTAGATAATATTCTATCTAGATAAAGAATATATGGATTAGAAATAGAAATTGGTAGAACTAAACAAATGAAGATAGCAACTAATAGAGTTAATCGCTTTGATACTACATTTTTTTTTTTTTTTTAAACAGCAAATTTCAAACAGAGAGAGAGTGGCAGAATTATGATATCTTTATTCTATGATTTTAATTCAAATGCACTGTGTTTGGCTGTGTATCCATAAAGAATAATTTGAAAGATAGCATTATTGTTTCAATTTTAAGCAAAAGAGGTCGCTTTTTGCTTTCATAATCTTTAAGGATTCGTTTGACAAATAAGGTGCAAATAAACTGAAATAAACACGTGTTTAATATTTTTGTGAGGTTGATTTAATTTATTTGTAAAATACATAAAAATGAAACAAAAGAAAAGAACTCAAAGTGCTCCAGAAACAAAATCAGATGAACCACCATTAAAAAAACAGAAGAATACACCAAATGAAAATAATTTAGAAAAACCCTTTAAAAAAACGAAGAGTTTCGTTGGGAAATCTAAAAATATACAAACGAAAAATGGAAAATTCAATACGAATACAGAGAAACCAGAGGATTGGAGTAAATTTAAAAAAGAAAAAAAAGAATTACGCTTAGCACGAAAGAAGCAAAAAAATTTATATGAAGTAATTGTTGAAGCGAAAAAAATTGGTGAAACTTTGCGTCGTAAAACATTAAAAGGAGGAGATGAAGAACGTCAAAGATTAACAAGTCAACTACACGAAATGTTAGGCAATAAAGGACAATATGTGAAATTAGTTTTGGCTCACGATATGGCACGAATTGTTCAATACTTGTTAAAATTTGGTTCAACACAAATACGCGAAGAAATTGCGAAAGAGCTAATACCATCGACAGTAACATTAATTCAATCAAAATATGCAAAATTTATCGTTGAAAGAATGTTAAAGTATGGTAGTGCCAAAACCAGATTGAGTGTAATTGACGCATTTTATGGCAATGCTGTTAAATTGGCAAGTCATGCAGTATCAGCACATGTACTGGCGAATGCATACAGTACATGGGCCACAAATCAACAAAAAATAAATTTACAGCAAGAATTTTATGGAGATATATACAAACAAAATAAGGATATTAATGTAAAATGTATTGCAGATGCGTATGAAAAGAGTCCTGATATGAAAGTAGCAATATTAAGTGCGGTTAGAGCGAATTTAGATCGTGTCTGTAACAAAGGGCTGTTAGACAATCAATTAATTCATGCATTATTGGCTGATTATTTAAATGAAATTACTGATGTCACACAACGGAATGAAATTATGGCACAAATGTCATCACATGCTGTTGTTTTGGCTAATACTAAAGAAGGATCTCGTGTGGTTATGAAATGTATTTGGCACGGAACTAATAAAGATAAAAAGGTTTGACAAATTAATTATGAAAAGTATATTTGATTAACTATTTGAAATAATTTGCTTATATTAATATATATATATATTTTTTTTTCTTGTTTACAGACAATTATGAAATCCCTTAAAGAACATATAAAAGATTTATGTTGCCATGAGCATGCCCACACAGTGATTATATGTATTTTAGATTCAGTAGACGATACGGTATTAGTTAATAAGATTTTACTAAATGAAATTGTGTCAAATGCACCGCACTTAGTTCAAAATGAATATGGAAGAAAGGTAAGCATATATAATACTTTACTAACAATTTAGATTAAATTTGTTTAATTTCACCTCCACACGATAATTTTTCAGCGATATCTGGGAAAATTTTACTAAAAAATGAAAATAAATTTTAAGTTAAAAAACATTTTTAAAAGAAGAATATAAACTTTAAATTAAATCTAACCCATAAATTAATTGCATTACACATTTTTTATGATATGAACATTTGTAGAGAGATTTTTATGTCAAGATTAAGTTATATATTGTATTCTTTAAAGCAATATCAGATACAGTAAGTAGTTAAATGGGTAACTGTCTAAAAATGCCGTGTGTTTTTGCTGTTAGCAGTTGAAAAGTGACTCAAACAAATAAAAACTTATTTATCCTCTTCCCTCTAATGTAACGTGACATATTTTAAAATTCTACATAGAATTAAGATTAAATAAAAAAGAAAGTTAAAAATTATTTTATGTTCTCAAATATTTTTAAAAAAATATTTTTTGAAAAAGAAAATCATTGATGATGAATGCTAAATATATATTAAAACTTTAGATTTTAAGTCACGAAGCTTGAGTCCTTACATCCCTTGCCACGACAGTATAGGTTAGGTAATTATAATTAATCTCTTGACCATTAAAACTTTTTTGATTTTAAGTTATTGTAATGATTTTATAAATGCTTATATCAAAATTTTGTTACTACCTATGCAGGGCCAAATTAAATAATAAAACCTCATATTTTTTGTTTATATGAATAAAGTAAAAACTAAAATTTCGGTGTAGTAATTCGGAAAATATGAACATGTTCAAAGTCTCCCCACCTATTTTGAGTTGAACTTAATTATAACTACTGACTGTCGGATTCTAAACAAAAAATTGTTCCACACTAAATACTTATTTTTGAAGCCAATTTTAAATTTCATAAAAACTATGAGATTATTCATTTGCACATTTTTTCTAGCATCATACTATTTAGGTTTCTTAATTTAAATAAACTGGATAAGATATAAATTCGAGTAAAAAAATTTCTAGGTACTTTTATGGTTGGTATCAGCAGGTGATTCACTTCATTTTCATCCAACATTTACAGCAGAATTAAAACATGGTTATGAATCTGCTACAAGTAAGAAAGCAGTTGATGTACGTCGAAAAGAATTATTAGGATATTCATTACCACTATTATTAAATCAAATAGCGGATGACACAAACATGTGGTTAGGAAATAGTTCTATTGCTATAGTGACTTTGGCAACATTGAAAGCTGATCGTAAGTAATTATTAATTTTAATTATAATGTTACCACAGTGGCTACTGACGTTTGGTTTGTTTTACTAATCGGGGATAATCAATGGAAGGAAAATTTGGGTAATCAGGGAATTTTGAGTTTGCAAAAATCACGGAAGAGGGAATTTTGCAATTTTTCTCGTAGTGTTTCTATTGATTTCGACATTTTTATTACTTTAAATTAGGGATTCTCAAACTAGGCGATAGCACACATCTTCTATAGGCGATGGAAAAAATTTGGTGGGCAATATGAATATAACAAAATTTTAAAGGGCAGTGTAAGAAAAAAAATTTGCATTGAACATCCATAAATTTTCCCAAAAATTATAATAGAAATTTGTTGTTTTTTTTTTAATGGAAAACTATTCATAAAGTTTTTAATGCAAAACTTGGTTCCCCCAAAACTTTTCTTAATATTTTATTGGAAAAAAGAATGTAGGGATAATTTAAAACATACTGAAATTACATAAAAGCATACTTAAATTACATATACCCTTTCTTTTATAGTAAAACTATTATAAAAAATACTATTTTATTTGAAAAAAAAAAGTTAATCTTTTAACAAAACAATTTTACATTTTGTAACTGAAACAGTTATCTATCCTGAAGCCCCGGTTAGTATGTCTCGATCATGCAAAATTTTTTCCCCATTTTTAATGACAAATTTCTGAAAATTCATGTTATGTAAAACTTAAACGCTTAACATTTATGAAAGTTATCGTAATTCTTTTATTACGTTAATTTTTGTTAATCGTTTTATTACATTAAGGATAAATTTGAAATTAAGAAACATGCGGGGGCTGTAAGTTTGTAAACTGTACGAAGTGCAAAAATAAAATAATAATTATCTAATCTGGAATAATTTCTGCTCCTTATTCATATGTCATCCTATGTAGACTATCGATCAACCTACCTAAATTATTTGAATTAGCTTTGTTAGCAAGTTGGCTTTGATCAAATATCAGCCAATATTAATTTTATCTTAGAAACTTGAATATAGAACCCGAAATTCTAATTGCATTATATCATTTTAGCTTTGAGTAAAGATCTTCAAGGTACTTTGAAAAAAATTTCTCAGTATATTTGTGATAAACATTGGACTATAAGCGAAAAAGTTGATAATAAAGAAGAAATCGAACACACTTCTGGTATTGAGCACGCTGGTTTACATATGACTTTAAAAAAATTAGCGCAAAATGATAAAATTTTAATTGAAAAAAATGTTGGATTTACTTTTGGATCAGTTTTATTGGAAACTATAACAGACGATACGGTAAGGAATTAATTTTAATCATATTCATACTCAATCTTAAAATTTTTAACGATCATTGGACACAAAAATGTATCAAAAACTAGTAAATAATTCTCTAAAAGTCCCGAAACTGGCACATAAATGGTTCATTCAAAAAACATAAGTGGATGGCGGACTTGAGACGTTAGTTGTAGAGTTCGAATCCGAATCACCGAAAATTATTAATCAGATTTAATATATGTTTAGAGTTATATCAGATTTTTTGATTAGAATAAGCATGATGACTGATTTTGAAATACCCTTCGAAAATATAGGTAAACGTCTACTATTTAAAAAAAAAAAAAAAATTCAACAAAAACAAAAACTTAGTTTTATAGTAAATTGTAGATCGTGTAAATTTAAAAGTACTGCAAGTATTATTTTTTAGATGGATGGATTTCAATGTATTAGGGTTTTTTGAATTCTTTATACCTATTAGATATTAATTAAAAAGTTTCCATTTTTGTTTCTCCATGAAAATAACGTTATTTTTAATATTGTATATTTTTTTTACAACTAAATTTGATTGGTTTTTCAACGTAACTTTCTTAATCTTTAAGCTACCTAATCGATTTAAAAATAATTTTTAGAGAATTTTAAGAGAATTTCATTACAACTAGCTAATTCATACTGATGATGACTACTTTGTAGTCGAAATACGCATTTATAGAATACAAAATAATTTGATCTAGGAAATTGGGGAAAAAATCGAAAGCTATAGAAACGTCTAAAATAAAAATTTGCTTAGAATCATTAAGTTTTGAAATTTCTTTATTTTTATGTTTTTTTTTTTTGAGTAAAAAATATCGTTTAAACTAAATATAATTTTTTTTCTAAGCCGAATACATAACCTTAAACTTTATCTATTTTTTGAATTTGGATAAAATAATCTAAACATGCTTTGCGATAAGTTTCAACAATTAGAGACAACTTCTGAATGACTTTTAACGTACTGAAAAGTTCAAATTCCAGTATTTAAATTTGGCTTGAATTAAATGTAACTCACATCTAATTATAATTTGGTTATTATTGCCATTTACAGAAACGAACAACAAATTACTTTCCAGATATTTTTCAACAAAAAAAGTTTTGCGAAATATTCATGAAAATATTCAAATCGTACATTTTAGTGTGAAATCGGCATTAATGGATTAACTCGAAAATTATTCACTTTTCAAAAAAAGTTTTTGGGACATTTTTCGCCTTTACTTCTTTTTATCAAAATTTGTAGTATATGACATTAGAAATTCAACAATAAAAAATTCATTCAAATGCATTCACAATTACTGAGTTCCGTCATTTTGTACTTATATTGAATAAATTAACTCGACTACTTATTGCTTATAGCAGAGAAAAGAGAATAATATATATGGTACCTCTCTTCTCGGGTACTATTTAATACATCATGACGTCATTATTCCTAGATTGATGTGTAATAGTTGTTACAATCATTGTGGTAGATTGAAATACATTATAATTTTATTTTATTAAATATCTTTTTAATATTAATGTTTATATTAAAACTGGACAATTTTTTAAAATCGTTTCAACAACATCAGTATTTTTGTGAATTTTTAATAGTGTCATCTGATTTCTGTTCTGAGTTCTGTAAAAATATTCTTACCACGTGCGTCTGCCCTTAATGAGGTGAACTTGTTTTACCTTCACTATTTTAGGTAAAATTTTCAATCACGAATGACTAAAAAAATATTGCCTTTCGAAAAAAATTTACAGGCCATTTGTTGGTTAAAATTTTTTGTTTTATCGATTCCTATTATTATTTTTGTAATAACTTTGGTTATTGATAAAAATACGTTAAAATAATTATATTTAATATAGAATATTCAGGTTAAAATAATTTATGGAATCATTACAGATTTAAGTACAATGTCTTCATTACCATTACCACTGAACGATGTCTCTATTACCATACATAACTCACTTAAGTCCTACCTCCTACTAGTATAGTAAAGTGAAACTTCTTTCAAAAAATATCATTTATACCACAATCTTCAATGTAATTTATTGTAGCAGAATTATTACGTATAACCCTCTAACTATTAATATAAATTTAAATATGATACTTTTGTTTGGGGTTGTTAATGTCCGTTCTACATAGTCGGCTGTGTTTATATCCGTACGCAAACTCATTGCAAGCTATTTTTGGCATTAAAGCTCAAACGACTATGTAGAATGGCTGTTATTGATTTTATATAGTCATAATACAAGCTACAGATTGTAATGCAAATCCATACAATTATCGTTGTCTAAGGGGCTTTTTGAGAATTTTACTTGAGACAAAGTGTAATCTATATTTTTTAAGATATTTGTTGTCTACCGTTATTTTCGTAGCTATAAAGTAACAAATAATTATTTTTTATAAGGTGTCAAATTGGACGACAAGCAATAGAGGATGCTTTTTATTGGTTGCTGTTATTGAATCAAATTCAAAAGAAGTGCAAAATAAGTTTATTAATATTTTGAAACCACATCTGAATAAACTTAAACAGAAAACAACATCAGGTGCAAAAGTTTTAATTAAAAAAATTAATTAAACATTGATCATTTATATATTTAATAAATAAATATTTTTTAATTATTATTTTTTATTGTAAATTTAATTTGTTTACTACTTTCCAAATCTGAAACATTTTCTCACAAATTAATAAAAATAAACCATATTTTTTCTTAAATGTGTTAAACGCAAAAATACACATACTTCAAACTTGAGAAAGTCGCAAACTTAGAAGTTTCATTCATATTTTCTTTCAAAATGAGTTTTTTTACCTTGTAATTTCAAAAACATTCATAGTAATTTTGCACATCTCTAATCATATAGTAGGGAATGAGGCGTTTGACTAAAAAGCTTTTGTGTAATCATTTGAGCAGTTTTTTCTTTCTTTTACTATACTAGTAATTTGCGGGTTTGTGGTTCCCCTCCTAATATACTCTATATACTAGTAAAAGGAAGTATTAAAATCGTGTATAAAAATTTCTATTTTCACCGAAAATATATGATTTGAGGTTTCCTGAATCCAAAAAAGTTGGTCTGTTTGGGTTTGTGTATATGTGTTTCTTCGTGACAGACAGTATGATGCGACTAACTGCATAGCTCTGATAAAAACAACCGTATTCAATCCTATAGAATATGAATAGGAAATTAGTAGTAGTAGGATCGAATAAGAAGTTTCATTGAAAAAATGATTTCTATTGATTTTCTATTGTGTGTGTCAGCCATATCGTATTAAACACTATGAAAAATTCACCAAACTTGTGAATATTCTACCTTCATATTACTTTTAGTTGAAGCACTTTATTCTAGTGATAATTACGAGTAATTTATATTTTTACCTAGCTTGATGATGAAATCGTAGCAAGAATTTTACATAATATTATTTATAGTGATTAAAATTAACGCCACTTGTCCCCTAGTATGAAAATGTAGTTAACTAGTTAGTGTATTGAAGATCCATAATAAATAAAAGTACTAATTGAATTTATTTTATTAATATGATTGAATTTATTATTTATTTACAATATTTTTCATAAAATTGATATAAATTAATCATTTCATTTCGTGTATTTTACAAAATTCGTATCGTATCGAAAAAATTTTAACACAAAACCTAAACTTTACATAGAAATAGATAGAAAATAAATTGATTTTTATACAACAAATATTATAATTGCTATGGCAGATAATTACAATTTCATAAAACTTTTTACAATAATATTAAATATTTAATTTTATAATTTTTTGTTGAATATTAACTTGTCATTAGTGTCATATATTTAAAATAAATTTCGATTTTTCCCCAATTTCCTAAATCAAATTATTTTGTATTTTATAAATACGTATTTCGACTACAAAGTAGTCATCATCAGTATGAATTAGCTAGTTGTAATGATTCTCTGAGGAGATGTTACTCGTTGCTAATTTGGTGACGGTTTGAACACTTGTTCAATTTGGTCTAGGAAATTGGGGAAAAATGGTAATTTATTCGAAAAATCCTAGAGTTCTCGTTAATAATTATAAGTCATATATTTAGTAATTATTTAGATAAATATAGTGAAACCTGAATAAGCTCTATCTTAACCAAATATCTTTTCACTTAAAAAGACGTTCGTAAAACTGAGTAAAATCATTAAGTAATTATTAATGATATTACTCAATTTTTGCAAAATATTCCGGTTGTGTTGCAAAATATCCAGACTACATTATTCAAAATGGCAAATTATTATTAGTTGTCTGATTTATGCAGGTTATTGAGATGAGTCCTAATTTTAAATATCAACAAAATCGAAAAATGCCATCTCAGGTATAAAGGTTTAATTTTTCCCAGCAGAGGTATTTGAATGCAAAAGTGTTGAGATCTCATTGTATTCAGTTTCCTCTGTATCATTCAAATTTAGGTATTGAGCATTTAAAATACCGTGAATATTTAAAAAAAATCAATTATGCAGTATGGAAATAAAGGATACCATGCCATAAATAGTAAAATTTTCACTTGAACAACTCACTTTTAACCACATCTTCATTTTTGTATAAATTTGAAAATTTTCTGCTAGAATATTGAAATTTATATTATATTCCAATGTTTAGCTTTTATCTTTTACTGAATTTTAGTAAAAATTTATTTATACGTGTAATTTGTGTCATTAAGAACACAGTCCTTTTTGACCCGTATTATTTTGCCTGAAGAAACTGCATTCTCGTTAAGATTGTGTCATAAATACAATTTCAAATATTTGTTTTTTATTCTTTAAATTTCTAATGGATTTTCCATTATTTACTCAATCAATTTAAACTTCAGATGAGCATTAAAAAAAACAAATATTATTGGCAGAAAATTAAATTGTAAATATAAGAAAACAATAATTGTAATCAAACATAATGTTTCCAAACTGTATGCATAAAAACAACTTAACCAACCTTGTATCCGGTTTCGCTTAAAAATGATATCTCGTAGTTAAGTGCTAAAACATGTCTTAAATCACGAGTTTTATAATTATAATAATTCGTTTACTTTGTACAAAAAATAAAAAATGCTCATGGTGTCCCATACTTCTGAACTACTGAATTAAAATGCTAAAGTCTTAAAATTTATTGAAAAAGAAATATATTGTTAAAAAGTAATTTATTATTGCACAAAAAACATTGTTTCCTAGAAATGTATATGTAAAATCTGTAATCCTTTCTTATAAAAAAAGTCACACCAAAGCTGTGTCATAAATAATGCTTCGCTTCATAAAATTGTTTAAAATGAGATATTGGAAGCATCCATTTTAAATTTTCCAAATAACAGTGCCCTGGCACATCCTGTATTTTTTTTAACAAAATTGAGTCACCATTTTGAACTACACTGAAAAATTTTTAATATGATATGAAATCAATAGTTAATGTATGCATTAACTAAGTGATTCAGACAAAGTATACAATAATAATCAAGTGGAATGGTTTAACTACACAATGTATCCATTTACCATCACTATCTAGTTAAAGTAAACATAGTCTTTTCATTCAGGGAAGAGGGTATTGAATGAATTCATATTATATTAACATTTGTATAAATATCGTCGGAGTATTTTAATCATAAGGTGAAGGTACTAACTCGATTCCAAATATTTTTTACACCCTGTCCTTTCGACGAAAAATCCTTCTCGGTATTTTGTTTTTACGTGTAATTTATTGTATCTGAAAAGTCTCAAGAGATTCTGAGTTATTAATCAAATCACAGTTTATATTATTTTATAGATAATAACATTTTTATTTATTTTTAAATTTGATTTAGGCACTTGATTTTTATATTTACGTAAGTTAAACGGCATTCAAAATTTATTACGTGCATTTTGTATAGAAAGCGTTAATAAAAAAATAATTGTGACAATTAAAAAAAGAATTTATTTATATTATAATATTCTTGACTAATATTTTTCTTAGTTGGTAATCTTAATTCGTCGATCCCTGTTCATAAATCGTCACGAATTCATACATTTCAATTATTGCGATTCATGCTGGATTTACAACGCCACAGTGGCAAAAGCATAAATTAATATTGAAAATCAAACAGTTGATTTTTCACAGATTACAAAAATGTTAGATTTGATTTTTGTAATATTATAATTGGTTTTTATATATTATTATTATAATATTTTAATTAATTACATAAAAAAATATTTTATAAATAATAAATTTAATTTTTTACGATTAATAACTGATGAAATTAAACAAAAATTTAAAGTTGAATTATTTATGCAAATTAAAATCAAGTTAAAATTATTTATTTTGTTACGGATTATATGGATTATAACATCGGATCGGATGATAACTATCAAAATTTATTTACATTCAGTTTTTTTTGTTAAATTTTTTTTATAAATCATTATTATTTTTTCTAGTACATTTTAATTACCCTATTAAGATAAGCCACCGTAAATCCAAATATTGAAATTTTCACATGTCTATGCCAATCTTTTGTGAACGTTTGTGATAATTTTCATTTCGTTTGTGAGTAATTAGTTGAGAAGAAATTCGATTTTTTTTTTTTTTAACTACGTTGTTCCAATCGATTTTGTGATTATATTTGGAAGTCGCAAACGATTTTCAATCAATTGAGTGCCCCCAGAAGTTTATGTAACAGTTAATTTAAAAAAAATGTTTGCAGTTCGGGATGCCTGAATTAATCACCGAATTTATGCTAAGCTAATTAGTCACAAACGATTGGCATATATCTGAAAATTACAATTCAATTTTGGAATTTAAGTTGGGTAATTGGAATAGCGTATTTTAATTGTATATCAAAAAAAGCATATTACTAAATTTTTGCACTTTTTAGTAGTATTATTTTTAGTATCTAATAAAGACATACTAAGAAAATTTTATTTAGGTTGAGTGCCCGTTGCTGACGATTATAATAAATTCCTTCCAGAAATTAAAAAATATTTAGGATGGTAGGTAGATCAAAATACATTAAAAAAAACTTATTCGGAGTTGAAAATTATTAAAATTTTCAAGTAAGTAATATTAAATCTGGTAATTGAAATCAGAACTAATATTAATGATATAAATAAGTACACTTTTTTAAATAATATAATTTGACAATTATTTTCTTGATAAGACGAATAATCTTTGAATTATATCATTTGACAATATCAGGGTATGTGTTTCAAAACATGACCTTGTTATAGTGCAGTAAGCTATGATGTCATCAATATTGTAAATTAGCAATGTTAAATATCCTATTTGATGACATCATATATTACTGCCCATTAACAACATCAATGAATCGAAACCAAGGCCAGAAGTTTGATAAACAATGTGTTTTTTGTCATTGTGATGTTGGAATCTTGAATTTAAAATTCTATTATTAAATAAGAATAAATCGTTACTGAAAGGAATTTTTTGTTGCGGCAGAAATGGAAACACATATTTTTATTTAACAAATTTGCAATACAATATTAACCAAAACAATAAAATTTCTTTATTTATTAAGTCATATTATAATTAGGTAGGTAATTTTTATATTTTAGAATCAATATTTTATAAAAACTATTAAAAACTAAACGTAATTTTTTTTTTTTAATTTCATTAAAGCTATTGTTTATTTTTATGTTCAAATTTATAATTAGAGTAAATTTATTTTGAAATGGAACTAATTTCATTTCAAACATAAGTATAAATATTAAACCAGCAAGAAATTTTTTCCAAAATAAATCTAATTTCAGAAATTCTTTTATTTAGAAATTCTTTTATATAATTATGGTGTAAATATATAGAGCTTAAATAAATACCGAAAAATTCAGAAAATGCTTCCACAAAATCACAGCAACTATTGATATTTTTACTATGATTATTTTGTTATAATTTTGTGAGCTATCTATTGTGTCCTGACCTTCAACCCCTCAAATATCAAACAGTATACAATAATTATACCTCATATAACTACGACTATGAAAACCAAATAGATTCAAATTTATCTCTACTTATATACATCAAGACCATCAAGAATACTTAGTTCTTTGAACAAACATAAATATTTGTATTTACATAAATATTAATGAAATAAAATTGAAATTTTAGCATTTAATATAGATTTTGTCTTATGCACGCAAAGTGTATTGATTTTTCGATTACAGAAGCAATAATCATTAAGGACCCACCATTATTTTTACTTATTTATAACTGTATTTACAGTTTTTATAAAATGAATAATTCCTGTATATTAAAAATACGTTTCCTTCAAAATGGAGAATTATTACTTTCGTTTCTTCAAAGTGTATATTGCACGACGATTTTCCACTTGCCTAATACCCGGATACTCTTCACATCGTCTTTCACTTTTGTTTTGCGCTTAATAATACACTTTTTGTTTTAGTTTATTTCAATTTTAATGTTTATTTCAATATTTCGTATATATACTTTAAAGTATTAGAATATTTATGTGGTAAATTGGAACAATACAACAATCCCTGATAAAAAAAGTCCTATTAAATCTTATAGAAATTGAATAGAAAATCAATAGAAAATCGGTGATCATTTAAAGACCTTAAGTTCTGTACTTCAAACCGTATTATTTATTTAATATAAATATTTTAGTTTGTTTATTCTAGTCTTATTAATGTCGAAATTTAAGGCTTTATTCCCATTTGTCATGATTTTATCTTATTAATAACTAATAGTCTTAATTGTTTATATACAATTGAAAAAATATTGTGTGTGTCAGTTCAGCACTGAAATATTTATAAAAATATGTGAGTTGAAGTAAAAACTTTTATGTGAACATTAAAATTTATTTTGATGAGTCCTGCTCTAACGAAATTCGAAGTTTTCTAATTAAATTTAATACACTTTCTAAATGAACTTTAAATTTAGGACCAATTCGTGCATTATTAAAAAAATTACGTTTAATTTAAAGTTGATTTATTATAAATAAAATAAAATATATTATATAAATTAATTAATTAATAATTAATATCTAAGCGTTTGTTTATACGAACATAAAAAATAAATTAATATATTAGCACTTAATCAACATCACAAGAAATTAAAAATAAAATATAAAATAATGTCGATCAATTTAGTAACAAAAAAAAAAACTATTTTACATTACGTTATTTGTTATTATTCACAAGTTAATTCTGTTGTAGGTATTAAAAGTTATTCATTTGACTACAAAAATGTTTTGTTGTTTTAATTAAATGTCTCTTTACACTAAATATTGTTTTGCAATTCATTTTAACAACACTTTTTTATTAGTATTTTTCAATGGCAGTAGTAGTACTATTTGGTTCCGGATGTATACGATATCAAAGTTGTTCATCACCATTTTGATAATGCCCATTTCGATTTAATGGTTGACGTTCTGGTGCATCGTTTGGTCGATTACGTTTGAAGAAGCCCATCTATAAAATAAATAAATCTGATTATACTTTGTTCAAATACAATGTAGAATATTGGTTAAATTAGTTAGATAAGATTTTAATTTTTCAGCAAAAAAAATACACGATAAAACGACAAAACGAAACAACTGATTTAAAAACAATGTGTTAATAAGTAAAATAAAAATAATTTTGAATGAAATATTGATTATCAATAATTTCCTGGTAAGCAATTAAATTTTGAAATCAATCGTCAATTACACGATTACTATAGCGAGGAATCGATTTCAAAAAGTTAAGTTTATTTTTTAATGCACTCGAAAAGGATACGTTAACTCCGAACAGTCGTTTTGTTTTCTCTTAACGTAGTTCGTCCGCAACAGTCCAGCGGCAAAAGTATTAGCTTAATAATCTACATTTTAAGTATGTATAACACAGATACAGTACCAAGACTGATGACTATATTTTTATGACGTATTGGTAGCTCTAACATATATATCACTCATTATTTTATATGTATACATGGAAATAATGTTTACTTATTTTAATTCTTATAAATCTTAACGACGTTGTCAATTCATTAAAAATTGATCTAGTTTTCTTAAATTTTGGACAGGTTAATTTAAATTGGACTAGGCTCTTATTTTTTGTTATTAATTAAAGAACAATCAAGAGAAGTTATATTAAAATTCTTTGAAAGTTTTTCTCAGGTCTAATTACCTTAATTGAGTATAAACTCACTTATTAATTATTAAAAATGTGCGTCATCCACAAAAAAAAAAAAAAAAAAATTAAAAACATGTTAAGCCGTATGTATTAAATAAGTACCAAAAATTTGATTTAGACCTTAAGAGTGCAATCTCACTCATAAGGTATCCCGTTTCTATAAAAGAAAGTGCAGATAGCAACTAATAGTGTTAATTTTTTTAAAGATGTAGTCCATTTAGTTAAAATAATTTGTTACATAATATTATGTATATGATTACCAATATAATCAGTGTTAATTAGTTCAATTTGAGCTAAAATTATGACGAATTTAAACAGTTTACGAAAAAATGTTTCAAACAAAAGTTATTTGTTTTTAAGGTTAAAAAATTTTTTGTATTATAACCTTTTTTAAATTCCATATAGTTTGAAAGATAGGTCATGGATCCATGGAACCAAATTAACGGATGCTAATCGCTGTTTCTTTTTGTTTTTGAACCAGTTAGATGACGGGCGTACTGACATACGATAATGGGCTAATTGAGTAATTCTATACGAATTTTTTTTAGTGGCTTCAATATTTACTAGCGTTACACACATTAGACTAAATTTAAAATTGAAATACTCTTTTATATACATTCAATAAAAAATTTATGTTGTCCCACCCTATACCCTTAGGTAGAGAATTGTTTCTTGAAATTCAAATGAGACCACTCAAATAATCGAAATTTCACAAATCTGTGTAATTCTGTGATATATCTCCTATATAATAAATATAGAATTTTTTATTCAAACTCAAAATCGATTATTGGAATTGTGGATAATCATTGAACAGGTTTTCAAAAGCCATATTAGTTTCAAGGAATTATACAGTTTGAAAACATAAAAATGTCCTAAAGAGAAAACCAAAGGTTTTAGTATATATTTACTAAAACCGATAGTTTTATCTATTTATAAACTCTATGTATTATCGATGTCGACATAACACTTAAAATGGAACTTGTTTTGCCTGAACGATCAAACAAAAGCATACAACTGCCATTTGTAAAATAGGACGTCCAGTATATCATACATTTGAATACAAATAATGCACCATCCAGATTACAATAGTAATATGAAATTGGGTTTTGCAAAATTAAAAAACTGGCAATCTGTCCAGACAAATTTTTATATAAATAAAATAATTTTCGTTGTGCTGTCTCACTTACCACATATAATAAGTATATTAATAATAATAATATTAATGCTCCAGCTACCGCAGATAAAACTACAACCCACAAAGGTACAACATCCGGTTCAGTGTCAATATCTTTAGACACAATCGTAGTAAAAACTTCATGACTTTTAATTGGTTGATCGTCTGGTTTTCCAATGTATGGTAACTTTGATACACGTGCCACCATCATTGTTGATAATATCACTGGATTACTTCCACCCAACTAAAGTTAAATAAATTTTTTGAAATACCTTATGAAAAGTAAAGTTAATTAAGTTAACACAAACATTGAAAATCTCAGAACTTAAATTGTATATAACTACTTAAAGAATTCTTAATATATTTTTCGTTACTAATTGTTGCCCTTCGCCCAAATATTGCTTCAAATTCTTAATCAGGGTATTACAAGGATACAAACGTATCGAACATCGATTTTTTAAAACTTTTTCTATTTGTATTGGCCTATTAGGAGTAAAATTTATGTAAGATCCTGTAGGATCCTTGTAATAATTTATGTAAGATCTATGTAAAATCCTTGATGGAGAACTGGACTATGATTTTGATAGACTGGACTAAAAATATATTTTAAAAGCATTTGAAGAAAAAAAATATAGTGAAAAGTTTATTATTATTTTTAAATTTTTTACCGAAGTTAAAAAAATTGAAATCGATTAAAAATGGATTCGTTTTTAAAAATAAAACAAACCTTTCGAATAGTTGTAGCATTGGCTCGACTTCTGAAAACAATCCATGCTTCTCGATTGTTTTTTTCAAACATAAGTGGACTAACTACACATCGCATTACAGCGCATTGTGTTGCTTTGCAAGATAGAGCTTGTTTCAAATATTCATCATTATCGTTTTCGTTATTTATTTGTCGTTTTGATCTGCGATTGGGATCTGTTGGATTATTACCATACGAATATTTTTGACTATAAGAATATTGTCTCGAACTGTGTTGACCGTAATTGGTTGGGTTTTGATTTGAACCAAAATTTTGTCCATTTGAGTAAAAGTCCGCACCTTCACGTTTATGACTTGAACTTGAACTATAACTTGTACTAGAAGACTGGCTTCTATCATTTTGGGAATTTCCACCTTGATTACTTCTATGATACGTTCGTGCATATCCTAAATCAGGATCATATTCCCCAGATTGTTCTATTCGTTCACCACTGTTACCACTATAACTTTTACCGTACTGGATGGAACCTCCCTGGTTTCGATTATGTTCACGGCTGCCACCAACATTTGTAGTTTGAGTGTTTGTATTTGCAGCTCCAGCAGAGCCTAAGATTCCTAAATCTAATGTTTGTGTTCTTAAACCTCCACCTAATGCAGCATTTCCAAGACCTAAATTAGGATCATACTCGCGTTGGGTATAAACACCATATGTACTACGATTTCGTCCTCCTGATTGAGATTGACTTTCTTGTCTGTTTAATGTATTAATATTTGATCCTCCAGCAACACTCATTTCTCCTCCAGAATTTCGGTGTTGATTTCTGGACTTGGTAATACCTGATTCACCTGATGAGATGCTTGTAGTACGATGTTGATTTCTTGAATTACTAATGCCAATTTCACCAGAAGTTCCTCCCTCTGAGCTATATGTACCAGATGAAATGCCAGGACCTAAATTAGCATTAACTTGTTCCTCTGTCCAAATTTGTCCTTGGTAATCCCTCCCATCTCTTCCTCTTGTCTGCCCATTCCATTGAAAACGACCAGCAGTTAAATTTCTCTTTCTGGCAGCTTCTTCTTCAAAATCTTTTGAATGATATTCACCAGATTCCACACGAACAGATCCTTCTTGATGTTGGCCGGTACCTGACCATTGTCCACTCCTTGAATCTCCTGTTGACCATTGATATTGATTTCCAGAATTAGATGTGCTTGATTGCCCCGTACGACCAGTCTGGTATGTATTTTGCGGATATTCAGAACGTTGTGTTTCTTTATTGTATTCTACACTTCCAGAAACACCACCAGTGCCTGAGGCATATTCTGTACCAGTGGTAGCAGATGATCCAAATTGACGACCTCCTGTATTTATTGCACGACCACTTCCTGAGCTACTAGAAGATTCATGATGAGATGATGATGAGTTTCCAAACCAACGAATTGAGCCATCTTTTGAGCGACCAGACCATGTGGATGTCTCTACGTGCACATTATGAGAATTGACCCCACTCATATCTAAATTGTTATTCCATCTAGCATTTTCACCACCCGCTGCATTCCCAGTTTGCGAAAATGTTGATGTTCCACTACCAGATTTGGAACCTCCTCGAGACGATGAATAATAAATTGAATGTCTTAAGTCTGATGAACCAACTCCAAAATTTGCTTGACCTGCTGAATGTCCGCCGGATTGTACTTCGGAGTGACGTATTACGCCATCCGGTCCTGTAGTCCAGTTACGGGTCCATGTTGTATTTTGTATCGGACCACCGTTTATTTGACTAGAATTCCATCTAGTTTCATATGCATGCGTAATCACCCTCCCTCCAGACACTCCGCTTCCT
This sequence comes from Chrysopa pallens, assembly GCA_020423425.1. Lineage (NCBI taxonomy): Eukaryota > Metazoa > Arthropoda > Insecta > Neuroptera > Chrysopidae > Chrysopa > Chrysopa pallens. The sequence continues at coordinate 5,636,279 of CM035593.1, read as the reverse complement.
TTGTGCCCTTGTGACGATGCAGTCCCACTGGTCGTTAAATGATGAGACTCTTGACCACTTTGACTATTGGATCCAGATTGATAGACGCCACCAGTATTATAACCTTGAGTTCCACTTTGAACATATCCACCACCATGAATTCTATGTCCACTACTGGATGAAACATGTTCTTCATGGCCTCCTTGAACATTTTTTGCACCAGATTGAGTTCCATAATTGTGTTGTGTTCTAGAAACATACCCATCTTGACCTTTATGACTACCAATCATAGCCTGGGATCCACTAGATCCATCAGTAAATCTATAATGGCTTTCATTTACTACTGTCCCACCGGTGCTGGAAACTTTTTGTTTATTTCGTTCAATGTGACGTGATGAACCATCCCCAGATTCTTCCCTGAATTCATCTTCATCTAAACGTCGTCTTTCCTCAGCAGTTAGAATTCTATTTCCACTGGCTGATCCACTAACTTGTTTGGATCCTTCTGTTACTTTATTCTCAAATCGAATACCAGATAAGCCTACTGGACCAGAGAAAGAACTTGTTAGTGCGCCTGTCAAAATTCCATTACTTTCTAAATAAGATTTTCTTCTTTCCAATTTCAAATTCTTCTCATTTATAAATTCGTTATAATCACATTTAATAGGACCAGCAGTTTCTGGTTCATCCAACATATAAAGCAATGTTTCATCTGTAAAAACAAAAAATAATAATCAAAACTATTTTAAAATGTCGATTAATATCAAGAATCTTTCGATTAAATAATGAAGAAATATTTTTAAACAAAAAGTGTACACCTAGATCCCGAGTTCGTGGGTGGTTTACTTATTGATCTTCCTGTAAGGCAATTTTTTTTTTTTATTAAAAATGTAATACAACGTATGGAAATCATCTGACAGAAATCGTGCACGCCTCAGCTTTTATATATTTTAAAAAGGTACTAGTAAGAAAAAAAGTTTCAAATAAAAATTGTAGACCATTTTATACAGAAAGTTTCTTTCTTATTTAGAAACTGTTAAAAATAATGAAGCTGGAGCTAGTAGTTTTAGCTCTAGTTTTCATACATACAAATAACATTCACATATACAATATATACGTGTAAATTCTATGTGTGTGTATGTGTGTAAACTTCTAGACGCTCTAGCTACGTTATTTTTACCTACTCGTAATAATAGCAACAAAAAAAAAAAAAAAAAAACTTTAACATTGTAGAGATTAACAAATCTTTAAATATAAAACGTGCTTTAAATACAAATTGTGAATGAATTCTATAAATTTCATCCCATTCTTTCGATTAATTAATGATAAATATCTTGAATCATTAGAAATTTAGCGTACACTATTTGTACAAATTAAAAATAATTATTCATTGAAAAAAATTATAATACCATCAAATGTTTTCATAGGCCAAACAAAGAACAATTCAGCTTCCTCAATATCAGATGGACCATTATTTCGAATAGTATAAATATGGATGACTTGAGGTCCAAGTTGACTTTCTTCAGTAACCACAGTATCTGTATATTGGCTACTATTGAATAGTATTTCTTGATTTCGTGAAGTACCATCAATACTAAAGTGAGTTTCAACTAATATACCAACTGTTATATGTTTAAAATTATCCGATACGGAATTATTATTTTCGGGATTTGTTGAATTAACGTTAATGTAGAAGTCGTAGCTTGGTTTAGTTTCTAATTCTAAAACAACATTGAAATGAACCTGAAAAATACAAAAATATTTTTTATTAAATATTAATTAAAATATCAGTTATTCACTTATCAGTAAAGTTAATGAGAATTTTAATTACACGTTGCTATTTTCACGCGAAACTACCAGCATATTGATCGAAATATGTACCAGTGTTTGTAAATCAAAAATAGATTTAAGCATTAAGAAATTTTATCAAGATTCTATATTTAATGATATACTTTGGTCAGTTAAAGACATTTTACGTAGAGCTCCATGAATAATTAATTGTACTGCGCTAATTTTCAGAAAACTTGTAATTTGTTTTCTAGTTCTTTGGTACTTGGAATTATTTTGGTTTCGTTCAGTACTGGCCGAAGTAATGAAGTTCAATAATTGCCTGATCTTTAGTGTTGTCAGTTTTTCTAAGCTCAAATAGCCGTTTAATTGTATACATCTAAACCGTTCTAAAAAAAAAATCTTTAAAATTTATTTTGACAGACTATTAAGATCAAATTTAAGTGGCTAAGATTTCTATGATTTAAAAATTCACAAACTAGTTATCTCTATAGTTCTGTCTATCTATCTAAAAAAATTTTATTAAAAAATGATAACAAACCGCTAAAAAATGAAAACAGTTGTTGAATGCAGTAGGAGATAGAACTAGTTTCTCGAGGTTTCCACAAAAATTTTAGTATATAATTTTTATTTTTGGAGCTTCAATCTAACTGCATATTTTCTAGAAATTACTTAGGTAATTGCACATTTAAAATCGTTTTTATTGCTAGAATAACAGTTACTTGGATTTATTTTAATCTATTTTCGCTTTTTGTGGCTCAATTATAACTACCATGACTATGATTTTTTACTATTGTATGGAAACTAACCCTAAGCCTCTGTGACTTTTCGTCAACCATCTGTCTCTGCTTGGGGCATCACTATAATGTGCGAAATATACCGATTGAATATGTTCGATTAATATATCTATAGTTTCATTCTAATTAATATTACGCGAAAACAGTTGAATATTTTTAGCATAATTTTATGACCCCTAAAATATCATTTATGGGATTTAGGAGATATCTGAGATATAGACTATCTCGCTACTTTTTGGCTTCTCCAGAAGCCCTTTTTGCTCAAACAACTGTGCTAATTTAGAGTTAGAGTCAATGAGTTGTCAAGCTCCCAAATCCCTTCTTCTCTTTTTACTAATGAAATATCTTTTTGGCTGTTTTTGTGGAGGGCAAATATGCTTCCCTTTTTTACCCTCACTGGATCGGCACCTACAAATTGAATTAGAGAGATGAGAGTATCTTGTACGACGTATTTAATGAGTTGGAAATATGATTTCAGTTATGAAGAGAGTAGGATTTATGACTCTGTTCTGGTTTTCTTATTATTAATCAAGATTTACTTCATAGGACCCATGCCTTAAAATTCATAAAACGAGATGTTGTGAGTATAATAGACCGGGCAAAGGAGAGGAGATAAATATTTCTTCAGCTAGAGAAACATTTTCATGAGGGGTTATTATTATTGTATAAAAATTAGTATTGTATAAATAGATAGCATAAGTATGAAACAAATATCTTACAAGTTTATCCCGTGGCAAAGGATTTCCAATATCACATTTAAGTGTTCGATTATTTGCTGATGAAGGTGCTGAACATGTTACAGGAATATCAGCTTTCGATGAATCCAAACGTTCAATCTTTGTAAAATTAACACCGTCAGGTATTTTCATGTTGAACATTGCTTCAAAGGCATCTTCACCCTCGTTTTGAACTTCTACATCTATTTTCAATTTTTCATTTGAACCCAACACGAACTTATTGACACTTGATGATGCAATCAATCTTAAATCAGGTATACAAATATTATCTGGACCACAGTTCTTTTGAATACTGATGGAATCTTTAGCGAGTAAACCTGTACTATCATCTAACACAGGTGTTAATTCACGTTCACGATCATATTGGAAGTATTGATTACGATCACGTCGATCCGCATATAAACTGTATCGCATTTCGGCTTCAAGAGATGTCAATTTATCTCGGACTCCATTCTGTTAAAACAAAAAATAAATTACTACTTCATAAATACATAGATTGGCGGCGGTTTTAGTAGATTGAAAAAAGTTTGAAACTTAGAGCTTAAAATGATGTACTTTCAAAAGTAGCTTCGAAAAATTTTTTTCACATTATTACAGTTAGGTGCCACAACGAATACTCTAGGACTTCGTACATATGTAGTTTCAAATTCGTTTTAATTTTCTTAGTTGTTTGATGTTAAAAATTGACAATGAAAGCTCGTGCCATTTAAAATCATGCCAAAAACACGTATCGAAACAAAAAATTTAGGCCTTACATTAATTGTTTTGCTAAAAATATACTCCTAAGATTATCTACAAAAACCGCTAAAAATTGTGTTCTATTTGGAAAATAATTTTGTTACCTTAACGAAGACGTCCATACTTTTACAGTATTTCTTCGAATGTTCTAACGTAATTGTTTCATTCACAATGTTATTTTCGTTTGATAAGAAGAACATTCTAGGGTTTTTTAGTTTTTTCGAATCCAAGACATATTGAACATTTAATGCTAAAAAATAACACAAAATATAAATTAAATTATTGACATCAATTCAAGGAATGTTAAATATTTATACATCAATTAAATATTTGGAAGTCAAATCGTCAAATGTCTGCTAATTTAATATTAGGTCCTTTCAACACTAATTCCGTTCTCCCATATTTAATTTATGTAGTAAATTTCGAATACAAATTTAAAAAAAAGCCTCATATTTATCCTGTATAATTATTTCCTCTGTGCTTTCTTGAGGACATCTCAATTTCTTGATACCTTTCTTGGTATAGGGTGCTGTGATAAAACTGTAATAAGGAGGTGCTTTTACAGAATGCTGCTTAGACTAAAGTCCACACAGCCTGACCACAATTTTTCCGGTAGGTTTCTACCCATTATGAATAGATCCAAACACTCTATACCTAGCTCCTTGGAAATTTCATCAATGTTTAAATATCGCTTTTATGAGGAATCGTAGAAGGTATCCAAATTAAGAAGATTTAGTTAAAACAACAGTTTTTATTTAATAAAAAATTTTTATAAATTGACTTACTAATAATATTTTGAACTCCAATTCCTTTAAATTCCATGCATACGTTGATTGATGTACATGCAACCTTCTCATTAAGTCTTCGATTTGTACAATTTCTTTCTTCAATATTGATTTGTTTATTTTGAGCGTTGAATGTGACTACAGCATCCATTTTTACAACTGGACGAGACCTATCAAATTAATTTGTAAATTATTAAAAGTTCATAAACTTTTCATTTTCAAAAATAATTAATAAAGGATTGATTGGCGTATTTATGGCCTTAGCTGCTAGAGTAGTTATTGATAGTTTATTCAGTATATATTATTGCCTGTTTTTTGAGGAAAATTTTTATGAATACTGGTCCGTGAGACCAGCGATATTTTTGGGTTGACAATCATTTAACTACATTTTCGTGAGTCTCTTCGTTTTAACGAGATAAACATATCTCTTTGGTGAATTTCAAAAGTTGGAGTATCCTGTTGTTTTTTAGTTATTCAGAAGGTTGTACGATAAGCCCTATAAATCGTCCACCATCCGTCAAAAACACGTGGATATGGATATTCATGTGACCTGATTATTACACAATTATTTTTTATAAATATTTAAACAAATTTTAAACATTTATAAAATACTATAAAAATCCATATACAGTATAAATGTATTGTATAATAATATTTATTGTTATTACCTGTATGCGTTTTTATTAGCCAAATTTTAGGTAAAATTGTGTTGAACTCAAGCATTTTACGAAAAAATAATTCAAACAAAAGTTGTTTGTTTCCACAAAATAAACATTTTTTGTAGTTGAATATTTTCTACTATCTTTTATAGTTTAAAAGTATCTCTATATCAAAATTGAGGACTAGGATACTTTTCATTGGATGGATATTCCATTACAATTAATGAAAATTGACTTCAAAAGTAAGTGTGCTCATTTACCTAAATAATATTGCACGATTTGATTCGTATGCACCAACCACAAGATCTGGATACTCATTATTATCAATATCAATACCACCAGAAAGGGAAAAACCAAATGTTGATAATAAAGGATCACCCAATTGTTGAGCAAATATAACTTGCGATGGTTTTTCACGTACACCTTTAGCAGACCCATGATAAATATAAACAGCACCTTGACCATATTCACCATCATATGGAGCACCCACAGCAAAATCACCATATGTATCCAAATTAATATCACCAAGTCGTGTTAACGCTAAACCAAAACGTGCTTTCGAATTCAAACCATCCAATTTATCAATCTTACTATAAAATCCTTCATCGGATTCTCTATAAATCACATAAACTCGACCAGTCTCATATTTTCCTTCATTATTTGCTAAATCGGTGTACATCGGTGCACCGATGATTAAATCGTCAGCATCATCACCATCGACATCGGCAACTGCTATAGCATAACCAAAGTATGCACCTAATTGTTCACCAGTAATATTTTTTAGATTCTCCATATCCCATGTGTATAATAACACTTTGCCATAGAGACCAGCTCCACGAGGCATTCCAACAGCCACACCTTCTTCAGCATCATCACCAAAAACACCTACCGCTACTGAATATCCTAAATATGAATCGTCATCTTGTGCTCGACCTTCTGATGTTTGGTACACATTTTTACGACTATCTAAGTTTTGACCAAACAGTTGTCCTGTAAAATTGACCAAACAATGATTTAATAAGTAAACTTTCCTTATTAAATTGATTAATTATTAATTAGTTAATTATTAATTAAGTTTGCAACAAAAGTAATGTAATAAAATTAGTATGTATGAGTAGCTTAGAAGCTCACTTTTCCTAAAATAACAATCTTTGCATACTAATAAAACAGTTTTTAAATTATTAATATACCGAATAATTTTACGAGTCTGTCTTTAGGAAGGCGAAACAATTATTTTTGTATCCATAAAAAATAAATAATTTTGTTTTGAAATATTGAAGAAATACTATCAATATAATACTATCAATAGCCAGAATACACTAAAGATCTAGAAATCAGAAAATGTAATGTAGAAGCGTTTACTTTTATGTCTCGATGAATTGACACCGAAAGATTATTTTTATTGTTGAGTCCCATTAATTTATTATCGCGGATTGCTTGTTTGAAGTTCATCAATATTGTTGTAATTAAGAACATTGCATTCAGAGCACCCACCTGTTTCTATCAATAGCAATTTTGAAAAAAAAAAAATGAAATATATGTATTTTTCATTTATTATTAACCATCAAAAAGTCCTATTTAATATTATTGAACTTGAATCGGAAATAATAGGAAATGAATAGGTAATTCAATTCCTTATTAATTCCGATTAAAATCTATTCCAAAATTTGTATCGAATTGAATAGATTTTAAACATGAATATATAATGCACGAAAAGAAAATTTCAATTTCAACTTTAGACCTTATGCCACATTATTCAATAAGACTTTCTCGGTTTTTCCTACGAATTTTTTTGGTTTGCTGATAATATAAATGCATGTGTCCAGGGTGCAAACTTTGGCTAAAATCGAAATTGTTTAAACAATTGCAAGGCAGTGTTATTTTTAAGTGGAAAAAAGTGGTTTTTTTTGTATGCTTTGATGAAATGCGAATAAAAAAGGTTCTATGACTTTTTACGAAAAAGTTAATGTTTTTGGAGTTATCAGCGATTTAACCATTTAAAATCGAAAAAATCCAAAACTCGCCATTTTAATATGCTTTTACTAACTATCTTACTTGTATATCGTTTCGGGTGGAATTTTGCAATGGATTTTAATGTAACTTTCCGATTAGTTCGATATTTGAAATTTGTACCATAGCGCAGAAGTGGATGACAATGCATGAAAATGTGAAAAAACGATAAAAACGAAAAGAAGGAGAGAAAGGTGAACAAAACGAACAAGGCGAAAAAAAAAACAAGCCAGCTGAAAAAAAAAACTGTAGAGGAAGAATTTCATTTACTATTCCAAAAAATTTCATAACCCTAAAAAGTAGAAAAAAAAAATTTTTAATGTAATGTTTTTCTAACGGACTAAAAAGTATAAAGTAATTTCAAACGAGTAACATGGGGCGCATGTAGCTGATAGCTGATATATTAATAGCTCAACTAATGCTGTTTCCTATGTTTTTCGTTTCAAATTAGAGAAATTACTTTATACTTTTTAGTCCATTATAAAAATATGGTACATAAAAAATTATTTTTATTTTAGTATAATTTAAGCATGGTTTATCCTGCTGCTACTGCAAATTTTTAAATTTTATCTGTTTTGAAAATATTTGTAAGGAGTTGTATTTCTAAGGAGGGAAAAAGCTACACACATTTCATAAAAATATAACTCTTCACAAATAATTCAAAAAAAAGAAAAGAAAATAATTTGCTGTTACAGCCGGGTAAACCATATTTAAAGCGTGTTTTGGGTTTATTAGATTTTCAATCGCTTATAGCTCGAAAAATATTAACTTTTCCGTAAAAAATCATAGGATCTTTTGTATCCCTATTCCATTCAAGAATATACAAAAAATTCATTTGAAAATAACACTGTCTTGCTATTGTTTAAGTAATATGAGCCTGACAACTGGGTTGCCACCTGTCAACAGAAGACAATTTCAAGAGAATTGCGAAAAAAAAATTGATGTGGAATAGTTTTTGGTACTCATGCGCCGATTATTACTAGACTAAATGTAAATGCATTCATATGATCCAACCGGACTTTGTTTTTAAAAAAAGTACAATTAAAAGATTTTTGATTAATTTGAAAGTAATTATACAAAACAATTATTTTCATTCGGATGAATTTAATTGATGATTGTATTTGTAATGCTAAAAACTGAATTTTATAAGGATGTTAATTCTAAGCAACTCATACGTGAATATGATATTGAGTGTGATATTTTGTTTGTAGAACCAGATATATCATGGCTTGTTTTATCCTAAATTTAAAGAACTGAAAATAAAAAGCTGTAATTTGAGTTTGCACGTCGCCAGTAACCTTGATAGAAAGTGCGTTTCAAAACACATACCTTTGTGCTGTTCAGCACGATATGATACAATCAACATATATATATATTTTATAAAACAAATATACAATATTGACGATGTCATATCGTTATGGTATCACAACATTGTGGGTTTTGAAATGCCAGCAGAATAAATATTCTAAATATTGGCTTTTACATTTTAATTGAAGCCTGATATAGGTGACTAATGGGAAACTTTAAAGAAAATATCATTTGTTACAAATTTATACGTATGTTTATCATTGGAAAATTATTATGTGAAACAGTGCTTTCAGTCCAGATATTGCCCAATTGCAAGTCTTGGATAAGTATGATAGAGCTTCAGCAACTATACAACATTACTGGTTACGTGCATTTATTTATTTAATATATATTGTTAAATTTATTAGAGCTCAAATTATATAATTGTTAGATATTATTAAATCGACACTAAACAGTTTAATTCTAATTTTGGAACCATCATCTATTTTATTTATTCTGTTGCTGTTCTAAATCAAAACATAAGTTGGCGAGAACTGCATGTAGATAAATTATGCCTTACATGTTTTTGAAGAAATGAATTCATTCTGGCTAATAGTTTGAGCGCTATAAGAATTACCGTAGTGGATTTAGATATCTACTGTATTTTTCCACACAAATATTGAAATCCTGAATTCGAATTAGAAAAACAAAAAATTTCGGAAAACTAAAAAAACTAGGTATTTTGGTTGATAAAAATAATTTTTTTAAAAAGACGTCCGATTTTGATGGTTGCTTCTTTACTGGAAACAACGCTCGAGGAGGTTACTGGTCATACAATAATTTTTCAAAAAAAGAATTAATATCAAACAAATTTGTAATGAAATACTTTCGTTTTTAAAAAAAAAATAAAATAAAACTAATTTCTAAAATAAATAAATGATGTGGTGTCGTGGGACACCAGGTAGGAACGAAGTTCCTTCGGCTAATGTAAAATCGACACAAATTGCAAAAAAAATCGTGCTCAATTTTATGTAGGTTTTCTTGATTTTTCTCTTAAATTTTGCTGATTAATTTTTATTTAAGTACAAGAAAGTATTTAGGAAATTCAGTATTTTAGGAAATAATAAATTACTTAAAATAAAAAAACATCGTAATTCAAATTATCAACTAAATGTGTGTGTATCTATAATGTGAGTATTCGCCATGTGCTTGTCCATGAATTCATGAGTATATACTATGCATTGGCGGGTTGGAGTGTTAATAGAAAGAGAAGGGATGAGAGAACGAAAAGAAAGAGGGAGAAAGAGAAAGGTATTATACACTACTCGCTTGTGTATGCGACTTTCGCGCCTGCGCACGTCTTAATTCCACGCTTTTTTTCTTACGGTTTTACTATCACATTTTTTTCAGTTCGCTCACACAGCAAAATCCCTATCCTCTCCAAGCCTGCCGTAAGGAACTTCGTTCCAATAAATACTTCTACAAATAATTTCCTTGTGACTTGGTACCATTTGATATCCGTGCTAATGGTAGTTCTAAGGTATTGCTTCACAAGCAAATTATTTTTAGAATTATTTATTCAATTTAAAATTATTTTTAATTTTTTTGTCCATTTTTTTTGAAATGGGTTCTATTGTCTTAAAAAATGTTTATTAATTATTGCTTTTTGTATTTTTTAGAATCGTTATTATTTTTGGACAAATTGCTTTTATTTAATTTTAAGCTTTATGTTGTGTAATTGGTGTGCTATAGCTACTATTCGATGGTTGATTATTTGAAAAAACATTTTTAGCTTAGCTGTAAAATAATGTTTCATCGATGATTTGTTAAAATATATTTAAAAAAAAAGTCATAAAGTGGTTTTTGATAGCCTGAGAGTTGAAGAGAAGGCGCTATGATTCTTTTCTATATAATTAAGATAATATCCAATGTTCTAATTACTTCATTCTTTACAACCGTTGTAAAGTCAATCATCTTAAGTGATTCTTACTTATAACATATCAGTGAAGTGTGCATCAATACTAACTAATACGATACTAAAGTAGTGCACTATTACTAGTTTTTAATACGAAAAAATTGCTTGTCTCAAATTATAAAAAAGGAAATTTTAAAAATGAAACTGGAAGTAAGTCTTGAAAATTATTCTGTTATACAGTCAGTTCTAAATGAATTTAGCCACCATTTAGTGAAAACCATATAACTTAACTTGTAAAAAGGTAGATTTACCTATGCCTTATTGAATTTGATTTTCAGGATTGTTCTAAAATCAAATTAGGTTGATAAATGATAGGAAAATTTTAATAATGGTATGACACAGATGCAAATCAGATTATTATTACAAAAGTTATAAAAGACTTAAACAGAAATGGATAAGTCATGCATTTGGCAAACTGGAAAACGATTTTACTAGAACTGCGCTTCACTAAAACTCTCAACGATAAAACAGTCGTCCAATGCATACATACATGTCATCAAACAATTCTTGAAAACGTCACAACACGGAGACAATTAAAGTAAAAAAATAAACGAATTTTGTTAAAAATATTTTATCGTTTGTGATTATTTCCACATTTTACTTTTTGTTGAAATACTTTGAACGAAATATATTTGATTTTTTTCTATAACTAACGAATTTAAAATAATCTTCGATGTCTTATCATTGAAAGTATAGAAAGTAGTGAAATCAATACTCAGCTGCGGAATTTGAACTGGCAGATTTCAGATTAACGGTTGAATGTGTAACCAATTATCTTCATTGTTGTCAAATAAAAAATTGTTATGAAAACTGTCAAATTGCTTGATTTTTGTTTGGGATTGTCCGATACTACAAGCATGAATATTTTAACAACTTTTTTGTATAATTATTTTGTATTAATCATTATATCAAAAAAACTTTTATAGATAGTATAAAAATTGAAGATTTACATACGTATTTCTACCTAAGCGCGTAAATAAGGGGAATTTTTACCTCTGTAACAACTACACTACTATATACTATAATATCTAACAAATTTCCTGCACAAATATCTCAAAAAATACTTTTACAAATTTTAGAAAATTTTGTATGCACAATATTGACATGAAAACGGAGAGCTTGTTGAAGACTTTTTGTCGAAAAAAATTTCTAAATATAAAATCAAATTTTTACCAAATTTCATAACATTTGGATAAGTATTTTGTTAATTATTTGTGCCCAAAAATTGAAAGATATTAAATTAACGAGTGTGCTTATTAGAAAAGCACCATTCTCCCTTAAAGCTATACATACTAGCTGCCATTGTAAACAAAATAACCTACCGAAAAGATGTTATTTTACTCAAACTATACAATATTTTAATAAAAAAAATCTTTCTACTAGATGATTTCATTTCGAATCGCACATGATCTTTGCTGGCGGATTTTGTAAACAAACAACATCGTATCGTTTCCCGTACATACCTATTATTATTCTATGATTGTAACAATTAAGTGTATGCGATATCAATGTTTCTTAGTTTTTGAGTTACTCCGATAAATCACAGATAAAATGTCAACAACTAGACAGATGAAGTAGGACTATTTACATCATTCTATGATAACTTATTTCAATAATTTGTTACTGCCTTTAATATTTTTAGCGTTACATATTTAAGACTAAATTTAATATAAGTAAGGTAATAAAACAATTATTAATGAATGATATTTGTTAAAATTGATGGTACAAAATCCTGAATCAACTTAAAGTAGATTTGACTATAAACATCATATTATGAGTAAATTCCATTATTGGTAGGTTGAGATCCGTAGACAAAACTATAAGATGTGAACCATATTGATTATAATATATATTATTTATTATAATGTATATTTAACATCATTTAGTTTTATTTTTTAGAATTGAGTGTAGTAAAAAGGAGGAGGTTCTTCTACCATAGATAAAGGTTGTACAGATATGAATAATAGAGTATTATGGCTCAGTCAGACCAATATGGCCTAGTATTATTTATCCTAAACAAACCAACATCAGCAGTGTTCTTCGTATTCTTCAAAATGGCGTACCCCTCACCTTCATGTACCTTGTCGATCCCTAGCGAATTTATCTGTGTCCAGTGTGTGCAATAAGATATAATTATGTGATTTTATTTCATTTCTTGATAAGTTTCCATCATTACTAACTTACTAACATATTTTTGTAGGTAAACTTTGGATCTGTAGCGTGGTTACAGTTTATAAGCATAGTATTGAATACTTTTACGATTAAATTCGTATTTGTTAAAAACGTGTTTGTATTCACTATGGCTTTATATACAGTTAGATGGTCAATATGATCTACCAGGCCATATTAGACTCATATAGCATCTTTCTACCTGTTGGTATATTGTACTTTTAAAGGGAAATTGACAAACTTGTTGCTAGGAATTAATGTAAAAAGTAATCTAAGATGTGTAGAATAAGAAAATTGGCTCAACAAAAGCTGTATAAAGTGCCTCGAACCACTTGAAGACGTTGGCCAGCTAAAATAAATCTACCAGTCGATAGATGGTCTAATGCTAACTTGAGAAGAACTAAGATGGATGTATTTTTCGTCTTATTTTGTTCTACAAAATATCGCAAAGATTAAATAGCGCAAAGATTAGTTCTTGTATTTTTACTTTAATTTTTAATAGGCGGGCAATATGGCTCACTTGGGCAATATGTTTCTAGGAAATGATAATCTACCATGATTAAATTTTAAAGATTATTCAATATTATTAAAATAGTCTCTTACAGTTATGATTTTGAAGTTAATTACAATAATTTATAACTGTCGATTATAATTAAGTTCTAAGACAGAATTAACTACTAAAGAATGTTTGCTCTCAAATATTTTGTGTTTTGCTGACCAAATAGATTATGGTATGCCATATTACACGATGCTACTCTGGAATTTATTTCGTAAACTTGCGTTAGTATGTTACGTAGGTTCGTTAATCATGAAACCTTCATTGTTTTGATACCAAACTACTATAATATAATAATGTACTTGATATTTTTTCTCAATAATCAAATAAATCAAAGGAGAAAAATACTTATAGGAAAGGGGTCCATCAGTAAACTACAATTTATGTTTCAAACAAATTATCAAAAATTTTTTGCATAAAATCAATATTTACTTAAATAATTAACTAAAATTATTCGTTTAAAATTGATCCTAATTCAATCGTTTTAGGGTAAGGTTAGGAGTAAGTTACACTGGGATATCTTCTACTACTACCATTAAAACTCTCGAACTCCTTAATAACATATTGCACATTAAAATGCGCAGTAAATCTTTTTTTCTTGTGGTTTTCTTAAATATTTCTATGATTTCTATGAGCTTCGTAACATAAAAATATACGGAATTGGCAGTTGAATCAATAGCTATAATGATTAATCATAAGGTAACTTTTATCTGGGAGCAATGATTGTGCACGAATTTTTTCGTATTCTATTGATTTTAAAAATTAATGTTAATTTAAATGTTAGCGAAAAAATAAAACAACAAAAAAGCGAGGATACTAATTTTTTTAAATATTTTAAATGGAAAAAGCACAAATTAGATAAACTAACTTAGATGTAAGTTAAAATGATTGCAATAGTTCATAAGCCTACACCTAAAATAAAACCTAAAAATAGAATTCCAAAAACTTAAAAAAAAAAAATGAATTTAGTTAAAAAGACAGGATTGATGATTTAAATTTTTAATAGCGATTTAATAAAAATAAAAAAGGAGCGTATCAATAGGCACGTTTAAAGTAATGGTTTTAATTTTTGCGTGATTTAAGGGGTATTGTTTTTGTTTACCTTCGCCATATGGTTTATATCGTGGTGGTACAAATGGTAAGATAACCGTTGGTTTTATGGAATATATTTGTCCTGTATATGGAAAAATCGAACATATTTTAATAATTTTTTATTATTTTTAATTTTATATACAATAGAATAAATAAAAGTCATCGATATTCAAATAATATATTTGTTATAAAAAATATATAAACTCACCTTGCCAATACCAACTTCCTGGTGCACCAATAAATAATCTATGACCATCCTGTAAATAATACAAATTGTTAAAATTCTCAATTGAAGGGCAGGCAATTCGTTTACTATTATTTATTCTAAAAACTCTATAAATATCTCTCCATAAAAATTAACATGTCAAAAGTTAAATCTCTTCGGCTAGTAAAGGTAATTCACAAAGTAAATACCTCTTTAATAATTAATTTTGATTGAATCTGGATTTTTTAAATTTTAATGAAGGTTCATTGAAAATCAGGTATTTTGCAAAGCAATCCAAATAAATATTTTAAAGGATTGATTTTCAAAAAATATTTTTTTGACATGTTTTTAGTGGTAGACATCCTTTGACGGAAAAATTTTTTTCGCGTGTTTCATTAACGAATGCTAAAACTGTTAAAATTGAAAAATATATTCTTTACCTCCCATAATAAAAGGCTTTGATTCAGCCCATGAATTTAATCGATAAAAATGAATCGAATGACAACTGATATGTGATTATTTATTATGAAACCAATGCAAAGCAAGAAATGGTTGTCAATGGAGGCACGATTTTTTGTTTTTGACATATTCATATATTGACAGATATTATTAGACACACAGCATGATAAACAATGGAATATTGTTTTATAGTAAGCAATGACTATAAGTATTTATGTATTCAAAGCATAATATATGACGTATACCAGTATATACAGACTGAGAAAAGGTATATCGATGCGAGGCGCCACTCTTATATTCACTAAATGTCTTTTTGATTTAGCAACAGGTCCGACACAAAAATAAATTTATAATAAATTCAAAAAATATCAAAATAAGTGACTTGTCAGCGTGCCCCTACAAATCATGATTTGAACTTGGTCCGTCATCACGATAGCTCAAAATCGAATAGAGATTTAGATGACGTATTTATGAAATATCGATGGCGCATTCCAGAAATTCATAAAAGATGAAGAACTGAAGAAAATTTAAAACATAAGTAATGCTTGTTTTTTAAAAATAAAACACTTTTGCTTGAAAAATTTTTTCATTATCTGTTTAGATTCGACAAAATTTTAGTTATAATATAGCTAATTAAAAAATTAAAAATAATATTTATGTATTACAATTAATGTAATAATAGTTACAATACACATTATTTTAAAATAAACTCTTCATACCGTATTTAGTGTGTTGTATTATTGTTAATAAATAAAAATGGTTCAAACAAGGATTAATCATATTCCAAGTATTAAAACAATTAACACAGTTTGTTGTTATATGCACATCGTATTATTCACACCAAGTTTTTGAATCTAGTAACGATATAATAGTATTTGGGTTAAAACAAATATAGCTGGTTTTCATTAATTTATTACATGTACATTTTTTTGTTTTTAAATCAAGATAATTTAAAATTGACCTGATGATTTGAAATTGGAAACTAAAATCGAAATGGGAGTTTCGAATCAACTAGAATAATTAAGATTTTCCTAAGTTTGTTTTGTTCTCTTTTCTATGTGAACTATAAGAATCTATTTATTCAGTACTTTAAACATGTAGGTAGGTAGCTCTGTCAGTTATAGACATCACTCGAAAAAAAAAACCGCATCCCCAAGAGAGTGGAGGTCAAAAGAAAGCATTAATTTTTCCTGTTTGTCGTGATCATTTCATAAGTATAATCTTCGTAGTTTGCCTGGAAAAAATTTGGTATTTTTAAGGATTTTTAAAAATAGAAGATGATTGAAAAAAAAAAACAGCCTCGAAACTTCCTCCATCATTTCATATTGTTTCAAAAAATCATATCTTCGTAGCTTAAACAGAAAAAAAGTTCGTATTTTTGTTGATTAGCTTCAAAAGAGATGGAGATGCTATAAAATGTTTCTTTCCTATTTTCTCTACTTATATTTTAATGTAAAATTTTATGCTCTCATTTTCTAATATGAAACTTTTTTCCAACGCTTACTCTTTTGACCTAATCCAACTCTGACCTCTTTCAAATGTATAAGTACAGACTGTGGTTTCCGTAGTAAACATGGATCATCACTCAAACAAACGTTACAGAAAGGCCGTTACTCAAATCGTCCTCGAGCAGAAGTCTAAAAATCGTATTGATTGAAGAGTAGTAGTATGACCCTGCCAGTCCTTGAGTTTTTAACCTTTAACAATTCTTGTCGTTAGGCACAGTTAAAATGAAATTTTGATAAATTCCAAAAAAATATACTTGAAATTTTGATAGAAAATATATTTTAATCAGGTCTTAGATTTTGTGCTGAGACACTTCTAAAGATGATTTTTGCAAATTTCCATGCTGTCTCAGAAATCTACTGAAAATTCTATACCAGCTCTTAAACTTAGCATAGCCTTTTGATAACTAGCAAAATTGCAAGTTTTAGACGATGTGAAAAGATGTGTATCGAAATTTAGTATATGCAGTCTAAAGGTACGTGTACATCAAGCAAGTACTTGAGTAAAAATACACAGTATTAAAATATATACTTTGCTCTGTCAAGTGCTTACAGCCTCGGAGACTACTCAACTGTTGTTAACATATCCTAATTGTCAAAAAAATGGGGATACTACGTTGAGTTGCGTAGAAAAGAACAACGCTTCAAGAGGAAAATGAATATTTATTTTCCTGTAGTTTTATTTTCCACAAACTCCATGGAAAGGGATCACACTTTGTACCAAACATGTACATAGTTTTGCCGTTGCTAAAATCAGTACACATACACTCTCGGCATATGCACAATAGTCAATTGAAGAAAGCATTATAGTTATGGCTTGGACGTAGTAAACATTGAATAGTAACACACAGTATTCGATATTGACAATATTAGTGATCGTGTAAAGTTCCCTTAAAAGTTCCATGTTACATGTTACATAAATAAATAAATGTAAGTATGTTTAATCTTGACTTGTATTATGTAAATGAAGTTCAATGGATATCGGCACGAAACACGAATAACAATTAGCAATTCAATAACGTTTGCATTGCATTCCAATCCATTGTTTTAAATATCTTTTAAATTCACTCATAACTTGTTCTTTTTATCCAAAACCATACAAATGAAACTCTGTAACTATCTATCTATTCATACCATAGTCTAAAGCCATAACCAACGATACCATAGTCTGCCTAAACCAAACATATTGTATGTTAAGCCAAAATGGTATAAACCAATAACTACTCTTGGTTTATATTGTTTGTAAAGAAGCGACGACGCATGCTATTAACAATACGATATTAACATACATTTAAATATATCTGAGTTGTCTATGGTTAGCACGAAACTTTATATCAATTCATATTTAGGGTCCATTAACTTTAAAGTTTTACAGTATTTATACCATAAAAAATGAACTGAGACTGAAATCCTGAAATTGACAACTCTTTAGAAAGAAACTGATTATGCGGACACTATTTGTCTATTTCTGTAGGTTTTAAACATAGTTATAGAAAAACATTAACAGATAGATAGCGAACGATCAGTCTATATACTATATGTCTATGATTATTATTAATAATTAAATACTTCAATTAATGCTCTTAGTGCTTAGAAAACGAAAGACTTCTACTACAGTGCATGCATTGACATGGAATATTCATCCGAATTGTATATTGTATATGCTAAATACTAAAATGTTTACCCATTTAATTTCTGTGGCTTCTTTCGAGCCTCTCAAGAGGAGAATGTATGTCATCCTATCTGAGGTGATGGAAGTTATGAGGGGAGGGGAAGCGATATTACAAATAAACCATGAAGCAACAAATTTTTAAACAAAAGTAGATTGTTTTTTAGAGGTAAACATTTTTGTATTTTAACTTTTTTCTATTTTTGAATCATAAGCATTAACTTACTTTTTAGGCCTAGAAAACGTTATAAAAATTTCATTTCGATATTTCTTTTCTCTTTTACTTTATCTTCATGAGAAGCAGACCGGCAGACATGCGTTCAGAGCTAAGGCATTCCATGAACACCTACATCAAAGTATTTATTTAATTTTAGTAAAGGTCGCTTTTTAATAACTTTATTCTTAGCTACCACAAAGAATTAAAGTATTGTTAATAATTTCAATATTTTCTAGGATTGCAAAAAATTAATTTTTCTAGTTATACTTCTGTTCGAACTAATTTTAGTGTTTAGATGCATTAGAAGTAAAACTTGCTATAAGCGCAGATCTGCAATTTTGGTAATTAATAGCAAAATTTTAATTGATAGCAAAATATGCGCTTCGAAGGAATTCAATATTGGTGTTTCTTCAAACAAAACAAGTTTATTGAAGAATTTCGCAAAATTTGTTTTGGAAATGAAACATGTAGTACAATTTTCGAGATATATTGAAATTCTTAAAAAAACCAGAAATATACAACAGAGAATGAATTAAAGCATCAAGCAAAATTTGCATATAGGTGCTACAAACTGAATGAGGCAAATGTTCTTTTAATTACTTTTTATCAATTTTTATTGGATAGGAACAAGTAAATATTATTTTCTTTATTTGCAATAAACACGAAAAAAAAAATGGTAAAACAAAAAGATTCATACTTACATATACTGAAAACAAAAACAATCGCTAAACAAAACAAACTAAAAGAACAACAACATTTTATCTGTCAAAATTTTAACAAGACTGCAGAACAGAACAGAACAGAACAATAAATGTTATCGCTTAAAATCTGTGTTATATAAAGAGATACCGGACAAGATCAGATGGTGCTTATCGTGAAATAAAAATCAACAATAATAAATATTATTCAAACAAACAAAAATAAAAAATGAACACTTTTATTAAGGGCGTTCTTCTTTAACCTTTTATGTAAAAAATCGAATTCCATTTCAAGTCGTTTGTTATACACAGACGCTCAGATTGGAAACTATCAATTTTTGCATGCGAAAATCAACTACGAATTCAATTTTTATCCTTAGGCATTCTTTGGAAAAGAATAATGAATTTGGTATTCCTTACACAATAAATAAACAATAATTTTAATTAATTATAGTTACTGTAATGGAAATTGTAATTTTTTTTTAACGAAGTAGATATGCATATATTATCATTAAAGCATTTAATATTGACCAATTAAATATCGGTCACACGCCTATCTATAACATTTACTAGACTTATTGTTAAAAGTAAGTTTGAAGTAATGGTAGTAAATTTTTGCTTTTCATGATATTACATTTATTTTTTGACATTCAGTCAAAAACTTATAAGAAAATTATTAGAAAATTATAATGAACAAGTGATTATAACAAAGAATAGAGTTAAACGTTTAGATACTCGACGCATGGTAAAGTATCAATATTAACACCACTTTTAATCATAAGAAAACATAAAATACTCTACATATCTAGCCTATAGATATAAATACATGTATAATAAATAATATGTGTATTTATCAGCTATAAATTTGAACTAAAATTGTGGCGAATCCAAACATTTTCCGATAAAATGTTGCAAATCAAAGTTATTTCTTGTCAGAAAACAAAGATTATTTGTCCTATATCTAGAATGCGTCACCAAAATTTCAACTTGCTATCACTCTTCGTTTTTGAGTTATCTGGGTGACGGATGGACGGACATGCGGAAATGGTCTAATTAGGTGATTCTATGAATACCTATACTAAAATTTTGTTTGTGACATCAATATTTTCTATCGGTACAAACTTTAGGTTAAAATTAATATACTATGACATAATGTCTAGTTATAAAAATATATATTTAATAAAGTTTGGTTTTGAAACGATAATAACACTGGAAAACAATTTGCTGTACGGTCGCAGAGTAATAATTGTAATGTAATTTGAATATTAGTTAAATAATAATTCAATCATATTTTTCTTTTTATAAGTAATCATTTCCTATTCACTTATTTTTCATAAAAATAAGCTCCCTTAACATAAAATAAAAATATCTACTCATACTGTTTGTTACCCCGTTACCAAAATAAAAGTAACACATTAAAAAAAAGTGAACTGTTTTTATTTTCATTTTAAAAGATGTTGATCAATGATAAAGAATACACTGTGGTTGGATAAGTCATATTCATTGTGTATTTTATGTTTTAACGATCGATCGATCGGAGCAACACAATAAATAATATCAATAGTAGTAATGCAAATAATAAATTTATGTGTTGATACCTCCATTCAAAACAATTAAAATATTTACTTTATATGTTTGATTAATGGCCAATATATATATATATATATATATATATATATATATATATATATATATATATATATATATATATATATATATATATATATATATATATATATATATATATATATATATATATATATATATATATATATATATATATATATATATATATATTTTTCTTTTTTTTTTTAAGTATTACACCTTTCACATAAAATGATTTTGCCAATAGTTTTATACTTTTTCACATATGAAACATGAGTGAAAGTTGAAACACAGATTGAAACTAATCGCTGGAATAGGAAAACTAGTCTTAACTTTGAATATTCTTTTGAGTACATTTTATTTCATTAAATTTTAAACAAAAAGATTTACAATTCGGAAGATGACTGATTTATGTATTTTTCTAATAAATCAAAATGGTATTTTATAATTTTTATTGCCAATCGGAAGAAGTATAAGAAAATTATTTTGTTCGTTTGACTATATTTATTGCATTGATTGTATTTTTACGAAAATGTAGGTATGGTGAAGATGTTTCAAGAAAGCCCATAACATTCGACAGCGAAAAACACATAGAATTACAACAGCTAATGACAAAGAGGATAGACTTATCACTTCCACCGTTGTGTATAGTAAAGAATATAGATGAAATTGACTAGGTGAAACACAAGAAGGCATGTAGAATTATGAAAATCGGATATCAGCCCGTATAGTATTGTCTATGACACGAGATAGATCAGTATAAATAAGTTTTCAGCAGGCTAGTTTCCACCTTAAAAAATAACTTACACATATGATAACTTGTAGAAAAAGACTGATATTTATTATCTATTAAAAAAAAGATTTTGTCATTTTAATGTTGTGTAAATTTAAAAATGGCAGGCGTATGTTTAAAGGGCTTAAATATCGCCTTTTTAAAATAATTTTAGTGGGTATCCACGAGATTGAAAAAAATTTCAATAAGTACTTAAACATTTAAAGAAAATAAAATAATTTTGAGAAACAAGCCCGTTGAAATATAGGAAGCCAATAAGTATATTAGGTAAGCGTATAAGTAGTTATTCATATCACCTTTTCACTAATATTAGTGACTAGCAGGCTCGATCACGTGTTATTTTGAGATACTCCGTATTTGTAGTGGGCCACTCGGTATTTGGTGTAAGAAACCTGTGACACAAAATTTTATATTAAGATCCAGTATTTGGTATGGGACACTCGTGCCCCTGGGCCGGCAATCGATCTTGGCTCCGCGTCACAAAAAATATACGAAACCCGTCACACGAAATTTTTATATATACGCCCGGTATTTGATATGGAACACCCTGTATTAGGTGTGGGACACCTAGTTTTTAAGTTTATTCAAAAATACATACAAAAATATAAATCTTTCCTCTTTATAATATTAATATAGATTCTTATACCTAGGAATCTAAAACTCATATTATACCCATGGGTTGCCATTTGTAGCAATTTCACGGCATTTTGGCTACTAGACGCTTTTTTTCAGGCAACATAATTTTATCGTTTAGCTAAAAGCTTTAGCTTGATAGCCAATGTGGCGATATTTGAGTAAATGCTTTATTTAAAACAAATTTATTCATTTCAGTAAAAATTTTTGTAAAATTTACATATACGTTGATTTTTGTATGTGTGTGTGGGTAAGGACTCTCATACGAATTTACTCTTTGCTATGATGTCTAACAAGTAGTTAGTATAGATAATAAATATATTCACCTGTCATACTATCTATGCTAAATTTGGAGTCATCACATACATTCATACATTGGTTAACATTGTATTTATTCACTTACAAAGTCTTAAATTGTATAAATAAGAAAAAGATGTTGCAATTTCTGATTTTTATTTAGCACAATAATAATTCTATTTTAAAATTAAAATATCCATATTATTAAATAGATATATTTAAATCCTAAATTGTTATTAAATTTTTGGCTAGGAATATCATATTTAGAATTGACTAGTTTTGGTTAATCGTACGCTGGTGAAATTTTTTTATACGAATCTCACAACCCTTAAGGTATATTATTTTTATAGTTATCCTGTTAAGTCAATTAGAAACGTTATAATAAGTGAATGGTATCATGGGTACTTTTTGTTTTAATATGATAAAACAATTTAAAGTTTGATTTACTACTAACTGTCTTATGTTATCAAATCAGTGGATTATTAATGGAACCACTTGAATGTTTCACAATTGTTTTAACCCTTTCAACTTAAATAACTATTAAATGAATCGAACACTTTCGTTATCAATTGGGTACTTTATGTATTCTCATTTATACAATACATACATCTTATGTGAGAATAATAAACTGTAAGAAATGCGTGAGAAATGTAAAGCATGAATGTAATTAAAAACATAGTGAGTGAGTGCTCTTTATTTCATAAAAATTAGACAAAAAATGACTGATAATAGAGTCGATATTTTATTTCTTATATGAGTTATATATTCTCATGTGATACTTTAAAATTTAAAGTGTCAAGATCATTGTTGATATATGTCAAAAATATTCGATTTTTGACACTTCCTCTATTAACTGACAATATTGTTGATATTGTTACATATTCTAGCAGACTTTTTTAAATGATAATTTATTGCTGTAAAATAAAACTAAAACATTTTCAAATGATAAAAACCTTAGCATTAGTCTGTTATACTTATAAAAGTGTTTTTAGTATTTCGGGTATGTCTAGAGGGTTTGCTCATTTTTGAGATTATTTCTATACAAAACTTAAATTTCTGACTTTTTCAATAATGTTAAACCAAAACGGAGTAATTTGATGGAAAAATTTTGGTAATCTAGCCTACTTGTTAAATCGGCTCTGTTTTTATCTTTGTCATATATACATTAGGCCAGAATTAAAACATGTATCCTTATCATCCATAGTATGTAATGATAGTCAGAAAATTGTGGTTCGTAGAATTTCTTGTGAATAGAATAAGAGCGAATTTTATAATTGAGTTCAATAATTTTATAATTTAGACATTATTAGATATTTGTAAAGCACTGAAAATTTACAAGTTTCCCTACAAAAGGAATCTTTAATTAGATTCGTTTGTGAAAAGTGGGCAGGGTGATCCTCATTAAATGATCATACAGTTTAAATATCGTTTGAATTTACCTGCAATTCGGATTATGTTTACGATTAAAACAGCCCATGGTTTTACATGTTTACAGATTCTTGAGTTCCAGAATCAATGTATCCAATGTTATGTTTACAATTTTATTTTACAGTGATCTTTTTTGATAATTATTACACAAATATTTGTAATTAAACATTCTAGGCAAGGAAAAATGATAAAAATTTATCGACTTTAAAAATACGGGTCCTATCGACATACAGGTTTTTTCATTATGTTCAGAAATACTTTTGAACTATTTTTTACCTACAATTCGTCGAAACTCATTTAAATAAATTGATAAATAGAATAAGTTTAAAAATGTTTTCCAAATTCTAAAATTCCATAAACTGTATATGGCTATGCTTTTTAGTGTAATTTCCCTTTTAACGAAATATATCAAAATGCTTTAAAATAGCAAAAATTGAAAATATAGTCATTCTAGGCATCTCGTTTACAAAAACAATAATTTCAAAATTTTTTATCATTATACAAGTATAAATTTTTGATCATTATACCTTTATAAAAAGTTGCATTTCAAATTGTAGTCATTCTATTCTATTCTTTTCGATCTGATCCACCAATATCATCACTTTACGAACATTTTTTCCACCTCATTTTCTTATACCTCTTTAATTCTAAAATTAGCTCAAAAAATACTTATTTAATTGTTTTGAAATTTGACATGCACAAACAATATTGACGGAGGCTTTGTCAAAGAGTTTTTATCGAAAAAACATTTCTAAATATAAAATTATATTTTGATTTTTACCTTAGACGACATAACATGAAAATTGAAAGATATTACATAAAAGAATATGCTTCTTATAGCTGTTGATTAACTTAATCATAAAATTTATATTTTTATTTAAAGTGAAAATTTATCCAAGATATGAACTGTAATATTATCAGAGACTTTTCATAAATGCTTACAGCCAGTAACCGTATGTGAGTAGCCGTAAAATGAATTATGTAAAGAAACTTTTTATAATATTTATTTAACATAAATACAATTGTCATAATTTAAATATATAAAAATATTTATATAAGATTATATAGGTAACAGAAGGTAGATATTAACATTTTATGAAGCGAATGCGCTTACTTACGTACGCTATACCTAACATCTTCCAGTCTTTTGGTAGCTATAAAGAATGAAGAAGCCACAAAACCACACACAATTCATAAATATAAAAAGACTTTTGCTTGCTGTATTGTTGGTATTGCATTGCTTGTATTCTTATATTTAAAGGCGCCAGACGACGTGGACGCACACATCAAATATACATAAATTCACTTTTGTGTGTAAAAACAGAATTATCATCTTGCTTCTGAAAACAAGCAGCAAAATAAAATAAATACATGTTAAAAAACAAAATAAAAATAGCCATCAAATAAACAGTACTTCACTTTCATATGTTATCGAACTTTAAACGGAGGTTGCCTAAAGGTAAGTTTTCTTAAAAATAATGGAAATAAAATTTTCATTTTAGAAATAAAGTACAATATTTTGCAGTTTCGGGTAACAGGAGCATTCACATTCAGGTATCTAACTCCACTCTCGTCTTTTTAATGTACTTTTTGCCTCTTGGAATCCAATTTTGAAGGTGGAATCTCAAAAAATAATGGGAAAAATTGCTTTGCCCCATTTATTAAAGTACTTATGCCAAACAATAAATAATCATTACTTCTAAGACACGAAATTTTGAAATTGAAATGTTTAAAATAATGAAGCGCATCCTTTTCAAGCTCCCGGTTTTATGAAAATTAAAATCAATTATAATAGTAAATTAAGGTGAAAATATAATGCCACTATAACAGAGTTCCCCAAACTTTTTTGTGTCGTAGACCCCTTGCCAAGTTTTTCCGTGTTGGGTAGACCCCCTACTTACCTGATATTGATTTCCTGTAAATTTCTAACTGTAGTGAAGTTTAGTGTTAAAAACTTAAAGTAAAAACACATGTTAATTTATACATTTAATAATTGAATTTAAATTAAAACTACTCAAAATAAAATTCTGTATCTGTTATGTAAAATATACGTAACATAAAATAAACATAAAATAAACTATAAATAAAATAACATAAGCAATAAGTCAATATTTTTAGTGAGAAGGATGAACCTGATGCTTTAATAATAAATTATCAACATTTGGCGTCAATTTTGTAAGGGTTAATCTGAAATCTCCTCGGCTAATGATGTCCAGTCTGTTTCTCTCAGGTTTTTACAAGTTCAAAATGTATTGCGACCACAAGGCGAATACCAACATCCTACAACTTACACTATTTTATAAACATATATAAAACATATAAAATTTTTTACTTCATAGGTACTTTTATAAATAATGTATATGTCTTGATATTATAAGATAGTATGATGTCAGTAAATAGGTACTATTAGTGTATGTGTTGAGATCCACTATCGTGGACCCCAATTTTCATTTCATGGCCCCCTTAAATTTTTTTTCGCTGACGCAGACCCCGTGCAGGTTGTCATAGACCCCTAGGGTTCGATATAGACCACTTTGGGAATAACTGCACTATAATATTACCATTTCATAGTTTTTTAGGATCAACATACTAGTAATATGAGTATTTGAACTCAAAAATCGTTGCGCAAAAACTTTAAATCAGTATCCAGATAGTTTTTATTTTTTTCTCGTCACATTATTGTGCGTATCGTGTAATAATGCATATTTATATATAGTTAAAACTTTATACGCAGAATTTTAAATTACTCTAAAATAAAAAGCCTCTTTCAGGGTGTTTCAATATTTGGTTTCATTGGAACTATAATAAATAAAAATAAAAATATAGGACTAATAATGTGTCAATGGCAATAGTATATGTAGTAATCAACACAAGTCGGAAATAGTCTATTTAATTTCTATTTTTAAATATCGTTCCCTTTATGGTAATCAATCTATAAAAATTATTTTCTTACATAATTGTAAATGTATATAATTAAGAAGTTTCTAAACGGCGCGAAAATTGTTTTTATTAGCGTTATTTAATAGAAGAATCGAAAACTACTAAAAAAAAAAAAAATTATTTTCATAGACTTAAATTTCTATTAGTTATAAAATGTTTTCAATGAAAATCACAAATATGTTCCATAAGTGTCCAGAACAGCTTCATACATTGGTAATTTTTGAGATTAAAACGTTTAAGAACAATAATTTATTTAATCTATATATATATATATATATATATATATATATATATATATATATATATATATATATATATATATATATATATATATATATATATATATATATATATATATATATATATATATATATATATAAAATATATATAAATCAATGCCACTTTCGTTGTAATTTTACAACTCAAGAACGGGCTCACGTATCCAAACCAAATGTATAGGCTATTGTTCGAACTATTTAGTAGATGGTTTATGTGAAGTTTGCACAAAATCGGTCCAGCGGTTCTTCATTTATCACATTTTTTGTAAGAAATGAATCCAATAAATGGCGGATGATTTTGTTAATGGGGATTTAGTTGTCAATTTGTTGATTACCTTGGAAATGTACAACGAAGCTTAGATAATAATAGAAGATATGTGTCTAACGATTGCAAATAAAGCATTAGTATACTTGGGTATGACCGCAGTAAATAGAGCATTAGTATAATTGGGTATGACCGCACCAAATCGTGAGATGCATGATTTGTTTGACCGTGAAATGCAACGTGAGCAGGAATTCAATTCTATTGATTTGCGTTTATTTGTACAATCGAATATAACCAAATTGAATATTCAGCAAAACCATGTATATGTCATATTCCAATAATGCAGATGGATTATATTTCTTGGATGCACCTGGTGGTACAGGCAAAATGTTCGTTATATCATTGATTTTAGCGACTATTCGATCGGAACAGAAAATTTCATTGGACCTTGCATCTTCGGGAGTTGTTGCTACATTATTAGAAGGTGATCGGACCGCACACTCTGCATTAAAATTGCCATTGAATGTACAGGTGATTGAAACTCCAACTTGCAATATTTCGATTGAAATTCTGCTATGGCAAAAGTTCTGCAATTAACGTCAATTATTTTATCGGATGAGTGTACAATGGCGAATAAAAAATCACTAGAAGCATTTAATCGAAAAATGCAATATTTACGTGGTAATCAACAGCTTTTTGGGGGTGCTTTGATATTACTGTCAGGGGATTTTTGTTAAAAATTGCCTGTCATTCCTCGATCAACTCCTGCTGATGAAATAAATGCCTGTTTGGTTCTTTGATTATATTATTGCGAAAAACTAATCCAACAAAACTGTGTAATGGCCCCAAATTGGCAGTGAAAAAGTTATTGCCAAATTTGATTGCAGCTACGATCTAGACTGCTAAATCAAAAGGAGAAGTTTGTTACCGCGTATCCCAATGATTCCAAGTGATATGCCATTTGGGTTTTATATCCTGTGCGTTTATCATTTGCGATGTCAATCAACAAGGCCCACGGGCAAACACTTCACGTTTGTGGTGTAAATTTGGAGGAATCATGTTTCTCACATGGCCAACTTTATGTTGCCTGTTCCAGATTCGGTACCCTCAGCCGTTTGTTTATTCATGATCAAAATGGAAAAACAAAAAATATTGTTTATCCAAATATTTTGGATTAGGTTTTAAAATAGCTAGCAATTAATAAAATATTTGCTTGTTTGAATAAATGAATTTGATGTCGCCATTAAATTTTTTTATTATTTCACTTAATACGTAGCGAAGTACGTACCGGGCCGCTAGTTAACATAATATATTGAGACACATGAAAATAGTTTTACAAAATTATTTGATTGAAAATACCTAACTAGCATTTTGTCCTTTGTTGATATTCCGAAAATATTTACTTTGTAATATAAATTGAAAATGTTAATTTAAGTGCTCTCTTGTTTATTTAAAAAAATGTGATTTAAGGCATATTTAATTACTGATTAAATGTCAAACTCGAATTTTAAAACGAAATAAATCGATAAATAATATAATAATATTCCTATAACTAGATGCTATAATTAAAGGATGGAAACTAACTTTTCCGATTATTATGTGTTGTTTGATATTGTGGTGGCGAGATAAGTCCTATGTGTATAAAAAGCACTTCTTGACGGTCATGTTTATTTATTGTATAACAACGAAAGTTTTTTAGTCATAAATACTTTGTAGACCATTTCTGATCATACGCCTTGCTGAATAAAAAGCAAATGAAGTAAAATCATAAATCAATGAAAATCATTTCAATGATTTTGTTAATTTACGAAATTGAATGAAATTTTTGTATCTAGAACATTTCCGCACACTATTTTACTTTGCTTTTGACTTATGGCGATTAAAGATTATTAAAAGTTTTGAGTTTGAAAAAATAGTATTTTATTTATTAAATTTGTACAGTACAAGATCATGTTATATAAATTTCCGTGATACTTTTTGTATAAGTCTAGAAGATTCATTGAGCTGTAGACTGCCAAATTAGGATGAAAATATAGATCACAATTCTTTATCGTAATTGATTTATATAAACACTTCACCATACCATTAGTGAGAAGAACAATAATATAAGTATACTTGTTATTTCGAAGCCGCTAATGGCCCAATAAGTATCAAAAACTGTACAGTGAATTTTCTGAATGTGATAAACATAACGTGCCTGTAATTTCATGAAAACCAAAAAACGCCTTCCAATGTTACAGACAAATGAAAAGCAAAATCGTCTAGTTGTACCGTTGACTTCACTACGTTTTGTCAAATTTTTTTTGACTCACAGTTATTTTAAATGTATGTTTAAAATACATAAATAAATACTTTTAAAAAGTCAACATAAACATAGATAGTAGCATGACACAGCATTACAATATACAACGTACCAACAATTTATATATTGTGAAAAATTGCCTATAATAATTTTTATCTTTTGTATGAAATTTATCCTAAAATGGCTATACATATATTTATTTTGTTTTTTTTTTTTAAATATTATTATTTGTTGGTTATTATTTGAAATGCAGAATAATTTATTTAAAGCAATTCTATTTTGAATTTATAATCAAAGTTGACTCGTTACTTTCTTTTATATTCATAAATAAACTGATGAAATTGTACATGGCTTCTTTATATACACACACAAGGTCTTCATATACTCATACAATTTTACAGAGAAAACTGTATAAAATATTTATAAAATTCATTCAATGCACTTCTTGAACTACACACACATTTAATAAAATCATTAACAGCTAAGTTGAATATAATCCTGTACTTCGTTATTATGGGACAATAATTTCAAGTTATCAACAAATTTCAACATAATGTTGAGGATTAGGTATAGTTGGTGTAGAGACTAACAACAAAGTTAATTATTTAAATACTCGCTATACGGTAAAGTATCCTAATTGACGTTAAAAAATACACTAAGAATATAAACAAATATCCACTAACAAATGATGAGGTATGGTGGCAAATTTAAACAGTTATGAAAAAATATTTCAAACAAAAGTTTTTTAGAATGAAAACATTTTTTTGTATTTAAACTTTTCTTCAATCCTTTAAACTTACTTTTTAGATCTATAATACATAAATTGATAAAAACTAGATTTGAATTTTTTAAACTTGATTTTTTAAACTTGAAACAGTTACACAGTGGTACGCAACAATACGTATGTAACGGCAAATAATTAAAAAATAATTGAAAATTATTTATTTTAATCATTTTTGAAATTAAAAAAATTAAAATTGTTTATGAAATATTATGCTAACAAACAAAAGTTTTTGTTATCAAAAACTATTAAACTAACGAAAAATGCTAAGCACAAATTGGGCTTCGAACCTTAACTAAATATCGATTCGTTTAGGTTTCGATTTACGAGTTAGTCGAAGTGAAAGGTTCCGTTTCGGTTTTTAATATTTTAATTCTATAATGAAAAGTAAACAATAATAAAAAAATGGACGCATTTATAAGAAATATTTTATATTCGTGCTTGTGACAAAATTCGCAGTACAATATAGGTACTATAAAAATACACTACCAATAATGGACACAAAACTTCTTCATGATCCCATTTTTATACTTTTAAGATAAAATCCATATATTATAGTTTTAGCTTCGTTTTGCAATTTAAAATCGTTAAAACTAGAATGGTCCAAGTTATTCAAATTATGACTTGAATTTTTACTTCTGATCTTGAAGGAAAAAAAACTTAAACGACTACAGGCCCATGTCCAAAAAATGGATGGGTCATATGAACCACCAGGTGACGTATAAAGGACGATATAAGAGCATAAAATAATAAGATTCAGCACTATGCCGTCACTTATAAGAATTCAAAAGTGCAGATAGAGTGAGTACATTTTGGTCATATATTTTTGAACGGCATTTTTATCATCGAATAGACTTCTAGATTAGTTCTCAATTATAATAGGAATTTAACAATGAATTTACAATAATTTTTTTAAAATCAGAAATTGATTGGTCGGACCTCTGTAAGGTCTATCCATCCAAAATTGTTTAAAACTGTATTTACAGTAAGTAGCAGGTCGTATGATACTTAATAATTGTTACAACTACAATGTATTAAATAAACATAAAATTTACATATAAAATAAATGACTTGATATAAATTATAATGACCAAAATTAAAACCATTTACATGTGTCATGTAATAAATAATAAACATGTACTTTTAATACATTCATATTCACAGTCTATAGTTTGTTTGTTACATACATTTCACGTATTCAATATTATCGTCTATAGTAGTCAGTAAACTTGACAGCTTTTACTAGTGTTGAAAATAGGTTTTTTCATATCTAAATATATTCTAGCGTTAAAATTAATGAAATAAAATACAGCTAACAAATTCATAAATGATATTTGAACGACTGTGTCACACTTAAGGACTGTGTCACACGACTGTGTTATACGTAGTATTCAAATCTATCAATTATATAAGTATTTTCCAAGAATCAAGCGTATTTGTTGAGACTCGTACTGAAAGTAGCCGGAGTATAGATGAAAACTACATTTTTCAAGGCGGTTATCATGATTTATAAAAAATAGATCAATCGATCGGTTTGAAATTTTAATACAATCTTCTCAGATATATTCCCTAGATAGTAATATAATTTTGTGTGGCAATTTTGGTCGAAAATTTGATTTCTTTACGAAATCACTATTTTATAAAAAATCAAAATATGGATTATTTCTTCTGTTATTACCTAGTTTTATCTATTAGCTATCAGAATCTTTATGGATTTTTGACTTCAAATGAACTATAGCGGAGAAATCATCGTCATCACCGAACATACTTAAATGTTGCCACTTAATACAACAATACTTTTGGTTTTTGTACAATAAAACATTTTTTCACAAAAAAATTAAAAAAAAAAAGTCATTTTCGTCTTTCTAACCATATATAACCCCTTAATGCATGGAGATAAAAATACAACATTTAGCCTCAGACTTTTGAGCTTTTGAAACACAATTATTTAAAATCTTGAAATAACGGGAATAATGAATTTCCTACAAGACATTCATGAAAAAACCTGTAAAAAAGAACATTTGGTTTTTTGGACAATCTACGCTTAAATTAATTACACATTCACTCGAAATTTTTTTATAAGGATAAATTTAATTGGTTAGTGAAAATCTCGTTTTACATTGGAAGCTTCGATAATTTTCCAGACTATGTGTGGTTTTTCCAAAAATGATTTTTAGATTTTTTTAAAATTCATTCTTTTAAAAAATTTATTTAGATTTCTGAAACACCTTTTAACTATTTGGCGGCTTTTATTAATTTAAATATTCAGAACTAAGAACAAAATGACTTTTTTTATTCGAATATTTTAACAAAAATTCGTAATTTGTCGTAATTTCAAAAAATAAATTATAGCTTAATAAATAAGATTTTCGATCGATATCATGATTTGACCATGAACAAAAATTTTCGAAAAAAAAAAACAACAAAAAAATTTGTTTCATGTAATTTTAGAAAACGCTGAAATACAATTTTTCAAAAATTACTTAAAAATACTAATCACTTAATAATAGTCGTTTTGCCATAATATGTAATTTTTCATAGATTTAAAAAAAAAAAAAAAAAAACATAAAATAGCGTTTTTAA
This sequence comes from Chrysopa pallens, assembly GCA_020423425.1. NCBI lineage: Eukaryota > Metazoa > Arthropoda > Insecta > Neuroptera > Chrysopidae > Chrysopa > Chrysopa pallens. The sequence continues at coordinate 5,603,049 of CM035593.1, read as the reverse complement.
CATTAAGAAATATAGGAAATACTTTCCAGTTTCCGAAACAACTCTTTAATGTTCTGTGTGAGCATTGATTACTCAAATATTAAGAATTAAGGATGCTTTTTCATTTGAAGTTGAAATATCTTCCCAAAAAATTAACACGAAATTCGAAAAAAACATCAAATGAAGCCAAATAACCATAAGGATTAAAACTCCCTGATCAATTAAATTTATTTCATTTATTAAAAATTTATTTGATGTGTTTTCTTAAAAGTGTAAGTCGATTTTTCCAATAAATTAACAATTTACAAGAAAATAAAATTTTTTTTTAACTATAATACCACAAACATTACATATTCATTCATTTATTTATTAGGTTTTAATCAAATCTTCATAAACCGATCCCAAGAATTATGTCTCAAGTTTTTTGCCAGACTTTAAGTTACTTCCGCAATATAAAGGTTATTGCAGGGTAATTATCAGTTTTTTAATTCTGTATAACTTTTGTATAAATATATATTTTCGTGAATCTTTCAGCAAATGATCTAAAAGAAGTGCCAAATTAACCTACAAACGAATATAATAGCCCTAGGATTTGGTGTATTGATATCTTTATATTGTGATAATTAGTATTATAAAATGTAATATAATAAATCATTTTTACCCGAGCTAAAGCAGCACCCAAGCCTGCTTGACAAGATCCTTGTCGATGATAGCCCCATTGTCCTATAAAACAAAAAAAAAAAAAAAAATTAAAAAATAAATAAAATTGCAAGATATGTACATATTAATTATATTATTCAAACATTGAGATAAAATTTTATTTTAATTTAAGCCAATTAAGTGTGTAGATAAATACAATAAACAAAGGCGAAATTAAAATTTTATTTAATTTCGCCTTATTTTACTACACTAATGCCATTTTATTGAATAAAAGGGGCAGATAAGCATTGGAAGACTGCAGATTTTTACGAAAACCTAATGAGGTCCAAAGTATAGAATTATAAGTAGGTATTTTGAATGATACGCGAGAAATACAAAGGTTGTTTAAATATTATTTATACATATATTATAAAAGTTATAAAGGGCGTTAATACTTTCGTTTAATTTATTCTTTTATGTACTTCAGAACAGAGTTAAAAATAGTTTATTTCATAAAGCTCTTGCATCAAGTCATCACGACGAAAGTAAAATTCTATATTATGTAATCTATTCATATAAACGTTCCATCGATTTTATACCCATTTCGAATTTAGTGGAAATTGATCATGAATTCATGATCTTCATCTTCCCTTTTATAATAATAATAAAAAAGAAATGTAAAATTATAGCTCCTTTACTTCAAGGAACAACAGGGAATTAAATTTATTATTCTAGAAATCTTAAAAAATGAAAAAATTATGGATGGTTCAAATTTCTGATTAAACAAGGAAGAAAATATGAATGCTCTTCATCTTCTCTTTCAAAATAAAAAATAAAAAAAAAATTGTAGCTCCTTTACTTCAAGGAACAAATTGGGAATTAAATTTATTATTCTAGAAATCCTAAAAATATGGATGTTTCAAATTTCTGATTAGACAAAAAAGAAGAGATGAACAAAAGAGTATCGCCAAGTATCAGCACCTCAATAGAAATTACGTACAAAACTCTGTTTTATAAGAAAAAAAATGGAAAATAGCCGTTGAGAGCTTATAACGTTTTAGTTTTCGAATTAATCTAAATTTGACTTTCGAGTTATATTATATTTTTGAGTGAGTTAGTTCTATTTTCACATTTTGATGTATAATATAGCAAATTCAATATTATCCAACTACCGTATTATTCAAATACTAATTAAATAACAAGAATTTCCCATATTTAAAGAAAATAGTATAATTCACTGACAAATTAATATAAAAACCGTTACCTTTCTTTTTATGCAAATTTTTAATAAATTTAAATGAGAAATTTTATTAAGATACTTATAAATTTTAATTCACTAAACATTTGCAGAGACCTCACCCTCCAGCATGAACGAGATCATGGGAGAATACCATGATCGTCGTTCTATTGCCATCAGTGTTTATTTATGATAGTAAATTTATTCATCTTTTTGGCTTGCATATTGGATTGTTTTCCTCAGAGATTTTTCATATTCGAAAACATAGCTAGCTTTTTCTTCCGTCATTTGTTTAACTTTTCATGTAAACTTCATAACAGATGTACGTAGATATTGACTTTACACAGACCCATTTACAATACTTCCGGTAAAAGTATTTTATAAAATTGTAATATATATATATATATATATAAATCTCCTGCTGTTTAAAAGACCACAGTTATGTGTTGACCTTACAGGAATATTTTTAAGAAAACGAATATGATAGAATAAAAACCCTCTGTGACAAAACACATGTGAATATGTTTACAACATGGTTTTGATCTTTTGTAGAGGGTTTAACAAAACTTATCTCAATGAAATTAGTCTTTTATAAAAAAATCTAATCAAGAGATGTTAAAAATAATTTCTTGAGATGCAGAATCAAAGATTTTATTTACGTTTTTATTAATTTCAGATTAAAATATAATACTTGATGTTTTATGTTGTGTAATTAAAATAACAACTAATTGTGTTAATTGAAAAATATTCGAGAAATGGTTGATGATCAATGTTTGAATTAGTTTTATTCATAAGCATTCGTAAATTTCTCTAAATATCCAATCTATACAGTTATATAACGGTGATATATCAAAGAAAAGTAGTTTGTTTTGAAGAAAGAAATATTTTTTGTATTTGAAGTTATTTTTAGTTATATTTGAAGTGTTTAATAGATCCATTGGACCCAATAAACCGATTTTGATCATTCATGAACTTAAACTCACTTTTTGGGTCTAATTGTTTCAAAGTTTCAGTTCGGAATATTGATGACGGAGAGACAGAAGGACAGACTAAGTTGATTTATTGACTCTATGAACACTTATTGTAAAATTACATGACAGGCAGAAAAATTGTAGAAAAATTCATGGTTGAAGATACAAGTTAGATTCAAGAGAAGTTAAGGGTAACATTTAAATTAACGGGATTCAAAACTAAGGCAAGAACACCAAATATTCGTGGTTCATACTGGGTATTTAGTATGACTCAAACGCTAATAAATAATTCTAAACTATAATTTTATAATTATTAATGAGAACTCTAGGATTTTTCGAATAAATTTCGATTTTTTGCCCCAATTTCCTACATCAAATTATTTTGTATTTTTATAAATACGTATTTCTACTAGAAACTAGTCATCATCAGTATGAATAAGCTAGCTGTTACGATTCTCCGAGGAGATGTTACTCGTTGCTAATTTGACAACTCAAATGAGCAGACCGTCACCAAATTAGCAACGAGTAACATCTCCTCAGAGAATCATTACAACTAGCTAATAAATACTGATCATGACTACTTTGTAGTCGAAATACGTATTTATAAAAATACAAAATAATTTAATCTAGTAGATTGGGGCAAAAAACCGCAATTTAATTCTAAACTACTTAAGTGCCATGGACATCGATAGAACTTCTTATTGTAGACTGCCTAAATATATAATCACTATGGAGATGAACATGTATGGCGTCATTTATGCAAATCTCCTTCTTTGCTTAATTAAGAATTTTCAACGTCCATATTTTGGCTACATTTCTTCAATTTCTAAATAAAGCTTTCTCGTCTTTTTTTTTTTTAAATTTTATTCTGAAGATAAAACGTCTTAAGGGATTTTGCTGAAAACGCATTCAATTTTAAGTTACGTAATTACGTGCCAAATGAAAGCGATTCTACTCTACGTCAATATCTTCATTCTCATCGTTCTCGACATAATCGAATAATAATTACGAACGCACTTATATATATATATATATATATATATATATATATATATATATATATATATATATATATATATATATATATATATATATATATCTTTTTAAAAAAGTTGTATTTTGATTCTAGGGACTTTGAAATATATATCTATGTCATAATTTGGGATCCAAAAAATCGGCTACCTTACAAAAACTTTCCCACTGTGAATTCTCCTGTTATATGTAATTGTTGACAAATATTGTGTATTGTATTAGCAAAATACCCTGTTAACATGGATCCCACGCAAGACTTTACAAAATTCCCACGCAAGACTTTACAGAATTTGAATTAGTTTTATTCATAAGCATTCGTAAATTTCTCTAAATATCCAATCTATACAGTTATATAACGGTGATATATCAAAGAAAAGTAGTTTGTTTTGAAGAAAGAAATATTTTTTGTATTTGAAGTTATTTTTAGTTATATTTGAAGTGTTTAATAGATCCATTGGACCCAATAAACCGATTTTGATCATTCATGAACTTAAACTCACTTTTTGGGTCTAATTGTTTCAAAGTTTCAGTTCGGAATATTGATGACGGAGAGACAGAAGGACAGACTAAGTTGATTTATTGACTCTATGAACACTTATTGTAAAATTACATGACAGGCAGAAAAATTGTAGAAAAATTCATGGTTGAAGATACAAGTTAGATTCAAGAGAAGTTAAGGGTAACATTTAAATTAACGGGATTCAAAACTAAGGCAAGAACACCAAATATTCGTGGTTCATACTGGGTATTTAGTATGACTCAAACGCTAATAAATAATTCTAAACTATAATTTTATAATTATTAATGAGAACTCTAGGATTTTTCGAATAAATTTCGATTTTTTGCCCCAATTTCCTACATCAAATTATTTTGTATTTTTATAAATACGTATTTCTACTAGAAACTAGTCATCATCAGTATGAATAAGCTAGCTGTTACGATTCTCCGAGGAGATGTTACTCGTTGCTAATTTGACAACTCAAATGAGCAGACCGTCACCAAATTAGCAACGAGTAACATCTCCTCAGAGAATCATTACAACTAGCTAATAAATACTGATCATGACTACTTTGTAGTCGAAATACGTATTTATAAAAATACAAAATAATTTAATCTAGTAGATTGGGGCAAAAAACCGCAATTTAATTCTAAACTACTTAAGTGCCATGGACATCGATAGAACTTCTTATTGTAGACTGCCTAAATATATAATCACTATGGAGATGAACATGTATGGCGTCATTTATGCAAATCTCCTTCTTTGCTTAATTAAGAATTTTCAACGTCCATATTTTGGCTACATTTCTTCAATTTCTAAATAAAGCTTTCTCGTCTTTTTTTTTTTTAAATTTTATTCTGAAGATAAAACGTCTTAAGGGATTTTGCTGAAAACGCATTCAATTTTAAGTTACGTAATTACGTGCCAAATGAAAGCGATTCTACTCTACGTCAATATCTTCATTCTCATCGTTCTCGACATAATCGAATAATAATTACGAACGCACTTATATATATTTTTAAAAAAGTTGTATTTTGATTCTAGGGACTTTGAAATATATATCTATGTCATAATTTGGGATCCAAAAAATCGGCTACCTTACAAAAACTTTCCCACTGTGAATTCTCCTGTTATATGTAATTGTTGACAAATATTGTGTATTGTATTAGCAAAATACCCTGTTAACATGGATCCCACGCAAGACTTTACAAAATTTATTTTCTTGAAGATAAAGTATTTTCGTATTAATTGCACAGTATTATTATTATTATTATTACTTGAAGGTAAAATCTTCACCCCAATATTATTTTGTATATGTTTAATTGATACCAGATGCTGTAGTCTTACCAACAAGCATAGCACATACTGCATGCATCGTATGGGGAGGGCTTTGTTCATATTTAATTATTATTGTCAGTTTAGAACACAAAATTGAATAATGAGGGCAATATATTTTATTTTTACTAAGAAAACAAGTTTTGTAGTTTTGGTTGTACAACAACGCCTTTTTATCTTTAATATAATTGTAAAATTATAATATTTAAATGTTCATTTATAACTATTTGAATTTTTCAAGTTTTTATGACATACGTATTCAAATTTGTTCAGTATTTTAAAATGCAATGAGGTATGACACAAAATCAACGTTATAGTTTGATATATTGTTCTTCACAGAACTAGTAAAATGATCCCATTTAAAATCTTTGTAGTTATCTAAGTGGTTCATAAACTTAGTGTCAGGCCAAACTTTAGAAGCTGATTCTACATTTAAATTCGATTTCGAATTCGATTTTTTGATTCTATCACGTTTTTTATATTACACGACTATGTAACTTCCATTGTATTAAAGCTACAAAAATTTAAGTATATAGTGAAAAAGTTAATAGAAAGTATAACCTAAAACAAATCATTTGGAATTTCTCTAATGCGGTTAAAAACCTAGAAAAAAATTTACAAGCTATTTTTTGTTGTATTTACAGTACTTTTAGAATCAGCTTATACAGTTTGGTTGCTTAGTTTCTGAACATTTTGTATATAAATTTAATATTTAAACATTTGGAAAATCAAAATTGGTTTTAACTGCCACTTAAGGTCATCAGTGACTAAAAAAGAAGAAGATTTTCTCTACAAAATTTTTAATTGAAGACAACTAACAATTGAACAATAGGAATTCGCGCTATGAGGGAAGAAAATTTCTACATTTACATTACATAAAAGTCGGAAAATTCAAAACATTTTTAGTTTGTTCATTTTGCTATCGGAAAATTGCAAATAATTCAATTCACGATTTTTATACTCGACATATATAGTATTTTTATTACGTAAGAAAATATGGAAGCCACAAACGAAATATTTGCATGACCTAATTAGCCCATTTCCGCATGTCCGCCCGTCCATCTGTCATCAAGTTAACTAAAAAATGAAAAGAACTAACAAGCTGAAGTTTTGTTGACGTAATAGACGATCCACGACCCATCTTTTAAACCATAAAAGATAGAAGAAAAATTCAAAGACAAAAAATAATTGTTCTATGAAAAGAAACATTTGTTTGAAACATTTGTTTCGTAAAATGTTTTGATTCACCACAATTTAAGCTTAAATTTAGCTAATTAACACATATTATTATTATATTATGTATTTATATCTGTATAGACTGAATATTTAGAGTATTTTGAATGCTTATGATTAAAAATACTTCAAACAGTGATACTTAATCATATGATGAATATAAATAAAAATAATTAACTATGTTGGTTATTAAATTCACTTGTTTGTTGTACAATATATGTTACGTGTATGATGTACAAGTGACCTCTATATTCATCTCTATAGATTTTTTATCAAATTAACAATTTGTATTTTTAAAGGTTTTTTTAAACTTTTTGAAAATTGTATATCAACGAACAAATAAAATTTCTGTATAATAAATACACTTATACTATTTTATGAATAACATAAAAAAGAACCGTGGTCTATGTTCGACCCACAAGGTCTAGATGATGAACTTCATCGAACGAGAAGAATAAAAAAACAATAATTTTATTATTACGAATAATTTAATTTTTTTAATCTCAATAAAAAATAGTTGGATTCATTTTGCTAAAACGTAATTTTGAATGAATGTGATTCCAGATCATCGATATCATAATTTATTCTCGAGATAATCGAGACGCAAAATTCCAAAAATATAGATAGATGTGGATTCTAGTTACCTTGAAGCATAAAGGTATGTGGAAATTCGAGATTCACAAAATCGACTGTATTAAAAGAAGTTAGCTTTTTTATTTACAAAAATACATTCATTTTAGAGTGGACTTTAAAATTTATTGTTCATAACAATAGGTAATTTATTTATATATAGTTTACATAATGAATGCTTTGTAATTTTTTAGAAAACAAAAAATTATATATTTGTTAATTATTTTTTTTTTTTTTAATGTTAAGTACTGAACGAACATGTAATATACCACAATAATTTTTAAAAACAGAAATTGGAACTTTCAATGACGCAAATTTAAATTCTTCTTGACCATATGTGAGTTGCGGACCAATTCAAAGATAAATAATTTGTTAAAATTTAAAATATTTACTTATTAGTGCATTATTATAAAAAAAATATTTTAAATAAACAAATAATTTTGTTTTTTTTTTTTTTTTTTAAATGAACAAATATCTATAAAATATTACCATAATAAGAACATAATTTTCATAATTAAAACATTAATTAATACCTATCTAGTTGATTCAGACTTGAAGTACCTTAGTTAATAAATAGTTGATTGTACCTATGTTAAATATTATAAATTGAATAAATATGGTATGAATTCATTTATCATTTTAAATTTATTGATTTAATGACAGTTATTTTATCAAATTCAAAACTAAAAAAAAAACATAAATAGTATCTATTAATAATACTTACCTATTACTTAATAAATTACTTTTTTTTTTCTTTTTAAATACGAGTATATAAAAATTATTTATTTATTTAGGATGGGAAAAGTTCATATTAGTTCAATGAACATATTATTTTATTAAGATGTACGTTTATGTTATCAAGTGGCATATCATAATATGGCTAGACAAAAGAAGTGATTACTTTATGATGATAAATGTAGAAGTCAGAATCTGTTAAAATTAGCTACCAACAGCACCAGCAAATGAATTTCAGCAACGACTAGAGAAGTTAAAACTACTCAAATTTTCCAGCGGTAGTGATAAACACGTGACCCTGTCATGTGATCTTTTAGCTATTGCTAGCTGAGCGTGATCCACTTTTAGTTAGACTGATTCTTCAATTATATTTTTTAATCTTATATTGAATCTATTATTCAGTATGTTTCAAAAATGACCCAATAAAAATTTCATCACGATTTTCTATTTAATGACTTAGCAAATTATTTTAAATGTAATGTTACATTTTATAACTTTTCGTTGTAATTTTAGGAAAAGTTTTTCTAGGATTTCAATTTTTATGGGTTAGTCTAGCCAGACATAACACAAAAGCAATTAAATTTACGCTTCGTCTTTTAAATAGTTTCCAGGATATAAGAAAGTATTCCAGGGATTTGTGAACTTACAGTTTTAAAAGATTTTAAAAGTGGAACATCGGACAACCACGAAAAGAGACTTAAAAGGAACTAAAAATCTGTTCTGAAGTTTAACACCAAACCAAACCAAAATTATTAGATAAATATTTACCTTCAATAATATTAAGAAAAAATCGAATATCTACAGAAACCACACAGGGAGGCTAGAAAATTATTCTGCCTGGGTGATTGAAATCGCCTATGAAAATTTCTCATGCAATTATTTATTAAAATTAAATTTAATTTCTTTGTTCCTTAAAAAAAAAAATCATTTATATCATAATATTTCAAGGTTCCTTTAAAATTTTAATTAGTTAGGAAATTATCAGTAGTTTTAATTGGTTAAGAAAACTCCCCTAATTTTTTACTATAAATGTATTTTGGTTAAGAAAAAGTGATAATTTGAAGTTTAATTGAATTTTGAATATGTATTTATCGTATTTTGATTGAATTTTGAATATGCTGCCATTAAATGCCGATAAATCAAAAATATAAATTTTTTATTTATTTAAAAAAACCATTGGGCTTTTCCTATTTTACTCAATTTAAACTACAAAGATGTATTTAAAAAAAAATCAAAAATAATAAAAGAAACATCAATTTTTCCAGTATCTCTCAAAATGATTAGACAGAAAATAATGTACAAGATTGTTTGTTAATCATCGATACAAAACTTATTTGTTATGTTTAAAATTCTTTGTATATTTGAAATGAAGATTTATTATTTTTATTTGATTACTATTGGTAGGTATTGATCGTTATCCATTCATTCATGCATGCATTCTTCATTTTCATAAAAATATTTTGGATATTTTTCAACCTCACCTTAAAAGTGTGATTGTTATTATACTTGGAAACACAAAAAAAAAAGTTTATTTCAATTAATACTATAATAATTCATCATTAATAGTTTAATTTTAATCAACTTAAATTTGTTCTAGGAGGTAGTTGTATTGAATTATAGGTAGATGTTGTGTAAATTGTTATCCCCAACACGTGCACTGCAGTTCATAAAAAATTTGTGCGTTAGCATGATTATTTTAATAGAGAGTCCTAAAGACAAAAGGCCACAAAAAATTTAATTTTAATCAACTTAAATTTGTTATAGCAGCTAGCTGGCTTAAATTATCTGTAGATGTGTGTGAATGGCTATCTCCAACACGTTCACTGAAGTTTGTCAAAAATTTCCATTCGTTTTTCCGATGATTTAAACAGATAGTCTGAAACACGAATTACAGTCAGGCATGCACAACAATTGAAGAAGAAATTTCAAACCGTTGCTTAATTTAAAAGTTTTTGAAAATAATAATTTTTTATTTATTTATAAATAAATACGAACTGCAAGTTAATAGGTACGCAATATAATAATTATTTAATTTTGATTGTTTTGGTGCCGGCTCAAGAGTCTGCCGATTAAAATTCCTATGGATCAGATACATGAACAATTTTTAGTGTGTGCGAAATATGATAATAGATCGAAAAATTGACACTTGATAGCGGGTAATTGGGGCTTCTATTCCACTCATCGAAACGTTTCTTTTGGTATAAATTTGATAAATTGTATCTAGAGGCACAATTCCACTGAGGCAACAGTGTACGACATGTTAATTGATACTTGTTTCCTAATGCTGCTTATTGTAGCTTTTCGACTATGTGACCCTCATCAAATACGATTTGTCGTACATAAGTGTAGCATGCGGCTAAAGCGATTCTAGCAGTAAGCTTTAGTTTGGAACATCATGTTATTAAAAACAGTTCCAGCAGCTGCTTATTTGGTAATTGCTTTGAAACGTAACAGAAAACACCAGGATATTGGAAAGCTATATACTGATGGTCAAGAAATTCGATATTTGCTATTTTACCCATCAAAATTTGAAACTAGACTCAATACTAAACAAAATTTGAAAAATAAATCGCTTAAAGATTGGGTGCTTCTAAGTGGCTATTGAGTATAGAAAATTCGCACGACAAAAATTTTGAATATTAATATAATTTATATAATATTTGTATTCACAATCAACTCAATTGTGCATACTAACATTATTTCTCTAAACTTTTGAAGGAAAGTGAATATAAGTGTATATTAGTGCCATGGGCATCAATACGACCTCTTATTGTTGAATTCCCATATATAATCACTACGGAGATGAGCATGTATGACGTCATTCATTCTTTGTTTAATTAAGAATTTTTAACGTCCATATTTTGGCAAATCTTAAAGATTTTTAAAAAGAACTACAAATTCATGTTCGTGAAGTAAAGACGCTTCAATTGAAATAAAAAAAAAATTGTGTAGCATCCCTATTGTATTTTAAGATAATTTTATTTATCTAAATGAATACCAAAATTGTTGTATATTTTAAAAGTTAAAGTAAAAGAAGTGGTGAACACTTAATATCAATATATTTGTGATTGTAAACATAAAATTTTTATTATGTACTATGTTGTAGTTTATATATAGAAATAAAGATAAAAAATACAAATAAAAAACTAAATGTATTATAATACAAGTATATAAAAAACATTACCTAGACATAATACGTTCTTATATAATCCGTTAATTTAGTTTAAATGGTATAAAATCTAAAATAATCCTTTTTTTATATTTTAAACTAAATCTTAATACTTCCTTCTGGGTGGTTAAACTTATGTTCTAATATTTTTATTCTCACTTGATTCTTTTATTGTGATTGAAGGTTCTGTATATATTTTTATTTAATTTAGGCTTTTGAAAAGTAATTTTTTTGTAATAATTGGAACGATCATGTTTACGTTATACAACAACAACAAAATTTTTTTTTTCTTTAGAATTAATGAGTAATATCAAATTAAAAAACTTTTTAAATCAGCACGGAGTCCGAAAGTTCTCGGACCATAGTTAAAGCATTTTTACGTCTGAAGTTGATAATATCGTGTTACGAAAGTATAAAATCGTGGATAGCATCCACATATGATGTTATCAATAGTGTATTTTAACATATTTTAATGGCGTCATATGTAGATACCCATCCATCGTATTATAGTTTTGGAACACAGGTAATATTATTTATAAGAAAATCATGGAAACAATGAAATTATTTAAATATTTTATTATTAATATTTTTTTTAAAATTTTATCACTTTTAAAGTGTACTAAATTCTAAAAAAATTTTTAAAAACACTTAGCACACTATCACACTATCAATATTGTTATTATAAAAGTTTAAAATTCCTTAAAAAAATGGATAATTTTTTTCTTAAGCTCAATTGTATTAGAGAAAATATTTCATTTTTGGATTTTGACTCAAAAACTATTAAATCAATTTTAAAAAATATTTTACCCATAGATTATCAGCGAGAAACGTCGGCTATAAATTTTTTTCTAAACTAAACAGTTTTAACTCAACTGTGAGAGATATTGAAAAACAGTAAATCTTAAGAAATGTTTTTTAATACAAACAACTTCTGTTTGTAACATTTTTTTGTACTCAATATATTTAGCATTTTCGTTTATTTTAATACACATTTGGTGTACAAATAGAATAAATTTCATGATATTTTTATTGAATTTTGTTAATAACGATATTCAAACTCGAATACAATTATTTTATATACGAGTAGAGTGAACTATTGTCTCGGTGAAGTCTTCCACACATTTAAAAATATTATCATTTTTCTTCTCGGACTCACTTTTTTTTAAATTATTTCCTGTTAATATTCAGTTTTCCAAGCTGCCTGATTATATGGCCTAAAATATCTAGTTGTCATGGTTATGATTTTTTATAAGCAAACGGAATTGAATGTATCAGGCAGGCAGCATCAGTGAAGCACAAAGGATGTTAACGTCCTTTTAAGGGGACTTGGAACAATTACGTAAAGCTAGAAATATTATATACGAAACACGTTGAAAAATATTTCATAAAAATATGAACAGTTTTTACGGCTTTAATTTGCTGATAATATGAGCGATTTGATAAGAAATGCATTTTTAAGTAGTTTGTCTACAGGATCCTTTGGTACTGAGGTACTGTGCATGAATAAATACAATAATTTTATTGTAGGATTATTTAAAGAATATTATTTACATCCTATAAAATATGTCTAACATTATGTAGATTATAGGTACCAAAAACGCGTACATAAATTTAATGAAAGAACTTAATTTTCAAAAATATTTAATACAAATAGAAATTAATTTATAAAAAAAATAAATAAATAAATAAAATATTTAAAAATAAAAGTATCAAACGTAATCTTTGATGTATATCAGAAAGGCATATTAACTTCTGGATAGATGTTATGTTATGTTTAGTCTGTGAGATTCATATGACCCATGTGTTTGTTGTTGGTGGCACACGAATGGATCTTGTTAACACGACGAAAGATTTACCACAAAAGATATACACCAGTCCTGTTTAAAGAGGTAGGTATATATTTTTTTTTTTAAACTTTTTATTTTAAATATTTATTTATTCAGTTTGTGCTTCTTAAACAGAAATGCAATTCAACGAATAGACGGACACCAATTAAAGATCTTTGGAAAGATTATGTTATATATACGGATCATAAATATACGCTGTTCTGGTCAAAATAGTTTAATGGTTGTGGCAACATTAGTGAATGATTTCAGGATAATTTTATTGTGGTTGAAGCAGCTTTTGTATACTTATATCAAGTGCATTACTTAAGGTAAATTAAAAAAAAAAAATATTATTGCTTTTGCTGAATTTATTTATTTTACACAGATATATGTAAGGATGAGGCTTAAGTAGAGGCACCCGAGTAAAGTTGGTACCGTTTTTTTGCAGCAAATAATAGAAAAAAAAAACAAGAAAAAGCAAGAAAAACATTTAGTTGCCTACGAAGAAAAGCAGTTAATAGTTTTTGACGTATGTAAAATATGACTTAGAAGAATGTCAGAAATTAAATTAAATTGTGTCCAAAACGCAGTAAAATTTTATATTTTACTAATTATTTAAATCTTATAAGAGCGGATTTTTTTAATTAAAACTATAATTACATAGGTTATATAAAAGAACACATTATAACCGTATTTTCAATTAAAAATAAAATGTAAACACAACGTGGAAAACTTGGCTTGTAAAAAACAATCATATTAATGTTTCATAAATTTGTATCATAGTAACAATACAGCAATATTTGCTGCTTCCTAATGACTGTATTATTTATTATAGGCTGCAAAAAAGCTAGCATCTACGCTTGGACGCCTCAACTTAAGCCTCACCTTAATACCAGCTAAAGATATAAGGTCGAGATAGGTAACAAAAATGAATCACAAAAGGGTTTTTGGGACTTTTTGAACAGAATAACTGAAATTTAACAAAATGGAGTTCCCAGCAATAAAATAAGGTAACTCAGCTCTTACTAATTCACTGTTCAAAGCCCATATGAATATTAATACAAAATACGTCCAACGTAAATTAAGTAAAATTTACTTATTAAAATTATTATTTCATTTTTTCTTATAAATAAGAACTTAAAAAATAATCATCTTATAGCTAATTAATTTTGTTGATTGTGTTGTAATAAAATTGGGATAAGACTAATTGATATTATAAAAATACACAATCTTGTAGCTTTTTTGGATATTTACAGATTCCACGTTCTTTGAAACATAAATTTTCAGCAGAAAATTTTCATTTTGCAACGACTATATCTTCCAATATATCATTTCATAATAAGCTAAAACATACTAAAGAGAGCGTTAAAACATTTAAAAAGTGGATCGTTGTGAGTTGGTTGCAGTTTAAATTGTTTCTTATCAAAAAAATCATCTGTAATTTTAACAAGCACTTGTTGTGTGATTTACTGTTTGGTATCTGCAATGCATTATTGCATGTAATACAAGACGTTTTTTTAGTTTGGTTCAAGTTAAGAAGCCATCCATGTCTACGTCTGATAAAATACAATTTATTTCAGATATCCAAAACAAGACGACATACAACTAAATTATTACACACTTAAAATTTGGTTTTTATTTATTTTTTTTTTAGCCTTTAACAGACCATAACGAGGGTTCAAATACAAGGTAATTGGTTCTTGGTAAAACTTATTGTAATCGTGATGCAGTTTAAATTATCCCAATCAAAAGTTTTTCTGATCACGAAGCTATATTTTCTATCGAAATATAAAGTAAAAACAAGGGAAGATAACAACAATCAGAGTTAATTGTTTAAATACTTGACATATGACTGAATATATAACTATATATATAAAAAGTGATAACGAGTTGAAATTTTGGTGACCTATTCTAAACATAAAAAGTAAGTTTAAGTTCGTGAATGAGCAAAATCGGTCCGTTGGGTCCAATGGATCCTGGACCCAACTTTTAAACTATAAAAAATTTGAATACAGAAAACAAAAACTTTTTTCGTAAAATGTTCGCCACAAAGTTTAAATAAAACGTTTAGTGGTGATTTGACCGCTCTCTGAATACATTATCATAATATTCGTCAATCAAATAAAAGACATTTTGACAAGACAAGCAACGACTCAGTCAGTCAGTCAGTTCAAGCTAGGGAGTTTGTCTTCATATATATATTTATTGTTTAACTCATTAATCAACCAAATTTCCGGTCAACAACAAAATCAACAAGACATAAAACATAGTACATAATAGACTAGTAAAATTTTCATTTAGCTTAGTAGAAATAGTAAACAAATTTCTGCCAATATTTTTAAACATAACAAGTGAATACAACAATTTAATTGTTAAGATATTCGATACATGATTTAGTATGAATGTGAATAATCTACGAAATCAATTAAACTTTCGCGGGCTTGTTGAAAAGGAAATTGTTGATAGTGGAATGGGGTTAAACTTTGAAAACAGCATAATCGAATTCAACGAAACTTGACTTGAAGGAAATGTTATTGAGAGTCACTTAAACTAATCTAATTCACAAAAATGGAACCACCCAGTCAAGAAATGCGAGGTACGTGGACTAAGCATCAGGTTAATATAGATAGTAATAATCAAATAATTTTGCGATTCGATTGAAGCAATAATCCCTTTTTATAAGAAAAAGTCAAATAACTGAAAAATAAAAAAATGTTATTTTTGACAAATTTTAATAAACAACAAGTGGAATTGATTAAATATTTAATTTTTAACAAATTCGAATTAAACGATCAAATGAAGACGTCTTTGCCATTCGAATTATGTGACGCAGCTTTCTGAACAATCAATATTTCAGAAAAAAATAATAATTATTCTCTTTTAGTTCAAGGAGCTTGGATGGAAATCATTAATACCAACTTTTAAAAAAGTAGGAATTTTAATCTTAAAACAAAAATTTAAATTATCGAATTAGCTGCGTGTGATTGAGATCTTTTTTCTGCGTACAGAATGGTAGTTTGGTGAAGGAAAGGTTGGTGTATTTTTGATAGGCATAATATTCTTAAAAATTGACTAATTCTACATCTTTGCTACTTCAGATAATTTTGGAGTTTCAAACTATGCACCGTTTTGGATTGATTGGTTTGGAATTTATCTTACAAGTATTTTAATTATCTCGTGGTAGTTAAGTATTAAACTATCTTTACTAGTCTATAAAACATAAGCCAACTTAAATGCATACAAATAAAGTAAGTATAATTATCTAAATGTATTATTTAAGTCATAACATGATGTAAACATTGAATAAACAATTCATCAAATCATGTAATATATAAATTATTATCTTAATATATAATAATACAGAGTGGTGTATATTCATTGGTATTGATGAAAAATACTTTAGCAAGAATAAAATTACTACTGCGACGAATCACAATACTTTCTTTTACTATTTTATATACTTAGCATGTAATAAATATCTTTAGTTTAATTTTTCCCGCTTATTTAAATTTTTTCAGAGAAATATTTCACCTAAGAGTTGTAGAACTTATTGTTTTCTTTGGACACATTAAGCTTGAAGTAAATTATTGGAGCCATTTAGAGAAAACGTCAAAAATCAAAAAATTACTAAAATAAACTGAGACACACGATAATCTATTTTATTCAAAAGTTTCACGTAAATTTTGGATAAAGTGTTCCATACAATACTGCTGTCAGCACACACACACACCAATTTCAGAAAAAATTGATATTTAAACTTTGAGAGGATTACAATGCTTTCTTTTACTATAATTAAAAATAAGATAATCCCAACAAAAACATTTCAAATAAGAATAAGCTACGTTCCACGAGAAAAAAAAAACCCGGTTAAAATGATTAAAGCCTGCCCCCAAACATGGTATGTTTTTAAATTGGAAGTTTGTAGTAGAAAACGTAACACCTTATTAATGTTACCTGAAATTCAAATTGAAATACAACATATTTTTTAAATTCTACAAGAGGGACAATTATCTTAATGCTAAAGACGTTGAATTGGCCGCAGCGTCAGATTAGTAAAATTTACAATTTTCAGTACGCAATCAAACTACCATATCTTAATCCGACACGCGCGAGTTGATCCAACTGTCGATTTTTGTTTTTTACTATTCTGATCGGCTATCCTATACGCGCGGCTCGATAAAGATAGTTAAGATTTAATGGAGGTATTCAACAAGAGGTTATATATCTCCCATATCTTAATTAAACGCACTTTAGTAAATCCAAAAATCCCTGCTTGGGCTCCCCTACTACAAGTAACATTTTCTTGTTTACCCTCGAAGATTTATATATGGGTACACAATAGTAAGTAAGTGATGGCAATATAACATATGGCCCTGATTTTAACCGATAGTTAGATAGTTATGCTAGTTGTTGTTACCCATATTTCAAGTTCATTATTCATTATTGTATACCACACTGTTATATAAAATAAAATTAAAAATAAATATAAATATAATAATAATTTGTAACTATAGTACTTTGTGTATACATTTAATATAAATAAGTATAGATAAAGACCATTTAACCAATTAATTTATTTGTTTTTACTAACTGACTTTAATAAATATTTAAATGATAACCAGTTAATTATCTTTTAATTAAATCTTATAAGGAACAAATCAAATAAATAAATAAATAAATACTACTTAAATAAAACTAACTACATGTATGTATTGCACTTGTGTTATGTTCTACTTGTGTCTACAATATTATTAATTTCATCACTGTTTGATTAATTCATGTTATTAATTTCAATTATTTTATTGGTAGCGATTACATAACAAAACAGTGTTATTGTGTCCAGTGTTAATATGTTATTGAAATTCAGTGGCGGTGTTCGACATTGATGATAATCTCGAAAAATGTTGTTAAAAATTAACTATTTAGTTATCTGTATGTATTTCATACGAAGGTAGTATTATTATGAAAGTAAACTGATTCCACGAGCAAAAAAAAGAGAATTTTCGAATCGTTACTAGTGATTGGCTTTCGAACTTTGTGAGGAACACAAATGAATAAAAATTTAAAATACTGGACTTCAAATCGACGACGGAAAACAACTTAATGAGTACAGTTTAGAAAGTAATTTGGAAGAATTTAGTGATTAACATTTGAGATACAGCGATATCAATTGTAAATCATATTGTTATTTAAATTGTAGAGAAATATTTTTTTCAACATAATCTCATTCTACTTCAAGGCATTTTGACGGACGTTTTTTCTCCAAGTTTCAGATAAGTGTAATTGTGGCAATTCACGTTTAAATTCATATATTAAATTATAAATTATTACAAGTACAAGAACGCCAAGATGTGCCATGAACTCAATTCAAAGGCTTTTTAAATAGAAATGTTTAATCCTCGCTGTAAACTCATTTTTTTTAAAGAAACGCTAGTTTTTTACTTCAATGACGATAAAAACGAGATCAGGTTATAAATACCGCGGTAATTTGGCTGGATACCTAGTGAGGAATGTTGCTTACCAATAACAAACCATTAGCCAAAACACAACGAGTTACATCACTTAGAATTTCGAAGTACTTATTGACCTGTCCTAATAATTATGGTGTAATCTTAAATCGTAATTCAGTGATGTGAAAAGTAGATTTATTATTTATTCTCATTTATTTTAAATTGCTCATAATTTATTTTAAATTGTGTTTCTCTATATATTAAAAAATTGATGTAAACTTGAATGCCTGTCTCTTGCAATCCCGTCCATCTCATCTTCTCCGTTTTATCTCATCCAATTTGAGTCACACAGAGCAAACGACCTTTCTATCTTCATAAGAAATAGACATATTTGGATACAAAACGAATCGCAACACTTGGTAAAAAAAGCCCCATAAAAAATGCATATTATATAATTTGGCTTAAGAACACTCAGTGACTCAATATCTATCATTTGAGACTCTCAAAGCTTCATATTATAAGTATTCTACATAAGACAAGAAGGTAAAAATAATCATATTAGCAAGGTGAGAAAAGGCATCATCAATACTGATTGCAGTAGCACAATGAAACAACAAAAAGTAGTTAACTACTGAAATAAGGATTGTCAATGATTTCTTCGATGGGGAATGCAACGAGATAGGCATACCGATAACATGTGTAAGTGTGTAACTTCGGCACTGAAAACCTCTGTGGTTTGAACCGTTTGAGACAAGGTTTTTTAAATAATCTGGTTGGGATAAATTCCTTGAAATTCTAATAAATGATAAAATAGCAGGTTTTCGAAGTTTGAACTGAAGTTATAGTAGAGTTCATTCTTTTAGCAATTTATAAACTTGAGCAATCTGTATATTTTTTCGTTAAGCAAAGACCAGATTATACCTTCTTACTGTTTTACAGAAAATTAGGACCAATATAATGTTTTGTAAGATAGTTACACTCGTATTTTAATTTTAAATTAAGTGTATCAAATTTATATAATGAGTATAATTATATATATTTGTATAATGAGTATAATAAACATATTTAAGAAAAAGTTACACATATATAAAAATAATACACCAAAGAATTTTTCCAAAGAATCCAATACATGTATATTCAAATTCTTAAATATTTAATTCTTAAAATTAATTTAATGACAGCTTCTTTTACATAACAAACATTATTATTTATTTTGATGAAGTAACTTAAAAAACTGTAGACAGTTGAAAACGTAGAGCATATACAAAAATTTAAGAATTATTTCGATTGGAATTTGCAAATGAGTACTGCTTTACAATGAAAAATTATTCGACTTAGAATAAGAGGAAGGCAAAAGTTTTTCATTTTAAAGATAGCTAAAAAATTTAACAAACATTTATATTTAAAGTATTTCCTATTATATTTCAAACTTCTTTTAACTTTTAAATTCAATTTATGAACTAAATAGCAAGTCAATTTTTTGTCCAATTTAAGCTCACTTATATATCTTATTATCGTGAATCTCAGAAACTATGCTTCAGGATTAGAATAAACCTTATACCGGGCGGAAGAAATTTATAATTATTTGATAAACCAATTTTAAAACAAAAATAAGTTAGTGTTAGTGTTAAAAAATTTAAAATTTTTAAATTTACTTAAATATACAGCTAATAATAGACACATAACTTCCTTGTGATGTATTATGTTTACTTAAGCTATATGTCTGAAATATTTTTGAGTTGAGTTGAAATTTGGTTATTGGTGACTAATTGTACTTTTTATCTTTGAATTACAGAATTAATTTAAATATTCTTTTCTTTATTTTAACAGCCAGACAGGAAACAAAAATTGATTTTTTCAAAAAGAATCCAAAATTTTTACAACACTATATTTCCGATATCGATAGATAGAATTCTATAAAAAAGTAAAAAAAACTAAATCCAAAAAAAAAACAAAAAACGCAAAATGATTTAAAAATAAAATCCTCTTATAATAAATATTCTTTAGCGTTGAGACAGATAATTGCTCATTATAAGGAAATCATTGATTCAATTTTATTAAAGTGTTTTTTTTGTTTTTTTTTTTTTTTTGTTTGTATTTTCTGGAAACCGATTGTATGTTAAAATTTTTTTTAAATATTAGTAAGATAGCCCAAGATTCTAAATGGTACTGTCTTGAGGCTTTCAAGAACGTAAAAAAGAAAAATCACACGAAAAGTAGGATATATTAAATGACGGCATTTTGAAAATGCAAATAAAATCGCTAATTTAAAATACACGAACGGGTCAAATTCTCTAGGATTCATTTTAAGAAGATTCAGATTGATGTTCTCGTAGTACGGACCCATAAATTGACGATTATTGGATTGAAATTCTCTTAATCTGACGGTTGAATCCTCTCACCAGGTTGCAAACCCTACCACTTTCTTTCGTTATGCTCAAAATAAAACAAAATTCGATTGCGATCGAGAATGAATAAGTGGTATTTTTTTCGGAAAGTAATATGTAATTAACATACTATACCTCAATCTGGCGCACTCGAGTAAATGGACAAGTTGGGACTGTTCTACTATATGATTTGAAAATATTTATGGAAGTACTTATATTATACTCGTGCTATGCAATATCATCGTGTCATACAAATGTAACAACATAAACACAACATTTAGAAAAATAACATATATCATAGATGATGGTTTTAATTATTCAATTAAAAATTATAAAAAATATTCTCATTTTTGATTATATTTTAATGTATTTTTAATTTTTTTATCTAATTTAATTTAATATGTATCAAATGAAATAGTTAAAAAAAAAAGTAATAAAACTAATAAAATAATAATTCAAGTTATTATACTATAAACTTTTTGTATTCGAACCATAACTGTAATAAAATTATTTGGAAGATCATATAATATGATTTATGCGGAAATTTGATCATAAGGAAAACAAAGTTAGAAACCCGAACAACAACAGATTTGCATTCATATTCATTCGTATCTACAATTTTTCGACATGAGTGTTGAAACATTGGTTTCTTCTCCAACCAGAATATTATAATTTTAACAATATTTAAAATTTTTATTATTGATATGTAAAATAAATTTAGACAAAATAACAATTGGTTTTAAAACAGTGATTTTTTTTATAGCATTTATTCAAATACGCACGTGTATTCAACAGTTTGAAGAACAGATTTAAATAAGTAGGTTTTAAAAGCTAAACATAATCTTAATACAGTAGAACTTGTTTTGGTTTGCATTACAATAATATGACTCAAATTGTTCGGTTATTTCGAGTTCATATAGAAATATAACAATAAAGTATTGTTCAATTACATTTTGTCATTATATGTATACAGTTTGCCTGATGAAGTTATGAAATACAACGAAACGTTGCAGCATTTGAAAATATAGCACTTGTATTTTTCGGTCCAAGTTCTTGATAATTATAGCTACTATAATTAATAAACTGGATGATATCAATAATTTGAATAACAATAAACTTGTTAATATTTTACAAATAAAATTTTATCGAATTAGTTTTGATTTCGACAACTAATAAAGATATGCCTTTGTACCCATTTCATCCTGGTTACAAACCTAACTATCGCATTTTGTATAAGTTTTGTGTTTTATGATTTTTGGGAGTTTCATAAACAAATAGGTGCGCTATTATCTTATATAAAAGAAAATATTTTCACACTAACCGACTTCCAAACTGAAGCAAAATTACTGTATTTTTATATAATTAGTATTATTTTTTTCATTTATCCTCGCTAGTATGTGGTTTCTTGTAAAAGACTCTAGTAATACTTCTTTTGTATTTTGGTTTTAAATGGCCAACAATTTCTAGATATTCTAGCCGGAAATCGCTTCTTTGATCTCAGCTAGAATAACATTTACGTTAATATATCGATTTGTTATTTTTAATGTATCTACAAACAGAAGTTTAATTTTTTACTTAAATAGTAAATATCACCTTGAAGGAAATATTAGTTTCAGTTTATCGTAAAGTTTAAAATGACTTTATTAATTTACATAGATCTTTAAGTTATCGAGATTGTCCTGTATAAAACAAAGTCATAAATAAGTACGTTTAGGTATTATTTTATACTTATAATATGAATTAATTTATGATCTGTCACAAAATAATAAAACAATACATTTTCTATGGAACAAAAGACTTCAATTCAGTCTACAATTTATATTTCAAAATCTTTTTACTTGCTACTATATATAGAAATAATATTTTTTTTATTTTATTCCACTAAGTAAGAAATACGAGTAAATCTGGGTATATTTTATTTATATTATTTAAATATAGCCAATGTACAATTGGAATCCCAGTTCCAATATACCTCAAAACTTTCAAAATACAAATATTACCTGACAAGAGCCAAAACTAGTATGCATGCATACAAGTCTGACAGTCGTACACAAATGGAAAACAATTCACTAGTATTCATAGTAATAATGTAAGGATAAATAACTAACTGGAATATAAAAACAGACCAAATCCACTTAGCCTAAAAGCTTAAAATTTTTCATGAGAGGAATTATCTTATATTATGTAAGTGAGCACCAATTACTAGCTGCACTAAACACATCTTTTTAAGCTTAAATTACTCGTACTTATGGACCAACTATACATGTCAATTGTGATTTCTAGTACCCCAGCCACTTCTAGCCCGAGTCTATCACTCTACAACACTGCCACTAACAACTACAAATTAGAGAGACACATCAACCGAACCGCAAACACTGCTTATAGCAATCCGTTGATCTAAAAAGTACTATTAACCACTGCCATATCTATCCACCTACTACGAGCAAATGAAAAATCCATTGTGCGTGACATGGAGGATTAACACATGATACTTGTGGCTGTATATTATATATATTTTAACCAGAATCGAAAGTATTAAGACAAATTAGAAAAAAAAACCCAAATATGTGCGAAAAAAGTCTCGAGGAGTATACGGTGTGTTTGGTTTCCAAACCCACTAGGAGCAACTAACAGTTTAATTGAAAGCAAACATTTCAAGTATATGTAGGCAAAAGTGTGACCAATTTATATTGGATTTCGTTAACAGCTTAACGAGCATTTTAAGCCCGATTCTTTGACGTGTTACTTTCAACCTGCGTTAATTAAATGAAATACGTTAAATTAATAGAAAATGGAAATTGTATCAATAAATTATGGATTTACGTGAAATTTTATTTTTTTGAATTAAAAAAAAAGTTTTAACAATTAGCTTTGCTAAGGAGGTTGGTTGTGAAAAAAAAAGTAAAGAATATAGGACATAAAATAAAATTACATTCAAGGCATAATACATAATATTATCATGTTTATTTATGAGACTTTGTGGGTATTTAAGAATTATTACTTTTTTGTAAATACAAAATATATTGTTACCTTCTTAAATACACATTTAACAAAGTATACAAAATGTTCTAACAAGAGAACTTCAATAAGCGATCTGGGAAATACACGAGGATTGAAATTTGAACATAGCTGTAGTACTCCCTTAGAGTTCAAAAATTATAGCTGCTTAACTTGAGCTTTCGAAAGATAGTTTTCAATGGAACACATCTTAGCAGAAATACATAAAATCATAACTCACAACAGGAATATACAGGAATAAACGTAAATTTTAATAGGAACTTGAGAAGTAAATTGGATTTTTAGGATATCAAAATTTTAACAAAAAAACATTATAATTTCTTTTAATAACAACTATAATTTCAAAAGTCCACAAAATTTAATTGGCTGAACGAAATAAAGTTTATGTTTTAGTTAGGCGATTTTGCATTTCGCTTGCTGGTGTCATATTCGTGAAATCCACGATTAAGTTTTTGGCGATACCACCTCCCTCTTTTGAGAAAACCATTCAAAAACATTTTTTTCAATTCAAGCTAAACAGGTAGTTTTTTGTTTATTTCTGAGTGAGGTCTACAGTCAAAGATGGGCATAGGTGGGCAATCAGAGTTTGGCTTTTATCCAAAATTTAACTTCGTTAATCATCAATTCATTTATTAAAAACTCAACACCGATAATCGTTAAATTTTCAAAATTTTAATGCAAGTTAAAGTTATTCGTTTAATCTATTGATTTTGGACTGGAATAAAAATTTAAATAAATCAAAAACAATGTAAGTAAATTTATTATTATGTATTAAAATAATAAATAAGTACATTTAGTTCTAAGATATATAACTATCATTAATGATTCATCATTCAGCATTAACATATAGAAATTGTCATCTGAAAGTGATGACCGCTTAGCGCGTAAAATATCCTTGTACATAGAAAAATGACGTTTAATTAGAGCACTAGTTAGAATAACGTATTAAATTTAATAAAAGGATTCATTAAAACTTCACCTAAAAAGATAGCATCCGATATTGGTTCTATTGAATTCTAGAATATTTTTGGCTTTTAAAGATTTGTGCTTCCTCCGCTATTATTTACATAATCTTTTTTAAGTGTTTCTCTTTCTGTTTTCAGAACTTCTTCAATTTTTGCTTTCATTAGCGTCACGATTTTTGAGTCTTTCTTGCCGATGTTATATGTTTACAGCCACAGTGACATAGTTGTAGGTAAAATAAGTCGTCTTCCATAAATCGTTCCATAACTTTTTCATTATCCGACAATACAAGTTAAAGAGAAGAAAAAATGTACCAGGTGGATAAATGTCTCAAGGTAAGCTTGAGGATCACATATGCCTGTGTATTTAATTCACAGATTCAACGTAATGGGCTAAACTTTAATTTGACTGAAGTTAATAACAGCAAGTTTATGGGATTCACTTGAAAGTTAATCCCTTAAGCCTAACTTAAGGATTAACGAATTAACGAGATAATGCTAACCGTTTTCTACAGAATGAATACATTGATAATTTTCAAAATTCAGTTGTTTTTTACTTACTTTGATACAACTCAACTTTATTGAAACAGTTTTTATAGAAATTTTGCTCATTAATATACTATTGAAAGTCTACTACATGAATACTACGACCACCTCGGATGCTTTCAAATATAGAAGTATTAAAAACCAAAAATTTTGAGTACTTCATCTCGAAATTCGGATTTAAGTGGTAAAGGCTTGGCACACTCAATTCACTACAGGAACTATTCTGGAATCGGCTTTGTGGTTAACATTGGTACATTCTGTATAAGATCAGAATGTAAAATCATATACGATAAATAATAAACATACAGCATGCGCTGCGCTATACTACACACTATAATGCGCCATGCTGTGTTCAATACCGTGTACTATTGTAAGTAAGTTAATGCAAAGTGCGGTATTTTACTTTGATTATTCATACGAGAAAATCTTCTTTTGGTAATGTTTATATATCATTATGAAATATTATATTTAATGCATTTTTTGTTTTTTTTTTTTTTTTTTTTTTTTGTTTATTCTCTCTTATTTTGCATAAAGCCAGTCAGCCATAGCCAGCAGCCATTATTCAAAAGAAACAAAAATAAAAAAAAAAACAGTGAATGATGACAAATATTTATATAGTTATTAAATACGTAATAATGTTTTATTTATTTGTGGGTACCTAAATAAATTATTTTTGATTGTCTACAATTGTGACGATGAACTCATCCTTTTTTGGTTTTTTAACTCATAGTGATTCATGATTCTGTTGTGATAATTCTGCTTATATTATTTTAAATAATCTTCTATTTACCAAATATGGTTTGATCATTCTTTCTAGCATTCATCATTAATCTCGTAAATGTTATGCCATAACGATATAGGTACTATAATAATAATCAAAATAATCCAGCTTAAACATCTCATCTCTTTCCATTTAACGCTTGCGTCGCCCAATGAATCACAATATTTGTAAATTTGTAATGCCGCTAGACGACCTGAGGCATCGATCATCGATCATCTTCACTCGATAATCTTTGTTTCGCTCATCGTTTAACGAATTAGGGAAAATCATATTTTCTTATTGAGGATCGAGGTTTTATGAAAATTTTTGTTGCTAATATTTCACAGCAACGATGTCCGCCCTACAGACACACTAAGTCTCCATTTTTATTTTGTGCCTGAGTGCCTATCGAGTGTCGGTTTGTTGATCTATTAATATTATTCACATGACAGCGTAAAATTCGAAATTTAGCGGGTGGATTCAAACATCACACCTTTCAATTGCCGTTCTGGAGATAGAGTACTCGAAATTTGTTATTCAATTTGGGTATTTTCATGTGAAAAGAATCCTTGCTGAGTACTGAACTACCAAATGACAATAGTTATTCATTGGCGCTACTAACCAGCCATTAAAACCTTTTTTGTCTTTTAAATTCCTTTTACAAACTACAACGACACAATTGTAGAGACATCTCTGAGTTCATGGCAAATCCCCTTTGCATACAGGGTAGCGTATTATGTGAATGAATCCTATTCTGTTTTCGAATACAGAAACAAATCTCGCAATAATTGAATAAAATTTATAAGAAATAAAGTCTGGTCATATTTTAAATAAATATTATTTTCTTGGTAAATTTGAGTCAAAGGTGATGGAATTTAAAACTAACAAAATAATGTATATGAGCTCAACATTTAATTTAAGAAAAACCGCAATCTAGTAATTTCAATTAAGTATAAAAAAATGTATGACCACAAAAAAGATTAGCACGTACATCTATTTGCAATATCTAATTTTAGTAAACATTAAAAATAATATAAGCGGTAAGAATGTAAACTCACTGATGTATATTTCAATATAATACATTTAATTGTAAGAATATATAGTGCTCCATTCACATTATGTTGTATACAAAATTGTTTGTTATTGAGTTCTGACAGATCATCAATTCAAAAAAAAAAAAAAAAAAAACCTTTAAAAATTACAAGTTACAGATTTAATAGTTTTGAGATTCTGAATATGCATCATTATCAATATTTGAACTATTTATAATTATTCAAATTCAAATTTTGATTGATTTAAAATATGGATTATATATTGTTTAGATTCACTGTTCATCATACACGAACTTAATGTCACAATAGTCTAAATAATTATAAACTATAGCGAAAGTTAGTCCTAAACAATCGAGTTTTAAGTTCTTAAAGATAATACTTAGCTAAAATACACCGAAAAGAATAAAAAAGCGAAAATCAAAGGCAAGTGCCGATTTTATTTCGGTTTGCTGGTGGGAGTGTTTTATGCTGGTGGGAGTGGAGAAGGAATTGTGCATTTGTCATTTTTAATACTTAGTAAAAACCCTAGGCAGCATATTAAAAATTTAGAACTACTGGACCAATTGTAAAATAATTTCTAAGACCCAGTATTTATTGGACTAAAAACTCAAAACTCTTGACTGTACATAGTGTTGTTTTTTTTATTTATTTTCAATTTAATTAAGTTATTATTCGATGTCGTCTGTTATTTCACTTAGTTAAATTTGTTTTGAATGTGTACTATAATTCATTTGCGATTCAGACCAATACATACATATGTCTATTTAAAATGTTTTTATTATTAACTAAAAATATTTTTTATTTTATTTTATTGTAATACCTAGTATAGAAATGCAATCCAATAGCTGTAAATTTAGCTTCCTGTCCAATTCTCATTTTTGAGTCACCTATCCATCATGGAAGACAAAAATAGATTAATACTATGATTGTATGAAGCTCCTACAGTATAAAATTTTTGGCAGTAATAAACAATGAGTCAAGTAAGTATTAAAGTTAAATAGTTTTCGTTAGTCGACTGATTACGCATTCACAGCGAGATTACATGAAGGCTTATTTCGTCGATTTTTTTTTTTTTTTTTTTTAATATATATTATATTATAGATATATAGTGTATACTGTGCCGTATTGCTTACCATAAATTATAGTGACCTTTATTCATGAATGAATATAATAACCTTGAAACAACCAATCAAATTGTAGAATACAAATGTTCTCGTGAAAATTTTGTTTACAAACAATGTACTAACGAAAACGATTCAATTTATACTATAAGAAATAATTCATTATTATTGTTTCCAAAGTTTTATTTCATTTTCATTGAAACAATAATAAACGCTTTTCATAAATTAAAGCTCTCTAAACTCAATTACTTCGTCAACAATCGTCAATAATAGCAATTTGAAACCAATTTACACATGCGTAACTAGATTTAGTTCTTAAACTCTCCAGTAGTTTACATTGTCTCCCAAATCCAAATTTTGATAAACTTTTCTAAAATATTTTTGTATTAAAACCATTTAGGTAAATGCGAATGTAGTTTTAAATACTTTTTATAGATATGTAAATATTTACATTTATTACACAAATTTTATATAAATGGAAAACATTTTATGCGATATGTAATTTGTTTTCTTAACACAGACACTTTTTCGCAATAAATTTATGACTATTGAATATTTACATTTAAAATAACATAATAATGTTTAATAACATTTAGTGAGACTTCACTAAACAAAGTGCCTTTCTTCTCTTTACTTGTGTACATTGAATACAATCAATATAAGTTGCATTAGTTTTTTAGTTTTTATTTTGTAAAAACAAGATTACAAACATTTGTATGTTTTGTGTATTATCATCAAGTGATTTACACTTATAGTGGTGATATTTTCAATTGAATAAAGTAATAATAGATACTATTCAATTTTATTTAGATCTGTTGATTGTATGTGCTTGGGTGTTGAAAAAACTAAGTTGCCAAGTCGTTTGTTTTTATATACAATAGTGCCTGCATATATCAATTTGATTATTATAAAGTTGAAAACATAGTAAACGAAATAGAAATCTTTTGCAGTGAAAGTTATCGCTTCTAAGTACAGTGTGAAATCACTATGTGGTAGAAATATAGGTTAATAAATCGTATAAAATTTAAATTTAATAAAATTGAATATAGTGAGAATCTCTTACACATGAGCATCATGCTCATTCGAAAAATTGAATAGAAGTAGCATGGTCTATGGTCAATCTACGACTTATCCGAATGTTTTGTTTCGAGATGCATAGCTTAATATCTGAAATTTTAATAAAATACATTTCTCTGGATTAACAGATCATCAAAACGTTTTAGATGCAGGAAAACTTTTTATTTTTATATCCAACATACATATGAATATTAAATTTAGTTTTTAATGTTATAAAATATTGAAAAGCTTAAGAAAGTTTGACATGACTGTTGATAGAATGACTTAATTAATACATTTTCGACTGCCTATCTGTCCGTCATTGAGAACTAAAAGAGATATACCGAATTTAACTTTGGATGGAATATTTTAGACAAAAGAAGGAATCTGTGAAGCTTTACGAATGAACAAAATCAATCTATTGGAGCTAGAAAAGAGTTAAAAGAAAATGATAAAACTTGTTTCTTAAAATCAGACAACTTTGGTTTCAAACATTTTTTTCAGATTCACCACAATTTGAGCTCAAATTCAACTAATTAACACATTAATTATAATATATTTCATCTTATTATATAGAATGTATTAAAATTCATGTTATATGACTTATAATGCACTTTATTGTTTGTAAAAAAACTCTTGGAATAGATTTGTTCATGCAGCTAGATGCCGTTATTTGCGGCATTTCATTTGATAAGAGAATTCATTCCTCTTTGAAAAAAATAAATAAAAGGTTTTTTTTCCTTACCTTATTTTCAAATTTCACCTTAATGAGTAAACCAATTTCGGAAATACAACTATTTAAGCAAATATTTTCGATGGGTATTTTCTCATAAATGCCCAAATATCGTGAATCATTCATCCGATTTTGATAAAATTTTTTATTTACCTGCATGATATAGTTTAACAAGAGTGATTTGAATATTGTTGAAATCGATTATTCTGGATATTCAGGAACAAAAATGAAACAGTAAATCGAGGAAAACTCCGTTGATTTTCGTCCAAATTATATAAAGTTTGGATTATTTGGATAAAGATTTTGAAAATTTAATATAATTTAACATATTTTTTCAAAAATGTAAATTTTTTGAGTAATTTGACGTTTAACACACAAATGCTGTTAACGGCGAAAATACAGTTATTTTCAACCAGCTGTATCTCAAAAATATCGCATCTAGGTGAATAAAATAAGACCTAATCTTTTTACCTTTTTTTATAATTCATTTTCTGTGGAATAATTTTATCTGTAGGGTGTCAATTATTCGATTTGATATATGCTTTACTGACACATTTTATTTGGAAATATTGTAACGATTTCTGCATATATTTTCAACATAAACTTTTTTACCCTCTAGCAGAGAGTGAAAAAGGCTACCACTCCATGGGTACAGAGCCACCCCCTGAGCAAAATCAACCATCTTCACCATATAGCTTTTGTTTCCTGGAGTCTTCTTTATTATTGATAAATTTTCAATGCTTAGATTATTTATTACCAAAAGTAGTTTTTTGATCCATAGAACATGCTTTCTTGTTTTCAGTAACTTTTCAGGTCTTACTTTTAACTTTAACTTTTCAGGTTATAAAAAGGTTTACTCGTTTACGCCAGAGATCTTTTTGATCTGAACTGTAATATGCTAATTTACGGAGCAGAAGATACAAATGAGTGAATAAAGTACTATTGATTATCACATGTCGGACAGTCAATAGTTCTGTCCTGTTAATGTCTAGACATTAACACCATACAACTACCATGATGAAGTAAATTTTAACATTGTACTTCCATTAAAATGTATTAAAACATAAATAAAGAGTGCATTGATATAAAAGTGCAATTTGTGTAGGCGTTGGTTACGTTCAATGTACAAAAAAGGACATTGGTTCGACAAATATGGTTCATGTTATGTTCAGTTTTTGTTTTTAGAAGTGAATATAAAATCTAGCAACATAACATACAAAAACATGTTTTAAACACTGTAACTAAAATGTATATGCATGGTAATTTTATTCAATGTATAGTAGTATACAATAGTGACCAATTTTTAAATAAATTTTTATATATTCACTTTCATGTCTATGTTATGTTGTTATTATATGTGTGTTTATTGTGACTTGAAATCTTTCAACTAGTTTTTATTTTTCGCTACTAGTTTGTAGGCTTGTATACATTTTTATTTCTGGACATTAAACATTTTGACGTTACAATAAACGAATGAATAAAGTTATATATTTTCTCTTATTTGCACAATTTGGTTCTAGATGTTAGTAATATTTACATTATGATACAATGGTGATAACAAATGATACTAGATTTTAAGTAAAAGTTCCCTTCGTGTTAAATTTACGGTTTTAAGCTGGTGGTGGTCATAGTGGGAGAAAATTCTTAATTTTTGTATATTCATTGTATGTATTAAGATACAATTACCATTATGATTTTTAATTCGAGTTATTAATAATTAAAATTCGAATAATGTCCCTTGTAAGCAATGACGAGTATGCGTTTTAAGTACCGTTCACGATTATAGTAAAAAAAGTAACGGTCAGAAACTTTTGAAAAACTATAAGAATATTAATAAATTGTTTCTGTAGTAGAAAATAATTATTCGTCGTTTTGTGATTAAGATATTAAGCAACTAAAAGTTCAATAATACGTGAAAAATATTCTATTTTAACAGTAAGTGTGATATACATATGTTACGGTAAATTTACACTCTTGGGAAATGTACACTTTTACCGTAAAATGTGTACATTTCCCAAAACGTTAGGTATATGCGAACTGAATATAATGTATATGTACATTTCCCGGCAAATGTGTACTCTTGCCTTCACGTTTTGGTAAAAGTATACTCTTACCTTCATGTTTTAAGAAAAGTTGGAATACAAATCAATTAAAAATGTTGTTGCAGTAAAAAAATATTTATTTTAATAATACAAAAGGCTTTAATAACGAAAATGATTTTAATTAAAAAATGTAAATGACAAACAAAACATACTTTTCTTTGCATATTATTAATATGTCGTAGGTTATGATCCCCATATCCATAAATACAATTTTCGTCCTAATTTTTCAGGACCAATACGATGCATTTCTATAATTTCTCTAACCGATTTCTCAACATCTTGAGGAACGTATTTTGTATGTTCACATTTACCAAAACGACATGGTCATTGTGCATTCAATATTCATTTCCCTTCTTTGAAATTTTAAATGTTAGTTGAATGCACATTAACCAACCCAGGAGGCAAATGTGCACATTTACCGGAAAATGTGTACATTTGCCGCAATATCTACTTTTACCCTAACATATAAATATTTAGTGTATTACTAGTGTGTGATTACAGAACAAAACAAACAGAAGACACAGATAGAGTACTGATGTATTGTATCAAACATAAATTATACTCATTTTTACTACAAGCTAAGGGTTGGCCTGGCCTTTCGATGGTTCAATTTCATAAAATTCTTTTTGTGGCCTCGTGTATGTTATAGTTTCTGGTCTTAGTTTGAAGCTTTTATACTTAGTAGTTTGGACGGTACATTGATCGATATATCAAAAATTTGAACCTACTCGCCACTTTCTTAAATTCATGTAAAGCATCTAGATCGAGAGGCTTTGGTTCTGTGTTCTGGGCATGAACATTGAAAGATAATATATTACAAACTGGGCTTATTACATAGGTAATAATCCACCTTAATATTTTCCATAGTATTGTAATTGCACGTTATTAAATGATGCACCACTGTATACAGGTAATAAATAGATAGCGTAATTTTTATTTCCAATTACTGATTTGCATGATGTTATTAATATGTAAATGATTCATACCGTGCATCTTGGTTAGTATTTTAATACAAAATTAAATCTTTTGTGTAGGTTTATTTTTTTAGTAAATTTTAATGAATCATAGTTTTAATTCAATACAATGTTTATTTTTGTTAAAACTAAGTAATGACTGTGTGTGTCAACATCTTAGGTACCCAAATAAAAACAATCATTTTTTTTTATTAGAATATTACATTTATTTATATAAATAGATATTGATGTAATTATTTAAATGAATTACTTACTTTACTTAAAATAATGTAATGTAAAAATGACTCAAATTAATAAATAAATTCATTTGTTAAAGAACAAGATCACCTGACTCTTAAAAATGTACTGTAAACTGAGCTAAATCGATTACTTTTATACGAATTATAGTTATTTATGGACAAACTGCAACACAAAAGGTTTAAGTTTTTTTTTTTTGCTGTCAAAATAATTGTAGGTTTATTATGTAAGGCTCCCGTTTTACCCGTTAAATCCAAAAAGTTCCGTTACAGTCTTAATCCGTATAAAGGTTGCGTATCGGCTTCGCACGGGTATGACTAAGTAATATGGGGCCAAATGACTTATAAGTTACAATAACAGATGATTCAATATATTAAATACTTTAAGTACATCCATCGTTAGCATCCATCTTAAATCATTCGGATAGTATACGCTGGTATTGAAGGTCAGAAGAAACGAAAATGTATTTAAATTAAAAACAATGGATATAACAAAATTTAAACGTTTTTTCATTCCTTTGACGGCTGAATTTCAAAAAATGCTTTCTGAGTGTTTGTCTGGTTTGTAACAAGATCCGTTGTTTTATTTTCTTTTTAGGCTTGGTCTGTACTTGATATTTCAGCCTTTCGAGGGATGAATTTCGAAAAATTATTTCTTTAACCTCGTTTTTGTTACAGTTTGAAGCTTGTTTACTTAGCGGCTTGAGCAGTACACTGATCAAAATGTGAATATTTGACGCTCTTAGAATACGCCTCTAAAAATCTATTCTTACGTCATATTAGACGCTCCCTTGCAAAATTTTAAGATTCTAGACCAAGGGGTTTCGGTTCTGGGTTGATATGTCAGACAGTTACTTATCCTCTGACAGAAATTTAAAATGTAAGGCATGTATTTAATAATATATTGAGTATATTAAATTTAAAGGTCGAAACAGAATTCAAACAAGAGCAAACGCGAGTGAAACGCAAATGACAGGCACCACATATTTCGCTCGAGAAAAATAACTCTTTTAGCTCTTGATAGATACGGAATTTTTGTAATGAAATCTTCACTCTTAGTTCTTCTAGCTTGATACAAAATTTTTCTAACATTTCCAAAAACTAGATTCGTTGGTGCCGAAGTCGAATAATTGGTCACAAGGAAATTTGTAGAATAATCTATTTAATTTAAATTTATTTTGTACTTATTAGTCATAAATAAATACAATGGCATTATAAATCTCTAACCATTCATCATTATGTAATATTGCATTTATTGTATTTTAAAGTCAATAACATAAGTAATAATAATAAAGGGTATGTTTTACTTCGATTTTCTATTATAATTTCAAATAAAATTAGTTTAAAATTTTATGAATTATGAAATTTGTGACAAATATAGTTGATTGAAAACATATGGGACATTTGTGAATTTGTGTGTTTGACGATAAGATCTTTTTTTTTTTTTATAAATAGAAATTCACCAAAAAATATTAAGTCATCTTACAATCATAGAAAATTAAATAAAATTATTTGGTACAAATTTTGGCAATACATTCTTCCACTTATATGACCAAATACATTTTTCGATTTTAACAAATTTAGTTAAAAATTCAGTAAATGAACTAACAGTAGATTAGTATTAGTATATTATAAATTAATAGTAGATTAGTATTAGTGTATAGTTGGAAAAATTTTCTGTTTGTTGTTATCTACAGTTGTTTTACAATTTATTCACATTAAAATGAAAATATTTATTTCTAGAGTTTATAAATATCTTTTTAAACACCATGAAAACCATACAATCTTAAATAAAATCTGCGAATAAAATAATAGACGTTGTTATAATAGGAATTCATCTTAGCTCACATACGAATGAGTTGAGGGTATGTGCCTCCCTAGGCCCGATCCATCATGCCGCATACTTTACTTTAAAAATATTAAATTTTTAAATATTAAGTTATACATTTTCTAACGCAAATGATTAAAGTCCAATATAGGAATTTTATCGTAATAGTTTCTTGTTTCTTGCTTTGGCTTGTGCGAAGACCCTATATTTCTTGAACAACTTAGTTTCTATATCATTAATGGAAGAGCTTTAAATTTATCTTGAACCATAACACTCAAATAGTTTTTGATATTTTTATATGGTGAAAAAAAATCATTTTTCGGTATAGAGAGATCATTTTTATGTAAGGGAGGTAAAAGCAAATATCTTCGTTATTCTTTACTGGAGATGATAATGGGGTTGAGTACATAAGCTTGTCCGTTATCTATTAGTATTAATTGTTTATATATATAAATGTTAAAATAATTTTAATTTCGTGTTAAAATTGGATACCTAGTTTCAATCAATAGTGAAATGTTTCTGGAAGTTCGAATTATTCTACACAAAAGGCTTCTAAAATTTACGATTTCAACATTTTGCCGCTCCGGATTTATCAAACATCCAGGATTGGCACATATTGAATATTATAAGTTAAAACAAACCGTATACAATTGTGATTGTTTTAAATAAACATCTTTCTATTTTATGATCGGTAAAAATTTTTTTGTTTGTATTGTAGACATTAAGGAACAGGATATGGGACGTTATTAGAGCGAGTCACATTTATACATTTACGATACTAATGTAAGTGAGTGAATGTAATAACAGTACAGTACACGTGCGCGCCATCTGTGTTATAAAAACTACTAAAAGGTGCCTGCACCAATTAAATAATAAATAATATTCAGATACAAATATTAAATATAAATTATGAAACGTGCCTTTTACAAAAAATTACATGTGACGACGTATTACGTATAGTTTTATTTAAAAACAAAAAAAGAGGAATTAACTTTTAACGCAACTAATGAATGCTTCATAAATGCTTATTCTAAATAGAATAAGTTTTATTTCCACCATCGAACATAAAAGTTTTTGATAATTCATATAATTTAGAAACAACATCCAACCTACTACATACTTGCGAAATTAAAAATTCCTATTATATTTTAAAAACAAGGATATTCCTAAAACTTCAGGATAATAGAAAGTCGATTGGGCATTCGCTAATCACCTAACCGAACAAAATTATAACTTCCCACATACAATCGATGTTCCTGATGTAGCTTCAAAAACTATGGAACCTATGGAGATTATCTGTAATCATTACGTCTAGTCGTTTCAAA
This sequence comes from Chrysopa pallens, assembly GCA_020423425.1. NCBI lineage: Eukaryota > Metazoa > Arthropoda > Insecta > Neuroptera > Chrysopidae > Chrysopa > Chrysopa pallens. Next base: position 5,566,214 of record CM035593.1, on the reverse strand, counting down.
TTTTTATAATCTCTCGAAAGATATAAAAAATTCAATTGTTTTAAATATATTTAAATAATTTTAATGTTTTTACCTTAATAAAATAATTTTATATAATTTGACTTTTTATTGTTTTTCAATAATTGCATTTTTTTTATCTACTCCCCTTATATGTTATATTATATTATAAAACGAACCAAAAAAGAACTCGACAGTGTTGATACTGACGGAAATGGGTGAAACATATGTCAAATTATTTTTAATTTTTTAATCAAATATAATAAAATTGGTGGAATATCAAACAATATTGTTTTTTAATTTTTATAAATAACTTCAGCGGATTAAAACATAGGTCAAATGTTCTAATATTAAGAAACAAATAAACAACAAATTTTTTACTTGTATTTACTTTCTCACTAGACTCAACGTTTTGCCCTCCGTTTAAGTATTTTGATGCACAAAAATTTTGCATAAATTTAACATGATAGTTTTATGTAGAACCCATAATTTTGTTTACGTTTTTAAGTAGGTGCATTGAGTTGGTTTGAAAAGTTCTTTTAGCTATTCTTGAAATAAAACTTAAGCAATCTAAACGAAACATGATTAAAAAATCATTTACTAATCATTTCTAATTGTTCAATAGTTTGAGGTGGCTGCACTACTACTGATGATAATAATTATTTGCGATTAGAATGTGTGAACAGATGTTTGAATAAATAATGGTTTGTCCGATTTTTATACATTGATTTATTATACTTGAACAATTTATCTATCTAATTACAATCATAATTTACATAATTTATTACAAAAATTAATCATATTTATTGTTTATTTATTATGAAATGATAATTAGACAAGTGGTAAATCAACAAAACGAATCATCATATCACATTGTAAAATATTTCCTACTATTATTACTGTAGTTGTTTCAGTAGTGAAGAAGATGCAAAAGTCGGACAAATAGTCTTATGTATGTTATTCTCTACAACTATGGCCTTATTGAGCTAACATCTGACGCCTTTTAATAACGTCATTACAACCATAATATGTGACCATCTATATCGTCAGTTACACTAGCTATTTATTCATGGTTTTCAGTTAACACAATGGAAATATTATGGATTAAATATATGGAAAACACATGAAAATATTTCAGTTAACACAATGTCTAAACATAAAATTGTAAACCTGGATAACGTTTTGTTGGACTAACTCACTCTCACTCATGTCAAATCACCTGGCAGGTATAAAATGACGTGTCTTTATAAAATTTTTATATTGCAGTTTTCTACTTATAACTTTTATTCAATTTGCCACAAATATTTTTTTCCAAAATTAAACAAAATTCTATTTTGGTACAGCTTCGCTAAAGCAGAGACTTGGTAGGATGATTTAGAATGTTCCACTATTCTTCAACCACGTATTTTGTGTTTAAACATTGTTAAAGATTATATCCAGTTCTGCTCTTAAAAGTAATTAGAAGTACTTAAAACAAGTGAAATGATGTGTTGAAAAATAAAAGTACGTATTTTCGTAATGTTGTACGACTCCTTATCCATCTTAAATCAAAATATTTAATAAAAAATAAAATTTACTTACGCGTTCGACATGGGGAATATTCAGCATAGGTTGCAAAATCACCAGTTGCTACGTAACATGTTCCAACAGGATCACGTCGTTGTAATGATGTTGAAAACCATACGTAACGTGGTGCACAGGCCTGTAACAAAACATAAATTTATTCATTACGTTCGAAAACAAAAAAATGTATTTATTTCATTTTTAAATTGAAGAAATAAGTTTAAGCTTATTTCAAACAATTTGTTATAAGATTGTATACAATATTAAAATAATTTTTTTGTGACCAATTGTCATGCGTTGTCGGGGCTAATGAATCCATGTTATGATAATGTAACAAATTTTGCAAAGTTAAATCACTTCTTCTGATTAGTTTAAATTGTTATTAATCCTGAATAATAATGCTATTTATATTAAATGATTAAATATTGTGTTTTGTCTTTTATTGTAAAGAGTTTCCTTCGAAAAATGATTTCAAAATATAAAATAAGTTTTTGTTTTAAAAATATTTTTTCAGGAAAAAATTGTTTGACATTTTCAAGTTTTATTTGTGTGTACCAAATTTTATACGATTTGTTTAATTATATTTTTAATTATTCGTGGGCAAAAATGGAAAGTAATACAATGTATATTACATTACAAATTTTTTTTATTCCACTTTTCAACAACATATAGTGACTACATTGGGGACATTCTATACAACAACACCCATCCAAGTACTATCTGTGTATATTGTTGCTTAACTTTGTTGATCGATTGAGATCAGTAATTACGTTACGTCAGTGGGGGGTCGACATTACAAATTGTTACTATGAAATCTGATTTTTAGTTCGTATTCCCCGTAAATAAAGTTTTTATCGCACTAATGATGAACTTACAAACTTCAAAAACGCTCTTAGGTAAATGTTTTCTATACACTTAAATTATGATTAGATTTATTTAGATTATTTACACTTCTGTTAAGTAATCATACGTTTAGGAAATATATACATATACAAAACTATAATGCTTAAAGAAGTGCGATCAAGGTATCTTAAAGATAAAGATTTAATTTTTAAAAGAAAAAATGCCTTACAAAATTACGACAATTAGCTGTATTGGGTGAGATAGTAGTTGGCTATAAAATGTCTAGAACAAAAAGCAATTTTTAAATAAATGACTTTAATGAATACTGGCTGGTAGCTCCATTTAAGCAGCGGACCTCACTGATTGTAAATCTCATTCTTATAAAAAGTTAAAGTCAGGCCACACCTCTTTATCGTAATTGGTTGGAATTTTTGAAAATCCGAAGCTTCTGATGGTCCAAAGATGCTTGAAAACTATTTTGAATGTGATAAATGTTTGAAGAACATGGAAATATAAAGCCTCCTCGAAAGCTACAGCGAGACAAACATAAATAGATACATACATACATGCAAACGAAATACAAAATCGTCAAATTGTCTCATATACCTGATTGCGTTAAAACCTGATAAAATTATAGCAATTTTTGCCTATTATTAATTCTACAACAAAAAAAAATTTGTTTGTAGGCGAAAGTTTAATTTTTTTCCTTATAGAACCCGAATCTGCAATAGAAGTATTTTACTCTTTTTATCATTAGGTATTATAGCCGAAGCAACAGGGAGAACAACATTTTTGAAGTGCAATTTTTCTATTGAATACTGGACTTTATTTATACCTATCTAATGATTAAACCTACATTTTTATGAATATTTTTCTTTCCTTCAATGTTGAGTCGAATTTTATGACCAAAACCAAATTTTTAGAATTTCGTTATTTTAGATTAGGTTTCAAATATTTATGATTTATATGTACGTATTAGAGATAGTTAAAAGAAATCTAAATAATATGGTCAGCATGTTTAAAAAATGGTGACCAATCGGATAGCTCCGGTCTGAATTTATCCAAGCAACATTTTACACAATTAGATGCATTGAGAATAATATTTATGTTGCTTTGGATATTAAAATGTTTAAAAAAATAACAAAAAATAAAACCTTGAAAATACATTAATACGTTATTTTTTTATATTTTAAATGTTAAAAAGTAAACTTCACCACCTGCATGGAATAGAATTGGTTATTAAAAATGCTTAAACAACTTTTCTCTTCGAGTACCACTCAAATAATACTCAATAATAATCAACAAAATAATTTTTGCTTATTTTCCGTTACACTACGTTTTTGTCTATGAGCGCTGACGTTTATTTACCATTTTTAATATATTTTCTACTGGTAAAATAACATTTGCATATTTGAGAAGTCTCCCAAATTATTAGAAATATTCGATCTCAATGAAAGACCGTGATCCAACAACCTTAATAAATGCATAAATTAATATGAAGTGTGAAAGTTTACAGACAATTTGTATTGAAAGAATAAATAATTACACACTTTTATGTATGACAAAACGTCAGTTAATTAACAAGTTTTCATTAATATCTAGCTAAAATATTGTAAATGTAGCTACTTAAATAAATAGACATGCAATCAATGCTTGTTCATCACTCAACTGTCTATCTCTTAGATTTTAATTCTTTTGCAGCCGAATTTTATTTATATCCTCCAATTTTGATCGAAAAGTAGGCTTTTAGGGTATCTTTTGATATTGCATATTTGGTCTTTATCTTGTTCTTACATAAAACTCAAATTTACTAAATAAAAGACTAAAAGCTTGTCGATATTATTTGGATAGGGAATAATATTAACTTCCCCTTTATAATTTAGAGTTTTAAAAGGTGTAGCTTTCGTAAGTAAGAATCAAGTTTTCATTTGTACGACTTATAGAATGCGATTTTTGTGGAAAATTTTGTACGGGAGTGTCGATTAAAGAATCAAACGTGGAATTCGGAATGTATATATAATACTGAAAATGCATGTTATTCTGGATTTGCTATATTTCAATCAAAATGTGTAACTAGACAAATTAAATTAAAATTGATTCAAAAGTTAAAAGATATCAAAACTTTCCATTTTGCATCTCACTATTGAAAACGATGCTATACATGAAATGTATATGGAGATATGCAAAATGACGCCATTTCTTTCCCTATTTAATTTGGTATTATAAAAACAACCAATACTCGATTGTTATGTAGTGTTGAGTTGTTTATCAAAATTAATTTTGTTTATCTATCTAAAACATTCATTTTAATGTAACGTTATAAAATACACCACACAATTAGTATACATTAGAATTTTGAGTAAGCGTAGAAGATTCAGGTCGTTGCGTTTTTGGATATCGTGAGTATAAATAACTTCAGATACATTTTCGCGAAGTAAAACTCGTTTCAGCAAAAATAGCAAATGCAGTATGAAGTAAATCTCTAATATTGCTTAACGTTCCAGACATACAGCTATTTAGTTAAACATATGTAAACATTACGAGGAAGTTCTGTGTCCATTATTGGCAAAGTATTTTTAAAATGAATAAAAAACAAAATTTTTTGTAGCAAACATCTTCATTTCTCTGATAAAATTAATAGATTCCATGTCCGTTTCCCATGTGCATGTACTTTATAAGTTAGATTCTGTATGTTTATATTCAGTTCTTTCATACTTACATTATAAACTATCATTTACTTGAGGAGTGATGTTAAAATCACTTAAAGCAAATAAAATAACAATAATAATGATTATAATAACTTTATATAAATATGACGTCTTCCTTAATAATAATACTAATAATAATAGCATTACATTATTACATTGCATTAACATTTTATATATAAAATAAAAATATTAAAATAGTAAACGGATGCAATATTGAAAATTTAAGTACCTTTCATTGATTGCATTACATTAGGTGGTGGTACAACATACAACAATAACTACATACGTTTATAATAAATATTTAATTTGTTTTTATAAAAATAAAACATTCAACTTATATTATTTACGTATGTCTAATTTTATAGTAAATTTATATATGAGGATATATTTATTATTTTATTGCGAAAAAAATTTTCAATGCAATATTGCGAAAAACACTGCTAAAATTGTGTATTCGAAATATTTCGTGTAAGAAAATACGATTATTTTAAAATAAAAATGTAAATCAGACTTGAATATGGCTAGTAGAAAAATAGAGACACACCATTCTTCTTGAAAAAGTATAGATCACTGGGTTAAAGTAATTATACTAGATGGTCTCTCAGTGGGTTACTAAGCTGCGTAGTTAAAGAAAGGTCACACCTCTGTTAGAAATTTGTGATGGTAGATATTTAAGATTTTTGAAGTTAGAACTTGTGTACATGTATTGTGCTATTTTTATTAGGGGATAAACTTGAGGATACGCTTCATCTGGATGGCCGCGTCATTGTCACGAGGTTGCAAGCCATCTGTATACGTGCATCTATATATTAACCAATACATTTTCTATGTTTCGAAACATGATGATGTTACTGGGCAGTAAGGTATGATGTCATCCTTATAAAGAAATACGTATCAAAAGTCCTAGTCAGGATACGTGGAACAACCACTAGAAACGTGTATAAACAACAATAACCAGACATCATAGACTAATGTCATTACTTAAACTAACAAAATACGGCGGCGATTGATGACGTCATATCTTACTACCCAGAAACACCATCCATCATACTTTCGAAATATAGCCTATACGTAATATTAATTGTAAACCTCTGTGAAATGCAAAATTGAGCATTAAATATGTTTATATTCATAAATAAATAACAAAAGCAAAGCCTTTATTTAAATTTGACATGAAACTATAATGTATGCATATTTGACCCAGGTATCTTATACTAAACTCTAACTTATTTAACAAACAAATGAAGACGAAAACAGTGTTAATTCTTTAAGAACCTTTTACATGGTGGCCAATCATAGTATGGACTAATCATTAGCATTGATGAAAGCCACTAAATACGCAGTTCATACCGTTTAAAGAGGTAATTAAATAATAATTATACGAATTTATTGAAATTCTGTTGAATCTAAATAATTTACGCTAAAATATTTTTAAAGGAGTTATTTTTGTAAGAAACAAATATTTTTATATTTAAATTGCTCTTCTGTATCTATCTTATGGTATTAAATATAAATCATGGATCCATGAGTCTCAACTGATGGAGTTTGAGAATGGTAAGAAAACTATATTGCACATGGTAAGAAACGTATTTTAAGTCCTGCGAAGCACATACACGATCGGTTTAGTTTGTATTTATGCTAGTTGTAAGCATTCGAATCTTGTTAGTATAGCCTCCGATAAAAGCGACTCTACTGTAGACCTTGTGTTTTATACATACCTAAAATTTTAAATACTTTAAATATTAAAATACTTGTCCTAATATAATGAAATTAGGTAATACAATCTTGACAGGAAAACAGTACGCATTTGTTGCAAAAAGGACACTTCTAAATATACAATTGAATTATCATTTAATTAAAAAAAAATTAATTACATTTTCTTGGATAAATGGGTTGTTAGTTATAATTTGTGTTCGAAAATATTCTGTCTATTATAGAAGTCTCCATCAAAAAAAATTGTCCCCGTTAAAACTGGATAACATAAAGTACTCCATTTAGTGCATAACATTAATCTAAAAATAAATGTACAAGTTATTTGAATTCTTTATAATTGTAGTTTATTTATTGACCTGAACAGACACAGACTGACCTGGACGACTGACATTGAAGAATATTCGACAATGGAATGTTGGACTGGACAACAAAGTATTTATACAATGTGCATACATACATACATACAGATATACAAACGTTTACATATTGATGGATACCAAACAAAGTATCAATCAGACCAGATTTAAAATATCACAACTTTATTTTAAACATTGTCAACTCAACTGAACGATAATAATAATAATAATCAGAATTCAGAATACTAAAGTTGATTATTACTATATTTGATAGTTACATATAGCGGCACTTACCTATGCAATACAGAATGTACAATCAAGTTTCTTTTACATGCAATACGTCTGTCTTTTTTTGTAAAACGAAGTCAATCTGATTTTTTTACTTTAAATGTTTTAATTATTAAAAAAAAAAAAAAAATATTTAATAAAAATTAAAACCCACTTGAACTAAAAAGTAAAAATAATTTTAAAACAAGTGAAGATAATAGCTAACAAAGCTAATTGTTTAGATACTCAACATATGATTTTATTTCATTGTTAGGATTATTATTAAATATCATTTATAAAATATTATAAATATTCAGTCTATATAGTTATGTAGACATGTGTAATAATTATATATATTGTTATTACATATATGTGTTTGTTATCCAAATTTCAACTAAAATTGTACACAACTTAAACAAATAACCTTTCTTTTTTGTATTTGAACTTTTCTTCTATCTTTTATATAAGTTGGGTCAAAGATCCATTTAACACAATGGACCGATTTTTTTCATTTACGAACTGAAACTTACGTTTATGTTTAAAATACGTCACCAAAATTTCAGCTCGCTATATCTTTTTTTTTTAAGTTATCATGATGACGGGTAAAAAGTCAGAATCACTTACAATTTACAAAAGATTGTATACGAATATTGTATAATCCTAATAGTATTACATACATCCGGACCAAATTGATAATCTTCTTTTTATTGGAATTCAGTTAAAAATAATATCAATTTATAAAAATAATTATAATAAAATAACAAGTTTTAAATTTAGTGTTCTTAAATTGATACCCAGCATAATAGTTACACTTATATAATTTGCATATTTTTGAGCATTCAAATAAATTTTGATTATTAATTCATTTAAACCTGGAATTTATAGACTATAAGTTATGCCTCGTCCATTTTAATGTTGTCTTAAAAAAACAATAGAAAAAATTTATAAAAAATAGTAATATTGATGAATATTATTTTAAATTACAATATCAGCCTCATTGCGCTTGATGAAACCAATTAAATAATTTGTTGTTTTCGCTTTATTTTATTTCGTATAATATTTTTGGAGATTGCCAATTACCAGTGCTGTATTTAAATTATTTTGTGAGAGGGTTAAATCTACTTTTTTTTTTTTATATAGGAACAAGTAGGGAAGCTTTAGAATGATATATCAATCATTTGGATATTGAGATATAATTATGAAATTGAGGGAGAGGGATCGGGAGTTGCCTATGTAGGAAAATATATATATATATATATATATTAATTAGTTTCTACAGAAAATGGATTATTGAATTTATGGGAAAATAGTTCAGAAAAGTCAGTAAATTGTCTCTTCTCTATTGAGACATTCTGTATAATAATATATTTATAATAGACCACTTTAGTACGTTGATGAATCTAGATGGATAAATCGCTGGTTGGATGGCTAATGCTCACTTTAAGTCTAACTGGATGAAACGTCACACCTAGTGCATACATACGTATTACTACTTGTTATGATATTTCATAAAATATATAAAGGGACGTTACGTATGCGGAACTAACATTGGCAAGTGTTTAATATTGACTGAGGATTGAAAGAATTGAGATTAGCTCAGAGTTTTGTATCATCAACTGAACAGAGTTAATACTACTTTATGGTGGGTAATAGTATTAAAAGCAATTACTATATATCTACCAATCTATAGATATGATGTAATAAAATAATTATAAATATATTAATTTTATTTTCGATCTCAATTGAACTACTCATTTAAAATTTTAATATTGAATACTCTTTTTATTTATAGTTTACAACTTACAAATTATGATTATTGTTATTCAATTGATTTATTGTTTATTTATTTTTTCCATGCATTAATTGTGACGTCAATCAACTGTATATTTATTTTTTAAATATAATAGTCGTTTTGTATGAATCGATAAATGTTTTGAGATTTGATTAAATTTAGAAAAATTTCCATTGGAGATATATAGAACTAATAACCAAGTATCCATTTGTTACTGCATCTTTTCCCTACAGATTTAAAACAAAGAAGACTTTTTAAGAGATATATAAGATTATAAATAGATACTTAAACTATTCAATACAATCCTAATACGTGTTATTCCATTCGAACCAATTGTGAAAGGATACTTCCGAACTACGAATGGCATAAAATTTCCAGAAGTTAGTATTACCAAACATTAAGGCGTATTGCATGTAAACTTAGAGTAGAAATAGAATAGAATTATCAAAGAAAAACAAATATGAGATTACAAAATGCACTTATAGAATTAAAAGATAATTGTGATCACATTACAATTTCGAAATTCCGCAATTCAATAAATCTCACTCAATTCAATCATCTGACTTTCAAATCTCTTGTTTTTAATATTGTAACGGCTATTACATAGCGCTGGCTAAAAGCCATCGTGCGGATTATTTGAAATATACAGTATCTCACGATTACTATAATTCATAGTAAGAAAGTATGAGACAAAGGCATATTTCCTCTAACACTTTTTATGTCTTTCAACGAGAAGATTGTCCCAGCTAAGCGGAATGGATCAGTTATTCTATGACGATCTTCAGATTGTAGACATTTAATTTCTGCTCTTATAATGATTTAGGTGTAAGAAACGTTGTGGGCGATCCATTTATAAGATTGGGTCCTATGCCCAAAATGTGTTCCGTCAAGACCGCCAATGAACTTCACAAAAGATCAGACAAATATTTATTAGGAAATTGGTCAAATTTTAATTATGAGTGAGTGTTTAAGTTAACATCAAAATTTGTGTAAATTATAGTAAATTAGAGCGTGGGTAAACAATCTTTGTCTATGTTCAAATACAAATCCGAAGGTATAAATGACGGCAATGGCACTTTCTGTTTGTCCAATATTTTTAAATATGAAAAGAGTGCAACGTTTTAATTCTTCCTTTATTTTCTCGATTATTTAAAAAATGAAAAATTAATTTATTGTTTTAATTATAATAGATTTGTTGAAATTTAACAATACAACCCTGATAAACAATAAAAGTGCAAACTTATTATTACTATTTTTTACAAAATGTTATATGATGAGAAACATTTTGGCGTTAAAAATCAAATGAAATTCAGACAAAGAATTAGTACAATTTAAAAATAATACAGATGGTTCGACCACAGACGGTACTAGCTTGTTTAAACGTTAGATATATTAAATATATTAAATAGGTAAGCTCTATAAATTTTATTTGTAAAATATTGTATGCATATTGTTTATTCGAAACAATATATCTTACTACTACTGTGACTAATATAAATACAAACTGCGTCTAATATTTACCAATATTTATATTTGTTAATTGAAAAGCTTAGTTGTTTTTTTCATGTTTCGTTTCATTTCAGTACATCTTTTTGAATTCACTCTGTATTATAATATGGAATATTATCATTCTAACACACTTTAAAGCTAATTTTGCATGAGCATTAAATTAAAAATACTTTAAAATACAATCTATTCAAAAAATAACTTGCATATTATGCACCTAAGTAATTTAAGATTTTATATGTAGTAATTTAAATAACATATTTTAAATTTAAAACAATGACCATAATAGATATAAAACACCATATTGTGTTAGTGTGAAAGCAGTATCATGTAAGGTCACAAAGATAGGTCACAATAAGAACAATATCTGCGCTATCCACATTGATATATGATTTTGTAAATTATTTTTTTAATTTTTTTTTTTTTTTTAAATATATAACTAGAAACCATGTAAGTGCAATTTGCAGTATTTTATTATACAATGAATCAAGAATTTACAAATTTATATTGATAATAATAAAATAAACATTTTTGTTTTGTGGTTGAATACCTACCGACCATAACATAAAACACTCAATGGGCTTAGTACTATTAACATACAGATTGTTTTCTGAATCTTTTGATACCGGGAAAATAATATTAAAATATTCTTAAAGATTACAATGTTTATGTATACATACAAATACATTCAAAAAGATTCGTTGTGAGAGTGAGTCAACAGGTTCATGTGTAGCTTAAAAAGTACAACCGAGTATAAATGAATGTATTTGGTTTGTATATACGAGTATTCTTACAACGATAATATTAAATTTGATTTTTGTAAATAGGTTTAAGTAATACCTACCATTAGATAATAAAATAATGGAACTAATTGAATATGATTAAAGTATGGTTCAATATTAGTTAAGAGTCTGTTTGTAGTTTGTAGAAAAATAAATAATAAATAATCCAAAATAATAATTAATTTGCGAAAATTAAAATAAGTGCTGTATTTATGCCATTTGACCCGTATCAATACGTAGTAGGGTCACCCATCTTATACCATATACCACACCTTTTTAAACCTTTACGGGTATTACCATTTTTTGCACGGTATTGCGGATAACTTAAACTAATTGGTTTTAATTAATTTTGGATTGTTGGCTGGATACAATACAATGTGTTATACATTTTTATTTTCATTCTTTATATAGTGGAGATCCTCAAGTTTAAAAATTATAATGTATAATCATATACTTATTGTATAACACAACAAACCTCTTGATTCACACACATATCGTATTTTTATAAATGTATTTGTTTGAATATTTATGTATAAACATTGTAATCTTTGTGTAGGAATATTTTAACATTACTTTCTAGAAATGAAATTTCGTGTTTCTAGAAATGAAATAAACATTAAAAACTAAACATAAATATACATAATAAGTTGTTTATTTTATCTGATCTATTATTATCAAAATATGACCAATCATGTTTTATTACATGAATATTTTTTCATTAGCTTTGCTTTTTGCATACTTAAAAGTAAAATAATAAAAGCCTATGTAGCCCACTGGCTGGGTGAAGGCCTCAACTACCAACCACCATTGATTTATATTTCTCGCCTTTAACGACCAATGACCACCACCAAAGTTAACTAGATCGTCACGCCATCTCGTTGGAGGGCATCTGAATGTCTGACCACATGACCACATACTATGACTAATTTTTTATTCAGGGACTATATATTCATAAATTACGTAACAAATTTTTGATTGATGCACCTAATAAAGAGACTATAAAATATGTAAAAAAAGATTCTTCGGCATTATTTAAATTAAAATTTTTAATAATTCTCAGTTTTAGCAAAATAAAAATTTTACCATGTTGTTAAATTGTATTATTTACTTGAAAATGTTTGTGTTCACAAATTTTTCATATTGACGTTAATATTTGAAAATCACTTACGATGCGATCACAAAATAAACTTAAAATATTGGAATTTTATTATTTGATTTGATCTTGTAACAAAACTTTAAAAATTCTTCAAGAATAATAAAATTTATTTTATTCTATTTTATTGTTTGATTTGAGTCACTAAAAATATAGAATATCGATTTATTGTATTACAATTTTTAAATAAAATTAAATCAATATTCATTTGTGTAGAGATTGATATCAGACGAATAGTGATCATGTTTTTAATAAAAAAAAAAAAAATAATAAATTGAATCAAAAAGTTAAATGCCGCAATGCACCTGAATTGTAGTCTAAGAGCTCGTTGGCGATTTAATGGAAGGTTTTTCTGTAAGGCTGTAGTTTAAGAGAAAAAAATATTTCAAGTAAAAATTGTGGAGAGAAAATTCTCCATAAAAAGATTCTTTGTATTATTTGGCTACAACAAAAAATAACGAAAACAATATACAATTTTGAGACATGTTGTTCTAGCTTTTTCTATTTTGATCCAAATCAAATCTCACGCCTTTCAAACGTATAAAAGATGATAACGTGTAAGGTTGATTCCTTCCCGAACGAGAGTTCTGTAATTCGCATGCTATGATTCATCCTTGAAAAATATTAAAGTCTTACAGAGAGACTCAAATCGTCTATGAGCTCTCAGTTTGTTAGTTTAGACTCAGGGTAGTTGTTTCAACAGTCTATATACACTAAGCAAACTGAAGGAAAATAGAGCAAAACTTCAAAGCAAATCTTATGAAATATTCTGCCTGATGACCCAAGTGCTTAAAAAAACAAGCTACTATAACTGTTGAAAACGCTCAGTCAACTCAGCGCATAAGTTTTTGGGTAATTTGTAGGAATGTTAAGTAAAATTTTCATTGAAATTTTTTTGTTATAAAGTTTTATTCTATGTATCATAAGAAAAGAAAATAAAATTTTCAAAATCAACAAAATTTAGTGAAAATTTCTTCTATCAAAAGTATAAAAGATGAATACGTGATTGATTTCTGGCAGAACATGGTTTTTGTGAATCCCATTCTATGATTTATCCCTGGAAAAAAAACCCAAAAAGAAATAAAAATATGAGGGAGGGTGGGTTACGACCATTTTTAAAAATAATAGGCAATTTAGAGATATTTGGCAAATTTTTTTAAACAATAACTTTTGAACGAGATTGAATTTTTTTAAATTTTACTTATACACCATATTTAAAAATAACAAATAGTACTCAATAGAATTTGAATCAGCTCTATATAGTATTGTAGTTATTGAATTAAAACAGAAAAAAATTATAACAATTTGTCGAAATGTTTTGACGAGACTTTAGAAAAAAAAAATATGTCGCTAAGTATAATATTTAAAATTTTATTTAACTTATTATGTCTGCGATTCGTACGATGTCAACCAAAAAAAACTATGTGGCAACTATTCGATCTAAAAGAAATTCTGAAGTTTGTTCTTTTATTATCAAAATTTATTTGTTCATATTGTCAAATAGACATTTTTGAAGTAAAAATTTTATGTAGTCATTTTTAAAAGTATAAAAGAACGTAAAATTTTGTAAAATTAACTTTAATTAAAAAACCAATAAGTTTAGTTAATTTTTAGATGAATGGGCTTTAGCTGTAACAAGTCTATTGCAGATTTTGTCAGATCTCAAGCCAAATTTTCCCGAGAATATTTTCTATAAATACATACAATTCATTTTCCTATAATATCCCATATCTATGCAAAGATATTTTCTCTTTATAAAAAGTACAATAATATCATATTTTAAGCATACAACAATATATTAACTAAAAATCCGTTGGTAACTGAATGTATTAAAGGTGACAATAACGAATAACAGTGTTATTAGTTTAGATACTCGATATATGGTTGAATATTAATGTTTTAACTATTTTTAGTCATAAATAGTACTTAAACACTGAATACTTAGGTCATATAGTTAAAAAAAATTGATAAAAATAATATAATTATATATGTATTAGTAGTTTACGAAGAAAATACTTCGAATTAAAGTTGTTAATTTTGACAAAACAAATTTATTTTTACTTTGAATTTATCTATCTTTACGGTTTAAAAGTTGGGTCATGAATCCCCATTGGATCCAATTTACTGATGTTGCTCATTCACGAAATTAAATACAATTTAGATCTAGAACACCCAACCAAAATTACATCTTGCTATCTCTTTTTATTTTTGAGTTACTTTGATAATGGACAAGCGAATGGACGGATATGGACTAATTAAGCTATTCTAAGATCACCATTCTAAGTTTTATAAACGACTTCAATATTCTCTAGCGTTACAAACTTTAGAATAAAACTAATTTAAAATATGTCAGAGTATAATTGAACGTTGTTCAAAGAACAAACTTAACAAATAGTTTGCCAATTTCAAAATGATTTACAAAATCAGAAAGACAATTTATCATTGAATTGCAATAAAATTCATTTCGTATAAATGGTATTAAAAACTAATGATTGTTATTTTTGATATCAAAAATAGTTTTTATTTATATACAAAAATCAATAAGATCCACAACTAAAACTTTATTGCATTGACTAGATAGTTAATTCAAATACCTTGATGAATTAATCATAAAATATTTGAGAGAAAAGAAATATTTAAACATATTTAGAGGTAAATATTTTTTTAGAAATATCTCAAAGATGATTTATTACATGCTTTTATTTTAGGAACGTCTTGTCAACTGTATGTCATATTTTTGGATCAATACGATTTCCTTATATGTGATGTTCATCAATATTCTATCAATCAATAAAATAATTGTTTGTGAATTTTGTATCTCATTTGTCTGTTTTAAAAAAGTAATATATTTCTAAAAAGTTTTATTCAATTTAGCTCTCTATAATAAGTACCTATTTCGATAAGGACCATAACTGCAGTTATCATTTAGATTTGGAAATTAATGATTTTCGAAATGATGATTTACGTTTGTAAAACTTACCCATTTACTTGCTCAAATGCACATCTAAAAATAATTGGAATCGCTAAAGTTTTTCGCATGACATTCTAAGGAATTGATTTTTTTGTAATCTTTTATAGAAGGCTTCCAAATCAGTATTTAATATCTTAGAAAGAACTTGTATTTTCATTTTTGACCATCAAAATTTGTTAAAAATATCTAACTATCAAATTTAAATTAAAAAAAATTTTATCATATAGTTTTGGGACAAATGCTAACTCTCTGAGCAAATACTAACAGTCATTTTTTATAGAAAAATAATTTTTTATACGGTAATAAGAGCTTTTAAAACAAATTGGTAAGAGAGTTAAACAAATTAGACAAAAATTGTTTCCCAAAAAAATCATAAAGGACTTCTTTTAAGATAGAATTTTTGTAAATTTTTGGCCTTTTTTAAACTGATATTTTTATTACCACTTCCGAATCGTTTTAAAGAGTTCTCGTATAAAAATTATATTTGCATCAAAGATTTATACCAATGTTATTTTAAAGCTTGAATCAATCCTTTATAAAAATTTGTTTACTGGTGATAGTTTATTTTTATTTTAAATGTTATAACTTTGGTTTGGAACAATTTTTTTTTTTTTTAATTTAAGAGTTTTTTTTTTGAAAATGTCGAGTTACAAAAACATTCTGTATATAAGATTTACAAAAGAAATTAGTAGAAAATTAATAGTCTGTATGTATAGACATTATTAGTAAAAATTTATTTCTCCAAATTTGATTATAAATATTTCCATTTTATAATTAGTAGTTGAAGCTGTATATTCCAATCTAACTTTTTTAGAAAATTTTATTTACTTTCTATTTGCACTTAACCGTCGAATTTTCAGTATTTTTTCGATTTTAAATATTAATTTTTAGCGAAAGAACTACGCTAGACCATATTGTTAAATCTTATTTAATATAATGCAAATTGTTTATAGTTTTTGTAAACAACGTGCATATAATGCAGTTTTATATATATAAAAACAAAATGCATTTTAAACATAATAAGAATCTTCTATGATGTTCTTAGAAGAAGGCTTTGAATGCTTTCATTTCACACAAACGTTACGCACAGGAAATGTCTGTTTTAGTTGTTTTATAAACATCATACGGACGCTTACTTGCTACTTACTAATGATGAATGAATGCAAGTATTGAAATCAATCAAATTTTTGAAAATAACGAAAGTATTTGTGTGAGAAATCTATTGCAGAAGTTCTTGGATGAAGGATGCACGTGGTTTTTGTAAACATACTTACTGTAAACATTATAAATTTACTTAAATTGAAAGTTATTTAATATATACAAAACTATTGTAATTTTTATACAGGATGACATTTATTTAAGCTAAAAAAATGGATGCGTGTACATGCGTCCGAAGTTATACTTCTTCGACATCATTATAAAAAAATTTTTATTTGCATACAAATTGATTATTTACAATAAAATAATAAAAGGACTCGAGATGGATAGTCATCAACACAGTCAATAAAATTTAGTTAAATTTGTAAAATTGAATAAATAATATATATTTTTTTACATAAATATTCTCATTATACGAAAGTTATTTTTTTTTTAAATTATGTTTACTGCCATACAATCTTCTGGTTATGATTGAATTGGAACTCGGATCAGTTTATCATCAGTGGCTTATAACTAAAATATGATATTTAATGAGCAACGGTTTTGCGGACAGCTTCTATCTGGGAATTTTGTGTGACGGTGATGCACGCACATCTTAAAATTTCACTTCCATCATTTTTTCATAACACGTCTAGTATGTAGTATAACTTCAAAAATATAAATACAGCAGAAAGCAGCGACAAAAAAAGAGAAAGAAAGAGTATCATGTTTATAAGAGTGAAAAACAACTACTATTTGTATCAGGAGAATATGATTTTTCAATATGTATAAATAACTTATGAGTTTCTAATAAACTATTACTACTTGTATCAGGAGAATACGATTTTGCAATAGGTATAAATATATTAAGAGTTTCTAATAAACCTTATAGTCATTTAAAGAAATATAATTCTATTTACAAATCCACTCTCATCCAAACGCGCCATAAAGAAAAATTTCTTTATCTCAATAAACTTAGAAATTTTCGTCAAAAACTCTCCGGCAATATTGTGAATACCAAAGTATATAACATTTGAAGTATTTTTTGGGTAATTTGTGCTGAAAAATTGAAAGAAATATACTATCAAATGTTATTGAAGTCATCAGCTGTTAGAAGCACATTCTTTTATGTAAGGCTGCTAACAGCAGTTGAAAAACCATCTTTATTCGATAAAACATAGAATGAGAAATCTGAATAATGGATTTGAATTTATATTTGGGTATGCACGGTTAAAAATTACAAAATATTTATAAAAATATAATGAAATTTGACACACATAATCGGCCCATGAACACAGAATTTTCCACGACAAAACGAGATAATTAAAAAAAAAAATTCAAATTAAGTCACGATTGTGTACGTCAAATTTTAATACATTTGGATAGTTATTTTCACGCAAAACAGATTATAGATATATTCTCGTTGTTTGAACGCAGAAGGTAAGAATTAGTTTTGGGAGGTACATATAAATTTTTGAGCCTGTCATGGAATTTTGATAAAAAAAAAAAAAATTGACGACCATTTCAGTTATAAATAAAAAAGGTTAGAAAACTAAACGGTTTAAATATATACAATACAAGTCAAAGAATCTAGAAAAAAATAAATGCTTATCCAGTTTCCAATTTCTGAATATTAGCTTAATCACCCAATAATCAAATTTCATCTTTTCAAACAATAAACTTGATAATTTATAAAAGAGAGCTTAAAATTGTACGAAATCTCATCTGCAGTTTACTCAATGGTCATCAGTTTATTCGGTATGGTTAGATCAGTCAAATCATTATAAGTTATCTTTTTGCATTACAAGAGTGCTAAGAATGCAGTATATTTATAAGCAAATTTGACGTGGTTTAATAAATGGTTCAGTACAACCAAATTAAGTTTTACAGCAATGCTTTTTTTCAAAATTCAAGATTTATAATACAGAGTGTTTCCCCATTATGTTATTAGTTTTCTTCACTAATAACTGATTATGATATTCATTGCATTCTTCAACCCACATATTTTAAATAGATGAAGTTTCAGAAGGTATACAACGAATTGCGTACTAGAAAATTAACAACCAAGACAATATGTAAAAATTTTTTATATTTTGATCCAAAATCTAAAATTTAAATTGAAAATATTTAACAAATTATGAAACTTACTATATTCAAGAGGAACAATAATACCCAATTATCAGTTGGGTATTTACATGATACTGAATTTATTATTTTACACAACTGTATAAAATTTGTAACTACAATAAATAACAAAACAAAAATCGAAAATTATATTTAAATTGATAAATAAAATGTAGAAGTTAAAACGAAAAAGAAGTTTAAAAATTATTTTCTCCCTTTAAAAAAAACAACATATTACATAATGAATAAAAATGCATGTTTATGTTATCTCTAAGGCAGAGGCAACTTAGACTAAACCTAGGTAATTGATTAAAATAGACAGCCAATAGTGGACACAAAACTCCTTCGCGAAAGACGAATCTACTCACTTAAATATATCTGATACGTCTTAAAGTTATTGTAATTTGGATATGAGGTGAAAAATGCATTTTCTACATTTCGATAATATAAAATTTTGTGTACCATTAGGAAATCGAAGATAATTTTATTTTTTTACATATATCTTGTCACAATAGGTTGTGCTTCAATATCCCGAATAATAAATTTTAACAAAATTCAAGTTATTGATGCAAAACTACGCCATGAATTTACTCAAAATATTCAATCAAAATCGGATCAATGGTTTACGATATACAGCGGAACCCCGGTAATCCGGCCCATGTTTAATCCGACCCGCCTTGTAATCCGGCATCTATTGTGATGTTTAATTTTCTAAATTTGACACACTTTATGTAGTAAGTTTTGCGATTCAAAGTATATAGAATCATATCATTAGATCTGTAATTTGTCGGATTACAAGGTAGTCTTTTATAAAAAATTCCGGATTATAGGGGATAAAAAATGTTTGTCGCATTACCGGGGGCCCACTGTATCAGTATTTTATGAAAATTATTTGTGTCTAAATACCGAATGTATTTACTTTAATAACTACATTTTTGGAAAGCTTGACCAATTGAGTAAAATTTGGATATGCGATGATGTTCTAGAAAAATAGATTTTGTAAAGTACTAATATAAACCTATACCTCGCAAGTACATGTAAAATTTCATCAAAATCGGACGACCGGTTTAAAAAACATTAAGTGAAAAAAAAAACAGGTGATTCGACGACTATATCGCCATAATGGTAATTGATAGGTGATTTGTGTTTAGAATAAGACTGATTTGTGTTTAGAATAATCTTGAATATCTCCATTATTGTTTACCACAAATTTATAAATACTTGTTCATTGGTTTTGGAATTGCCCGTTAGCCAAAATGGATGCCGCTGCTGACAGATATTGGGATAAGAAACGTAAATTGCTTTGGAAATTCCAAAACGTCGTCAAAAAACTTGAAGTCAAATGAGTAACAAATTTAAGAAAGAAGTGCTAAGAATGCTGGAAATTACTTATTAAAGCGAGTTAGTATAAATAATAATTTGTGTAACAGAATCCTAAACATGCCAATCCAATCCAGAGAAGCAAGTCACATCGCAATATATTTTTATGTTTATTATTACAATCAACGACATAGTCTCACAATGTTCCGACAAACAACAAGGTCAACGGTGACCTTTTAGGGTCAACTCTCATTTGTCTTTACATACAATAGACATAACAGAGTAGAAATTGAAAATATACGAATGTGTTTGAGAATCAAATATTTTTACTTAAATTTAATTTAACCGATTTATTGTTTCGTTGTTTTTGTAGCTCTTTTAAGAAAGCGGTATTATAATTTTATACAACTATCACTGAATTTTTTGTACAATTATTGCATTTTATCAAGGAATTTGCAAAAATTTGACATCCTTTTTTATTGTTTTTATTCAACTGTTTTTACAAGACTTTTCTCCGGAGAAATTATTATCGAAAAAAATTATTAATAAAGAAATTATTATCGAAAATAACCGGGTAAACTAAATACCATTATTCACTCAATTCTTCTGAATTTGTAATATTTTGAACTGGCTTTCGAGTCTAAAAATTTAGTGTCCGCATCAAAGTCAATGCTTACGAAAATCAATATTTCAAAAATATTGTTATATTGAAATATAAAAAATCATAGGTAACATATTTAGCAATGATGAAAATTGAGCCAAATTTAATTTTAAGGCCAAATCGATATTTTGTAAAAAGATGTAATCGTAACGTCATTAATGGAGTACAAAAGAGAACTTTGGATTAACAAAAGAGCAATCGACATAAAATTAATTGGAAATTAAAATCGATTCATTTTTTATATATTAAGTGTACTTAAATGTATAATTTACTCTCAAATTCGCATAAAATAGGGCAGAAAAAATTGACGAATATGGGGAATAGTATACCTGAAGTTTTTTTAATACTCATTTTTCAAAATTTATTAAACTGTTTAGATGCACCACAATTTCAGCGCAAATTTAACTAATAAAGAAATATACAATTGCAATACATATTATTATTATTATTATGTATGTGTTTTAATTTATGGATTGAATTTTGAGAGCATTTTATCTATTTTTACGATTCAAACCTGTTCAAACTTATACATATGTCGAATATCTAAATAATTACCTCTGTTAGTTGTTATCTTCACTTATTTTCACGGATTCCGTGGTTATATTCTTATTTAATTGCACTCTTTGGAATTTTAAGTCTCAAATTTTTTAAAATTAGAAAGCAAAAATGAATTAACAACAAAAATTAAGCATTTATTTTCATCTTGGAGTGTTTTTTTTTTTACTCAACAGAAGTCAATATACGTTGTTCTGTGTATTTATATTAAAAACTAGCTGGCTCGGCAAACGTCGTTTTGCCACATATTTCTAATTATCTTCAACATTTTCTAAGTATAATAACATATTCTTAACAACTTTCCTGTATTTCTTAATACTGAAAGCTAAGGCAAATTAGAATAATTAATGATATTAATATATATTTTAAAGCATACCCGGACACATTGGACAGATTGGACGAAGGAATTCCGTTGTCCCATGCAAACTTTGCCTCTGCTTTTCATCCCATTAGGGGTAGAATTTCAGAAAATCTTTTCTTATGGGTGCCCGGTATTTGATGTGTAACTCACTATTTGGTGTGGGATACCCGTGACACGAAATATTTATATATACACTCGTGTTTGATGTTGGACACCCGGTACCTCGTGCACCCACAATTCGTATATATTGTGCTGTGATTCTCATATACTTGATGAAAAATAGTAAAAGGAAGTCCAGAACCACTAATATAGAAAAGAAGAGATAAATAAATTCTATTTTGAATAGCTGACCCGGGTAAACATTGTTTTGTTATATAAATTATTTCTAATCAACATCAATATCTCCTAAATATAACATATTCTCAACTGTCTATAACTAAATAATGAAGCTGCGGCAAATGAGAATAAATTATGATATTAATTTATATTTTGAAGCATACCAACCCGGTTTACGCGTTGCTGTGTTATTTTTCACATTTTAATAAATGATATTACATCGTTTACATGCGGATGCAATTCTACCCTTAGGGGAAGAATTTCAAATCCTTTCTTATCGGATTCAGGGTATTTAGTGTGCACCCAGTACATTATATGAACCCGGTATCTACCTGGTATTTGCTGGGGTACACCCGGGACCGCGTTCACCCGATAATTTTTGCTTGAACCATACACTTCATGAAAGTATATGGACCTCCTGAACCAAGAATGATTTCGGTAATACTTGAACAATGCTATATGCACACTGTATATAGTTGACAGTTCGTAATACTGCTAGTGAGAAGAGATAAAGAAGTTTTATTTTGAATATATAAAGAAGTTTTATTTTGAATTTCAAAATTAGATTTTGGTTTCTATGGAAATGATGATTTGTAACATGTGAGAAAAAAAAAGACAAAATATGTTTCACAGCTAAGAACATTTTGTATTCGAAAATTAAATTGTCGTTTATAGTATTTTCCTTTACTTATTATTTATGTTTCTCACCGTATAAACCTTCCCTGAAGTTTCACGAATATTTCAAGACCAAAATTAGCCAAATCGGTCCAGCCATTCTCGAGTTATGCGCTTACCAACACATTTTGCAATTCATTTTTATATATAAGATTGTTTGTCGTTTTATGAATGCCCGTGAAAATTATTAATAATTTTACCTTAAATTAGGCTATTTTACCATAATTTTAGGTATCATACACCTTATTACAGGTAACGGTATCTAAGTGACCAAGTCAATCGTTTCATTCTATCAATTGAGTAAATTGTAGTGCAGTTTGTTGTTACAATAAATTGTATATTTGAACCTTTAGGTGATTTGAATCAAATGAAGAAAACTTGAATTCAAAACTGTAAATATTTGCAATCCATTATAAATAAGTATATATATATAAAAAAAAAAAACAATACCAAAAATAAAATCATAATTCAAACATTACATTGCATTGTACATATTTATTGCGTACCTCTCTAGCATGTTTTAAAAACGGTACTCCTATTTCAATATAAGTAGAGGTTGGTATACCCTCTTTTGATTGAGAAGAAAAACCGTTCATCGTTCAATAGATTGATCCATCGTTTTATCGATCCATGCAGTCCATCTGTACCATAGCATAGTATGTATAAAATCATTGTATAACAAATCAAGTCAGTGCAATGTTTGTTTACGTTTGTGACTTTGGTGATGAATACAAACTTTGTTACTATTCATATTATTCGAGCAATCAATAAAAATTAAAACGACAATTTTTTACCAGTACATTAGAGATGGAAAGCACCACTCTTTAAATACTAACTTTAAATAAATGCAAATTTTCAAATTTGCAATTTAATTTGGAGAGACTTTGAGAGTGTAGAAATCTTTTAAAACTACCAAAATAATTTGAGGGTAACAGCAACAAAAGGCACCTCCATGACACTAGCCTAATCTGTGCACAAATTTTCAACCTTTGGCTCAATTTGAAGGGATTGATCAGAAGTGTATAGTTGTAAAAACGTTGAATATAGAAAATATGACTCATAAGCAAACGTTTAATAATCATTGTTGGCAAAGTAAGTTTAATTTCAGGTGCTGACTGGTATGCTAATATGTTACATTCATTAAATGTTATAAAAATCTATGAATGATAGATTCTATTAAACTGAAAAACTGTTAATATTTTCTAATATATTTTAGAAATCTATTAAAACAAAAATTATGGATGAAGTAACCACACACGAGATAAAAATTTTAATTTCTTAATTTTTTCAATAAACCATTTTTAAAGGAAATTTGATATTATTTCTCATTTCAGCTCAAAAGTTATAGCAGGATTAAATAATTGTCAAATGAATCAAGAAACAAAGCCAAACATGAAATTTTCAAAAAATATAAAAAAAAATTAAAATACAGTCAAGATAACCTTCCTACAAGTGAGTTCCATAAATCAATTTGAGATGAGGTTATTGAGCATTTTTTAAGCAGATTTGTTTTGGAGACTCGATTCATATTTTGGAAATATCTATAAAAAATGATGTTTTTTACTTTGTGAGAAGGCGGTGCTATTGTGTGTACCGTTCGCGGAGCTAGTGTTTTAAAATTTTTTCAATAAATAATTATTTTATAACTCTCAACTCCGATGAAAGTATAAAGCCGCATACAGTACATTTATCACGTATAACATAACACCAAACGCAACTTTGATACGTAACAGCAATAACTAGAACGCGTAACACCACCGGGTAACAAAAATTGATATGAGACGATGTTTCATTGGGTCCCACGAATTTGTAGGAAATTTGTATCGCATAAAAATATGTTGCTCGGTGGGGTTACGAATAGTGTGCACTCAATAATGCAATATTTGCAAAGACAAGTCGTAAACATGATTAATTTTTATTTTAATTGTATTTAAATATTTCGATATGGAGTGGATCGAACAAAATTCAATTTATTGAAATTTATCAACATAAACAAATACTTAAAGCGAAGGTACTTTGCTTTGTAAACAGATGGAACTTTGTGCAACACATAGCAACATCGTAACATCGCAACACCTACAAGCTATTGGTATTGTAAGGCGTAACAGTAAAAATTTACGATACGGTGTTTTGTTACGCACGAATGTTGCACTTGTGTGTACGTAGCTTAAAGGTTACATGTCTAAGATGTAACACGCGAATATTGTACGTACTTACGCGGCTTAAGTCCGTCTTAGCAGAAAGAACAAACCATTAGATTCCTAGTAAATAATGTTGCATGTTTATATAATTACAACTAACGCTGTTTAAGTTGTATGTTTGTTAGCTGCTTGCTTGAACAATTAAATATTTTACACTTAGTTTACTTGTTCCCATGTTGATTTCCTAAAATAGATATGCGTGTACTATAAAGAAGTGGTGAACTTCTTTTGAAAGGTGCTTGACGACCTTCTCTTCGTGTTTTAAAAACTACCTGAAACTCTTCAATAGAATAAGAAAATACTGAAGAGGTTATCTATAAGAAATTGTATGTATACGTAATGTTAACACAGTATTCATAGGTGTACAGATATATTTATAAATATTATTCCTATTAAAATCGATCTATCATTAAGAAAAAATTCACAAAACATTTGCAAAAAATTAACATTATTATTCGTTGATTTTGGTTGATTCGAAATTTTAGGAAAATTGTAAAAATTATATATTTATAAACGAAGGAAAAATTACTAAAATAAAATTATTTAATACATTACAGTTAAATCTTAAAATAAATTACAAACAATTTTATTGTGATTAAAAGGGAGTGACTGAAATGAATAAATCTTAAGCCTTCAGAGTCGTTCAGACCTGTTAACTTCCTCCATTATCTTGGAAAACTACATTCAGGATTTCCGAAACGATACAATGGTTGGATCAATGCTTTTTTGTAAATACATCAATTTCATTCCTATTTAACATATTTTACTCAAGAGATTCAAGCAACTCAAGTAGTACAAACTCGGTGTTCGAAACAACTCATTTTGTTTTTCAAATACTATTCTTTTATATTCTATTTATTTTTGTTAAATCGAATATTGCATACATTTTTTAAAATAATTGTTATGTTTTAGTGTTTATCTGAAATTATATCTGCCATAGCAAAAAACAGAAAAACAAAAAGAACGGATTTACAGAAGCTTTTTAAAAAGATATTGCAAAACTCGAACTTCGACAACTACACAAGATGAAATTCGATATATTTAAGGAAATAATTTTTAAGTAGAAATAATCCGGGGCTTATTACAGCGGAAGATAAACGCAGCCCAAAAAAGCTGCCATACCTGTCAAGTTTGTACGTCTATTCCTATTCATAAATATTCTCATTTCATAAATAATCAATTAAATCACGATTAATTAAAAATTTAAAAGCTGAAATAATACAATACTAAAAAGACTGACGGATTAACTTACGCCTTATATTTCTTAAATTAATACTGGAATAAAAAACGATTAAATTTGTAAAAAACTAGTTTACTATCCAAAAACTCACACGTGTTTACTATCCATAAAAAATATCAATTGGATTTTTGTTTTAAAATTAAAAGTCACGAAATCAATTATTATAAAAATTTAATGAACTGTCTCAAGTAATAATATCTTTTACAAAAAAATAAACTTTTTGACGTTAAAAATCACAGTAGAATTGGAGGAAAGACATATATCTTTTTTACCTATCTCATCAACCCATCGGAATAATCAAATTTTTGTAAACATCGGTAATCAAATCTGCAATCTCAGTAAACTATGTATATTACTCTTGATGATATTAACTACCAAAGTCGTCAACTTACGTCTCTAATTTGTTAATTAGCGAATATTGAAAATATTTATTCTTATATGAATTAGAAAAAAAAAACACACACACACAAATAATTGATTTAATGTGTTTTTAATTTTCAATTTTTTATTATAAAGCAAAGTATAAAAAATTTTGTAATTTCAGGTTTTTTTTTACAATGAAGGGCAAGTATTTTGATTGGGTTCCATCGTTCTGGGTTGAAATAATACCGTCTGAAGGTTATAATATTTTGTCATAACTAATAAAATATGATATGATGAAATAATTACATTATTAATATTTGCACATGCATTTCATATTCATAATATTTATAAAAACGTATACTTTTTGTGGCTTTGTGGTTATTTGTCAGTCAGATAAGAAGTCTGATATTTATAGGTAATATCTAAATGTAATACATTTTACGTTACAAGCTAATGGTATTTACTCGTAAGTATAGCTACTTTATTTGTAGTTAACAGATTTAAATATCATATTACTATGCAAAAATTCAACATTCAAGAGCTGCGTAAGATTATTATTAAGAATTCTTAGTTATTAAATAATGAAAACCTGAAGTTTCAGAATGTTTTGGAATTAAATTTCAGTATTTCTCGCATTAAATAAATTATAGTTTAAAATAACACACTTTAATACTGTAGTAATAATATTGTAAAACAGCGTAAAGTGCTTTTAACGATATTTTTATAACCCCGCTTTAGTACTTTTACTTTTGCAACTGGTAAATCTGGTTTGTTTTTTAAGAGTTTTTTTTTTTTTTTTTTTTTAGTTTTTTTTAAACTATAATTTATTTTTCACTTTTTAGCCCATCATATCACGAAACCGTGTATTTATTTTTTGAAAAATGGCTCAGTGGAGAATGAATAACATGAAATGAGGAGGTCATCGCATATGTAAAAGCTTATTTTGAGGACCTACTACTTTTCTGAAGGCTAAAAAAAGTTACGAGAGACGTCAAAGTGTATTGGACTAAAAAGAGATTATATTAAAAAATAAAAACATAATAATAAAATAACATTCAGTTAGGGATTT
Organism: Chrysopa pallens; assembly: GCA_020423425.1. NCBI lineage: Eukaryota > Metazoa > Arthropoda > Insecta > Neuroptera > Chrysopidae > Chrysopa > Chrysopa pallens. Next base: position 5,538,521 of record CM035593.1, on the reverse strand, counting down.
GATTTTTAATGTTTTGAAAAGAGTTTAGGCATTTTTATAAAAATAACAAAATTTCATCTTCGCATTTTTAATATGCAGATAGGACATTTGAAGAAATTTTTACAAAATTCTACTACCTAAATTAAAAAAAACCAATAGCTACATTTTCAAACGAAAATAACATACATTTGGTTAACATTATTTTTATGTAATTAGCATTTTATAATCCAAGGATTTATTTGGGAAAGGATTTCAGGCGAAAATGTTTTAGGCCTTAAACATCCAACGACATTTAATGCATTCTATCGGTTGCAAAGTGATGCCAAACGCACAGACACTCCAATGGAAATGGAATAATTAGATAGTTTTATGAAAACCGATACCAAAATTTTGTTTTACTTTGCAAGCTATTTTTAAACAAACTATGGATTAAAATCTTATATATTTCATATATATACAGAGAAAGATAATATAAATTAGAGTACAAGCTGGAGGTACTTGGATATAGATTTGTATCATATATTAAGAATCCGGAAGTTGCCGGAACAATTTTTCGTCCAGTACGGCCACCTTCCATTTCAATACGTATAATGTAGAAAGTCATTTGTCGTAATGATTGATTTGAATCGAAACACAGTTCCGTTTTCGTCCTATAAGCGATTTAATATCGGAAAACAATTAAAAAGACTATTTTTCAATATTATTTACACGGTTAGTACTGAATAACAATTTTTTAATTTTTTTTTTCTTTTTGAAGTTATATTTTATCCTTTAAACGTTTTTCCTCATGAACTTTCCTTCGATACTGATTTTCCACATGGCATTTTGTTTCCTTGATAACTATTTTTTAATGTTATAGTGCTTATAGCACACAAACGAAACATTTTTCGCCAAAAAAACTGTTTTGAAAGTGTTTATTTTGTCCAATATACATAAAAACCACTTTTGAACCCTATTTTTTGAAAAATTGTTTTCGTGATATAAGCGGTTTAAATTCGAAGACCAATCACTAAAAATTTATAATTATATAACGAATAGTACTTAAGCCCGAAAAAATATTTAAATAGCATAAAAATATAACTTAGCATGGAAATATTTTCAAAAAAAAAAACAGAAACAAAAAACGAGTAATTTAAAAAGGGCTTTTTTTAGGTGATGTTCAATATTAAAGCTATTTTTTACACTTTTATATATAGAATACGATTTGCGATTTTTCCAAATCAAGTATCACTAGATCCTCCTCTAAATAAAGTTTCTGTTAACACAAACGTTTACTAAGTGAAAGACGGATATAAAATTAAAATATGTTTTGATATCATTGCGTACTCTGAAGCAGTAGATTCATTCTTTAGTATCAACTAGCTGTGAATCTGTTAACTAAGTTAAACTAAATGATCTGTGAGTACTTCATATAAAACAATCACAACATTAAATAACAAAATTGGTGATGTTTGTTTTTTATTTGTATAGGTATGTGTATTAAAAAAAAGGGTACAAAATGGCACAAATGTATGTTACTTATGTTGTATCAGTTTGTACTTAAAGGCAAACCAGCTACAACTTTATAGACCAGATTATTAAATATGGACATCATAATAATAATAATACTTTTAATACCATTTATTTAAGAAACATTTTTAATATAAATTGTGTATTAAAAATTATTGTCATTAATCAATCAATATTCAAATATTTGAAACACTAAGTAAGACTATAGAGTAGCAGGAATCGGCGCACGAGTACCGAAAACTATTCCACCTCAATTTTTTTATGCGATCCTCCTCAAATTGCCCTCCTAATGATATAAATGCATGTTGCCATGGCGCAACCCGGTGCCATATTGTTTAAACCGAAATTGTTTAAACAATTGCAAGGCATTGTTATTTTTCAACCGGACAAGTTTTTTTTATATTCTTTATTGAAATACCAATAAAAAAGGTCCTATGACTTTTAACGATAAAGTTAATATTTTTAAAGATATGAATTTTTAAAGGTTCGAAAAATCTCAAATTTGGGTACTTTCAACCCATGAAAAATGTATTTAAAAAAAACATAATGTCTAAGTGATATTTTTTTTTTAATTCTCTATACAATTGTTAATAATATTGTAAAAAGAGATTTTAAAAAATTTCATTGTTTATACCTTTTTTTAATTGTTAATAAGTATGCGTCGCTTACCTTTAAGTATCGCTGTCTCTCTCTGACTCATCTACTAGTAGTAGAAACTATTCAGCAGTAAATCGTTAGTAAGGGTGACACCCTATTATGATTTGGAAAAAACAAAGACCATCGCTCTATTTTGTAATTACCATTACAAAAAATTGTTCTTATCGTACCATTAGTCAGGACAACAATAAAAACAGATAGAATCCTTTGCTTCCAGGTAAAGAAGTGGGAGCCTCTATTTGGATTAGAGTTTTGGAGGCCTTTTACCAAAAAAGCTCGCTTCAAACGCAAGGTAAGAAAACCCTTGACATTGTTACAGGCCTGCGCCCCGATTGACACCGCATTCATCAAAAACAGTTGAGTAATTTACCCACTACGGTAGGACATACGTACATAAAAACATGCTTAAATATTCCACGTATCCGTCCACCCGTCATCAAGAATGAAATTCAATCATAAAACGAGTATCTAAACAATTATGTCTGCTAGTTGTTATCTTCACATATTTCTGTTAAGATACTAGTTTTGCAAACACTAGTTATTCTGCTAGTTTGGTGGGTTTTAGTTGTATATAGTATCACTTTATAGGACTTTATGCTGCATGTTCTATTGATAGTCTTTTAATACACACTGTGTAAAGGTATTTATTTTTTCTTACAATATTTATGGTAATCTCTTACATACTGGTATGGTACTCACTGAGTATTGACTGTTATGTTGTGATATTTGAACGTATGACACTTAACATAAAATTTATACAAATATTTTATATTTAAGTTTGTTTTGTGTCAATTAAATTTTCAATCAACTTCACAATTATAAATAAAAGATAAGTGAAGGTAGATAAAATTTTGGCTTTTCCTTTTGGCAAGTTTGCATGTCAGAAGAGTATACTGAGAAGCACAATTTTTATAAACACTTATGTCTCCTGAAACATAATTACGAGTGTTTGTAATTCGAATTTTGAGTAAAACTCTCGTCTTATCAATCAATGGTTATTTAATTTTTTTTTAACTTTAATATTTTATCTGCATTAATAAGCAAATGGAAAGAACGTATTATTATTTAATTTTTCAAAAATGTGGAACCAGGACATAAAACTGACAGGAAAACTTTGGTCGATATGTGGATCCCATCTTTTGACACCTATAATTTTGAAATAAACCAAAACATTAAGAATATTTGATTATAAAATTTTCTAAGTTTCTAAATAACCAAATAACCTAAAGCAGTTTGCACGAAAAATGGACATTCTTCAAACAATAAGGAATTCATTATTATCGCTGTGAATTTTTCCCTGAAAATTATAAAAATTTTAACAAAATAAATTAATTTAAATGAAAGTAAAAATACAATAATAATAAATAATCTATACGTTTTCTTAAAGTTTATTATCCTTTGGTATTTATTTATGAACACATTAAATTATCATTACCTACAGCTGCAGACTCGTTCACACAACACAACACAAAAAAAAAAAACGCTTCTATCAAAATATAAACGCCATTTGTTTGTTTGTTCAGTTTTATTCTGTTCTCTTTCTCTAAAATAATGAGTGCAAAAACAATCATTAGGATTATGTGGATGTATAAATAGAGTATTATAACGTGAACCATAATTTATTTAAATCAAATACTTTTCAGATATTTCACCAATTATATCCAGGACTGGTAATCTAATAGGCTTAAATTTTATGCAAATTGGTTGAAATCTTTGAAATTTATGAACACTCTATAATACAACTGCTAAAAAAATTGTATCGTTTTTATTTTCAAGTTGAATTTACGTCGATCACTTGTGCCGATTCCGCTGCACCTAATTTTGTAAAGCAGGTTATGCTCCTACCTAAGGTTTATAAGGTTTGTATAATTAACATTATATATGCCGTTCATTCGATTTGTGCTATTACTTTTTTTATATAAAATGAATATAACAAGAAACTTTCGAAAAACTTTCAATTTTTTACCCTAGCTATTGTATGGCGCGAGGACGAAATTTTTGAGAACAACAAAATAAGTTATTTCCATGAATATGGCTAGTTATTACATTCTCAGGTATTAACTTCCGCATGCAGAAAGTTATTGGAACCACCTCGAAAATCAAACTTTGTAATGACGTCATATTTCACAAAAAATTTTGTGTGCGTGAAGTGTGTGTACTTTAGTATGCACGCGTATGCGTTTTTATATGGATTGGAGTCCTTGTATAATCGCCACTATAAGATTTTAGGCAAAATCAGTCAATTTGGTCTCATAGGTTCAAGATCCAACTTTTAAATACAAGATATAAAAAAAACAACTTTTGTTGGAAACCTTTTTATAAACTGTTTAGATTCGACCTATTTCCAGTTAGATACGGATAGTTAACAACTGAACAACTTATAAAACAAAACATTATATAATATGTATAATAATTAATGATTATAATTAATCAAGTATCACTTCCAGGAGATGACATTCTTATAAGTTTTTGGTGCAACTTTGTAGAGTCGTACCCATAATGCGTTGATTACATTTATTGTAAGAATCCAGTTCACGAGGAACAAACAGTCCGCTGCCTTTTTGATATGAATATGTACTAAATTCAAACAAAAAATACCCAAATTACAATGCACGATGATACTTTACACGGCATATACATTTTTGATGCATTCAAAAATAACAAACAAGACATTTATAGCAATTTCAACTGCAACGGCACTGATGATGGTTTATTCACTATTTTATTTTTAGTGAACTGTATGTGGAGTTTACATTTAGTTAATCATTTTATAAATTGAATTGTTTATTTTTAATGAGAATACAACAGTAATGTTGTAATAAGTTGATAATACAGATGTCTTTACATTAATAGTATGAGGGTACATTCAACTATATGCATAAATTGCATTCAAAAAAACTTAAAAACTAATTTTACAGTTTAATGTGGATAGGATCAATTATTTTAAATTTAAGGAGCAATGTATGTTTCATGAAAATCGACTGTTATTTTCAAGATATAGTCTGAATGTATTATTAATTATTAGTTTCTTTTATGTGTGCTACGTAAATACTTAATTTTCCCCAAAAGCTTCAATTTAACAAATAACTAATATTTTTAGTTTTCTAAATAACATTACTAAATAACAAATGTAAAACTATTTTGTCTGCCACGTGATTCGATCTCCTATTTACTGATAATTGTAAAAAATAGAAATTCTGGTTTTATCACGTGGCGGGTTTTATCACTTATAACAAATACATAAAAAGAAACGTCGTTCGCCTTTAAGCTTGTGAGGGTCATCGCAAATTTTACGACTCCAAAAAAGAAAACGGTTCACTGTTTAAAAACTTCTTAGCTGAAAAAATTGTTACCCTAATCATAATTAAGCCATAAACAAATTTTTAGAACTATGTTTAACAATAATATTGCTTATAGCACCAGGACTATGTATTCTAATATTTAATAAATTTGTTGCAATCTGAATTATATTTTTGAAGAAAATTATTATAAAAATACTCAGCTATGAAATTTGGTAAACGTTCTGGTTCTCCACAAACAAGAAAATATAAATTTGTGCATGACAAACATGCGAACCAAAGTTGAGTTCTAAACAGAAACTGAAACAGTGCATTGAATTGCGAAGTCTTACTTTTGTAGGTAGCAATAAAAAAACTTTTATAGATATTTAAAATAAAAACTCGTCAATTATTTACAAAATAAATGTGGCAGTTGAAATGTTTTGATAATTTTTATAGATAATATCAATGTCTTTCGTGAACGAACGGATTCAATAACCCATAGAATTAACTGATCGAATTATAAACTGGTGACTGACTTCTGTCTAATTCAAAATGATATAGACTCACAAACAAGACAGACTTCAAGTGAATGAGTGTATAGTAGTTGGTAATAATTGATGAGATTAAATAGTTATGTCAGTATAAATAAATAAAAAAATTAAATTTTTTTATACAGGGCTTAGCGCAAAGCTACTGAATATTAAACTCGGGGGGCTATATCTGTCCGTAGACGATATTTAAATGACTGTCATAGCAATGTTACTTTCGAGTTGCATCTACGATATCGCAAGTATTATGATCGTGATTTAAGAAAACGCTTTTGTTTTTGCTCCGATTTAAAAAATTTTTAGGTGACGTTTTGGATTTTTTTGAGTATTTTTTGTTTCGTGTCTGCGAAATTTATTTACACGAACGCATATGTCTCCAAAACTCGATTAATATTTATAAATTTTAGGTAAACAAAACTGGAGGTTTTCGAGTGGTTTCCATTTTAGAAAAATCTCTGTCTCTTACCGTTCCGGGAATACAGTATTCGAAACTGGCTTCCTTTTTTTCCACATAAATTCTGATAACTCGTAAACCGTTTGTCCTCCGTTCATAACTGGACCATTTTGATGGATTTTATGTGTACATTCGTTTACATTAGTAGTATAAATTGTGCTACAATCGATTATTCAAGAACTTCGTTATTAAAAAAAAATCGAAAATCGTTTAAACGAATAAAACATAAAATCAATTTACTTAAACAAACAATTTTATGTTATATAAATGTGACAAAAGTACTTTTTAGAATATATTCAAATTTTAACTTTATCGATCAAGCTGTTACAGAGATATAGCTATTAAGTAAATATATTCGACAATGGATTTTTTCACATAAATGCCAATATGCCATGAACCATTCAGTCGATTTCTATAAAATTTTGTGAGTAGATGCATTATGTTATTTATTTTACATCAATGATTTGTATGTTGTTAGTTTTGAATATTATGGATACTGAAGGGAAAATCTCAAAATAATTCCACAAGAATATAAAATTTTATACGTCTGAAATTCAATTTATTCTTATCATGGATACAAAAATATATTTATACCTGAAAGTAATAAAAATTATAGAAATATGTAGGTATTACCTCACAGTACAGTAGTTCCCGATTAAAATTGTCTTATATATATGTAAGCATTAGTCGGGGAGACATTAATAATTAGATCGTCGGCTATTATTTGTAAAATATAAAATTGGTAATACAAATATATTATTGTTAACAACGAAGCAATCTGGAACATTTACGTCTGCAGGCGGGTAACTATTATCACTCTTTCTAAGAGTTTAAATATATACTAATATTATAAAATGGAATTATTTGTATTTTTATTTGTAACGAATAAATTTAAAAACTACTGGAACCAGAAAATTATTTCACCATTGGTAAGGTACACTATCCCTGGGTGACTGGGTGACGTCCGCAGGTGATAATTAAAGTAATCTAGATACGGTATGGGGACACTCTATACAATTTAAATTTAAAAACAAGACAAGAGTTAGTTCTGCTTGTTTTATATTTATATTACTTAACAACCGTGAATTGTGATGGTTGTTTCAGATTCATTTGTACGTACGTCATCATCAAATCAACTTACATATATCAATATTATAAATGTTAGTTAGGTTGCTTGCTCTTACTTGCTTCTACTCTATTTCATTTGAACGATGATAATGAATCAATATCAACGACAACGATAACTACTTATAATAATAAATCTTCAAGGTACACATTTTTACAAAATATTTAAATTCTAACTAAAACTTAAAAGTACCATCATGAACAGAAAATTGTAGATTGCAATGTATATTTAACTGACAGACACCGCATATCTTTAGATATAGTAATTATGATTAGATGTTCGTTAGTTTCAGAATTAAATTGATAATGTATCACTTTATTTTTATTATGAGAGAAAAAATTAGCAGGACAATTTATTGTTATAAACATGAGTTCAAAAATTTAATCAATATAGAACAAGTGGAAAATAACAACCAACTGAGTAAATTATTTAGATACTCAACATATAGTATCATAAAAATGCAATCTTTACAGGTATAATAATAAAAATACAAATTAATTAATTTATGTATGTGCTTTTAAGCCAAATTTGAACTAATATTTTGGCGAATATAAACAATTTACGATAAAATGTTTTACACAAAAGGTGTTTGTTTTCAAAAAATAAACATTTTTTTTTTCTTTAATGGTTCAGATTTTGCTCATTCACGAACTTAAACTCACTTTTTATGTCTTGTATCAGTCACAAAAAATTTATTAAGGAAGTATAATATATAATCTATATATATATATATATAAATCAATTGCTGTTAGTGACACTAAAACTCGAGAATGGCTGGACTGATTTGGCTAATTTTGGTCTTGAAATATTCGAGAAAGTTCAGGGAAGGTTTAAACGGTGAGAAACATAAATAATAAGTAAAGGAAAATACTATAAACGACAATTTAATTATCGAATACAAAATGTTCCTAGCTGTGAAACATATTTTGTCTTTTTTTTTCTCACAAGTTACAAAGCATCATTTCCATAGAAACCAAAATATAATTTTGAAAGTCAAAATAAAACTTCTTTATCTCTTCTCATTAGCAGTATGACGAACTGTCAACTATATAAAGTGTGCATATAGCATTGTTCAAGTATTACCGGAATCATTCTTGGTTCAGGAGGTCCATATACCTTTCATCAAGTGTATGTGTACCACAGCAAAAATTATCGGGTGAACGCGGTCCTGGGTATACCCCAGCAAATACCAGGTAAATACCGGGTACATATAATGTACCGGGTGGACGCTAAATACCGGGAATCCGATAAGAAAGGATTTGAAATTCTTCCCCTAAGTGTAGAATTACATCCGCATGTAAACGATGTAATATCATTTATTAAAATGTGAAAAATAACACAGCAATGCGTAAACCGAGTCAGCTATTCAAAATAGAATTTATTTATCTCTTCTTTTGTATATTAGTGGTTCTGGACATCCTTTTACTATTTTTCATCAAGTATATGAGAACCACAGCACAATCAATATACACGAATTGTGGGTGCACGAGGTACTGGGTGTCCCACATTAAACACGAGTGTATATATAAATATTTCGTGTCACGGGTATCCCACACCAAATAGTGGGTTACACATCAAATACCGGGCATCCCATAAGAAAAGATTTTCTAAAATTCTACCCCTAATGGGATGAAAAGCAGAGGCAAAGTTTGTATGGGACAACGGAATTCCTTCGTCCAATCTGCTTCAAATTTTGCATGCAATCGATGTAATATCAATTGTCACCGCAACGTGTCTGGGTATGCTTTAAAATATATATTAATATCATTATTTATTCTAATTTGCCTTAGATTTAAGTATTAAGAAATAGAGGAAAGTTGTTAAGAATATGTTATTATACTTAGAATGTTGAAGTTAATTAGAAATATGTGGCAAAACGACGTTTGCCGGGCCAGCTAGTATTAAATAAAAATCTTCATTGTTAATCAATATTTAAATTTTAGAATCAGTAATGTTGAATCAAAATTGCTTGTGTATGATGTACTGTAAAAATAATTAAAAAAACATTTAAAGAAATTATAAACATTTTTACTTTATAAAACCTCATTAAATTAAATTTGACACACACAAAAAGGTCCTTCAGTGGTCGGCTTCGCCGACAATCAGCTGGGCACCCGGCCGACTTATCACTTGGCTAAAATCATAGCTCGAAAACCTCACCCTAAACAGACAATTGAGTATTTAGGTACAAAAATATATTTCACTCAATTTAAAACTGTCTTCAATCGATTCTGAGGTGATAATAAATGACAAACTTTTACAATTGATTTTCGTATTGTCCTATTGTTATGAGGGCAGTACCAGGGCATGATTACATTTCTCTCCACTTTAATTCGCACTTTTCCAATACGGCAGTAAAAAAAAATGCGTTTTTATTGTAATTATAATAAAAATGAGTTAGTGGATGATTTCGCTGGTGATTTGTAATTTAAAAATATAACAAACTATAATATTAAAAAGCGTATATATTAGATACTACATTATTGAATAGTAACATAATATACGCTTGCGCTAGTAATACCTGTTACTTAAAAGAACATTAGCGAATAAAGTCTATATTGAATAGTAACATAATATTCGCAGGCGCTATTAATATCTTTCATTAAAAAAAAACGCCAACGAACACAGCCACTATTTTATCGTAACGAATTATTTGTATTTTGACATTTAATATCTGTATAAATTGTCTAACTAAAGACATTGTCTTGTTGTTAGTAAAAGTACTTATAAATAAACTTTTAAAATAAGATATATTTTGTCAATTTACCCACAGAAATTAACACTTTTCAACAGCTTATAACATACCCTAAACATTTTGCTTTGTATATTCTAAGATTTATTGATCATATACAGTAGAATACCCTATTACGAATTAGAAAATGTAACATTTCTTAGAAACATATATTGTTTACTCATAAAATAATTTCAAATAAGTTCCAAGTAATTCTCATTCATGTAAACTGAATATAGTGTTTGCTTATTTCTGTGTATGTGTGTGTACTTCAACTTTAACAATTCAAGTTTGATTTCTTTTTACATGATTATTAAATGTTAAGTAACTTTAAAGTTTTTTTTTTTGCTCAAGTAGTGTGTTTTTTACATAAAATATGATTGTATAAAATAAATCATTAATTCTAAAACTCGAAACTGGTTCTACATTCTACTACTACAGATCGCATTCAAACTCCTTGTGATGAATCATCATCTTCAAGTTCCTTCACTTGTAATGCATAGTTATCAGTAGTTGATTCTCAATCGAATGGGACCGTCGCGATCGTTATTAAATATAGTAATTCACCACAAAGTATAGGCGCTGGATGTGTTTGAATTTGCAAAAATTGTAACATGAAGACTTTTATCCTAAGTTATTTTTGACACTCTAAGTGTCAAATGGATCTATAAATGTTAGAATAATAGTTTTTTTCTTTCTTTTTTGACACCTAGTGTCCATTATCAGTTCCTAAAAGAACTATAAATAGATCAAATGACTTATATACCTAAAAACTAGACGTATAATTAATTTATAACTAAGAAATGTTTAAATAAATCTTAATTTTAAATCTATAACATTTTGTCTGTTTACACTGTCACTAATGTTGTAAAGATTTATTAGACAAGTCACTGTTACTGAAAAACGCAATTTCTTCACGCCCTGTGGACACTTCCAGCCGCCTGTGAATATCGTCATTTCACATATACCACGTGTATTCACTGATTGTTCATAGCACTTTTGTTTGAAATCTTTGGAGAATTTCTAATTTTACTGTTTACTTGCAATACTTTTCAGTTACTTAGGACGTTATTTCAATTTAAACAATGTGATAAGAAGTACATAATGAAATGAATTTTAAAATAGGTTGCAAAGACAATATTCAATACAATACATTCTGTTTTGAAAATGCATCCTACTTTGGATATCTGCCTTTTTTATATAGAAAGATAATGTTTACAAATATTAAATATAACAAATATTATTGTGTAATTTGAATGTCATTATTATTATTATTATTTTTTTTTTTTTGTTATCGTATCTGAATTTTGATATTTTGTAACACATCTGAATTTATTTTTTGTGTATTTTGATTAAATAAACATTTAGGTCATCCATACATAATAAAAACGGTCGATAAATAATAAGCTGGATAGTTTCTAGCCTGCATATTTTCATATTATCATATATCTACTATCCAGCACCTTGCCTAAAAACCAAACATGTGATATTAAAAGTAATGCAATGCTTTTGTTTTGCTCGTTACATCATCATCGGTTTGTTGCAATAATTTGTTCCTTTTTTATCAAAATTACTTTTGATGCTTTACGATTTCCTTTCACGTTACTTACGATGGAATGATATTTTCTAAATGACTTGTTCAAAAAACTAAGTAAACAGAATAAACTTAAAGATGATACATATTTAATGGGTGTAAGGTGGACTTGAAAACTTAACTAATGACAAAATGTAAATAAAATTACAATAAAATTATAATAAATAAAATATAAGAAAAAAATCATATTTGAAATAAAATAAAACAATAACTACTGATTATAAAGAGGATAGCAAAATTTAATTAAAAAACAAAACAAAAATACATAAGTATAAAAGAAAATTTTGCAAACAAGTAAAGATTAGAACATATACTTGCTTCGTCTATTCAAAATGTACTCCAAATATTGCACAATGGTAGAAAGAACTAGACCGGCAGACTCATTTAAAATGTTTATTGCTGTTTGTTGTTTTCTATTTTGTAATTCTATTCTAAAATTACAAGTCCCTCATCCCTCATTACACTCATTATTTTCTTTCATGCTACTCCATCAAAAGCCATATAACCGAAAATTAGCTGTAAGATGCCTGTCTTTTCTACCCACGGCAGGCAAATATTTAGTGTGTTCTAGTAGTGGTTTGTTTACCTTGCAATGTAGACTTAAGCTGTTCTTAATATTAACGTAAGAGACTTTATCAGAAACTCTCTCCATAATTTTCGTTCTAATAATTTGTTTGCTGGGCCAGGCAGGATCACAACAACTTTTGAAGATTTTTTGCGCTACTGATAACGCGCAACATCCCTTTCTAAACTTATTGCCGAGCTAAGGGTGCAGTGTGGTACCCCAAGAATTTCTTTATAGAAATTATAAGCGGAATAATAATAAAGAATAGATTAATCAAAATAGATAAAAACATGATCAATATAGATATAAAATTGATCAATATAATTATAAAATTTGTGTACACTTAACTAGTAAATGATTAATAATTCAACACATTATAAATTCAACACAATAAAACTTGATTCAACAATATTTGTCGATTTAAGTAACACCTAAAAATGTTGCAAACACATTCATACCGTGCGTGTTCTCAAATCTATCATTTAAGATCCTTCTCCTTCTATCCCAAAATCACTCCTTTCTTTTTTAATTATTTCAGAAACATAAAATGAACCAGTTGTTTATTTTAAAAAGCTTTTTCCGGTAGGATTATGAGCAGTTTTTGTTACAAGTAATCGAAGCAAGTTTTCATAAATGCAATATTCAGTTTCACGGCTACTACATTCCATTATTTTTGTTTAAAATTTGCCTCTGGGTATAACCGAAATGCATACTAAATTACCCATTCTTAAATGTAGGTCTCTTGGGGCACCCTTGCATTTAAGTTTTGGATCATGACATATTTAAATGTAGAATGATTACTTACCACAACGGGACCATCAATACCAGCACTATTTACAGTTGCTCCAAACCATTGTCTTGATTTAATATCAATTTGTAAATCTTGTGAATTATTGTTGTGTCCTGAAACAAAACAAAAACGTAAATCAATTAGATATTATTGGTGTCAATAGGTTACTATGTTCTGTGTTCTACCCAACTAAGTTATTAAATTGATATATTTATTTATTCCCAATATATTTATTGTATGATGATTATTCTTTTCATCGTTCGCTACCTAATTTAAACACATGGATATAAAAAATATGTTGAAGTCAACAAGGGTTGGGCAGGAAATGTTGTTCAATTTACTTGACTCTGTACATTATTTACTAGTGATATGAATGTCTTCTTATAGAAATCGATACATAAATAGGTTAAATATACATTAAAATATATTATTTCTAAGTATGGCTACAATATGGATTCAAAATGGATGCAACGCAATTTATAAGAAAGTTGCCAGCAAGTAATCAAAGTGGTAATATTTACGTTATCACATATTATGCTATACGTAACATGTACGTTTTTGGCAGTTTTCAAAAAATTGGTTTCAAATGCTGCTTCTGCTATTGATTCAGCTGCTGCAGTTACTTTTGAAAATAAAGTGTATAAGAATAGATCTAAGGATATACATTTTTCCAGACAAATTCTTCAATCAAGCTAAATAGAAGCCTTCACTGTTTTTACAAAACGAACCTATGTGCGATCAACCATGGATTTATATGTAAAAACATGAAAGCAGGAATTACAGAAAACAGGATAAGATTAAACATAGGGTATTATGTGAAACAGACAAAAAATATTTTATTAATAAATTTGCCATGACGAACCGACGGGAAATAGTATTAGTTATATAATCTAACTGAAATTGGCTTATACAAAGATGCCCTCACAATGTCACAATTTAATGAAATAAAGACACTTAAAATCAAAAGCATTTTTTTGATAAACAAATAAATATTCAAAAAAATAAGGGTTCTTATAGCAATTTCCTTTTCTAAAAGAAAGCCTTTTCTAAAAAGTTATTTCATTGAATCTGATTTTTCGGATTTAGATGTTTTAAAGGAGTTTGGCTGATGGATTCTCATTTAAATTGTGTCTCTAAATCAAAATTTTTCTATATGAATTCCTCCTTGCGGGACACATACCGGATCTAACCACCGATAACAAAGCAATCAGAGTAAATCAGAATTATATGAAAAAAAAAAAAGAAAATGGAAATAAAAAGAAGTATCTCTATTGAATGTAACCGAAAACATTTTTTCAATTAAATCAGTTTATGAATATAATTATATTAGTAAACTAGCAGACCTGGTCACGTATCACAATTTTCATAAGGAAAAAGTTTGAAAAAACCATTTTCCCATTTTATCGAACGATAATACATCATTGCATGCAAAATTTGAAGTAAATTGGACCAAGGAATCACGTTGTGCCATTCAAATTTTGCCCCCTCTTAGGGGTGTAGAATTTCAGACACTTCTTTCTAATCGGAATCGGCTGCCCGTAAGTAGGTGAGATACACCCGGTTTTTAGGTTAGCACCCGGCATTTGATGTGGTTTAGGTTACCCAGTACATTGTTTGTCATATAATAAAGAAATATTTGAAATAAAAGAACTTTTCTCTACAGGAAGGAAGTGGAATATAAAAATAAATAATTTTCCTATTTAATCAAACTATTTTAAACGATTGCAAAAAACCACATATTCCTAGCTATTTATATAAAAAAAAGTTTATAATTTACCGCTTAACCCTAAGCATTTCACATCGAATACAAAAACTGCTTGTCTCTACCATGCCTAGAAAATGTTGTTATTTTCATTGAGTAGTTTAGGAGATCATTGCGCACAAACAACATGACACGAAATTTTTATATATTATTCAAGATTATTTATATAATGAGTGAGTGTTACCTAAAGATTCTTATTTTGTGCTATTCGGATACTCCACACTTTTTAATTTTTACAATGTATTAAATACAACTACAAATTAATTTACTTTCATTACCACGTTTAATTGCTCAGTAAAGACTTATAAAATTAAAACTTTGTTTACAGATGTCGAATTTTACCTTCAGTGTCAAAACTGACTCATGATAATCTACGATACTATGAATTTTTAGTGACCACCTTGTGTTTTTTCTAGGTGTATAGATTATTATGATTAAATTGAACATGATGATGAATGGAAGACAGATAGATAGACATAATTTATATATTTATTTTAACGAACAAAAATTTGATAGTTATTATTTATTAGAATTAGAAAATAACAAAAAAAAAAAAACAAAACAATATGTCTATTAAATGTAACAAAATCGTTTTATTAATGAATGAATGAATGAATAGGCTCTGTAAGTAGGTGTGACAACAAAATAAATTATATATAATTTTTATTTTCTTCATTATTATTTTTATTTTTTTATTCAAATTCTTTTAACCAAAAAAATAAATAAAACATAACGTAGGTAGAATCCACCAAACACATCATTTGTAATATGCGCACCTATTATCATTATTCAAAGTATTTATTGTGAAATTGTGAATTGGGTAAGTTGTGTTATTTATATGGCTTTAAAATTTACATGAATTATTCATCCTTCTTATCCGACTACGATACAGCTAAAAAGGATGAGTTATGATTTAAGAAGTCTATGTATGTACGTATGTGATGTCCATCGATTCGTTATGACAATGTGAGTGTTAAAAATCATCCGAAAATCATTAAGGTGGAAGTAATAAGTTAATTTGTGCCCTCATAGCTTCTTAACAATTTATAAAAAAAAAAAAAACAAAAAATGAGATTAAGAGATAACTTTTAAAATTAGAACTTATTGGCACATTACGCATAAAAAGAGTTTAACGAGTATAACTCAAAACTCGTGAGACCGTCATCTACAGCAGTTTAAGAACTGTATCAAGTCTTCATTTAGAATTATTTCCATCGAAACCATAATAAATATATTTTAAATTCAAATAATTTATAAAAAATGTGTTTGCACTTTTACTGTGTTTTAAGTTATAACATAAAACCATAAAATTATTAATTTATACGTTACTCGTTTCATTAAGTCACATTTGAAGTACTAACTATTTTTGTTAATAATATTTGTCCTGTTGCATATCAAATGAAAGAATTCACTTTACCACAAAATATTTTAAATAAGAAATAAATGTAATAAAACTAAAAATGTGCTATGGTAATGTGATCTTAAAAGTACGAAATAAGAAAATATTTTTATTCGAAATTCGATGAGTGATGTACAAAGGGTACTCGCGATCACCTGCACATCTGCCACCTCGAATATGTATTGTTTTGTTTAATACAAATAAATCTTTCAGTAAGGTGTTGCGACCTAGGCTATCATTGTTTTATACTTATAAAATACAGTTTTTTCACCCTTCTGAATATAAAGCATAATATTAAAAATTATTTAAAAAAATCTAAGAGATTAACAGAATCCAATTTTATTTAAAGGAGAATGATTTTAATTTACAAAAAATGACGGCACATATTGTAATTATATACATTTTTGTTTGCAATTTATATACCTAATAATAAACTAAAAGAATGAATTCTTTGTAATTATTCCAAGTCGTCTCAGTTAATGTGTAGTTCAACTAGATACTAATTAAGGTAAAAAATGATAAACATATAATTTATTTGAATGCTTGAATAGTAATTCTTGCGTTAGTTATTTATTTCATAAACATATCACATTACATACCTCATTAACTTTACTTTTGTTGACAGTTTGTTCATTTATTTATTAATTCAAACGCATTCATTTAATGTATTTGACATAAACGTAACATTTTATTTGAACATAGGATAGGGTAGATAATTAACGTGTTGTTGACAGTGTTATTGTCAAATCCAATATTGTTTAATAAGAGGATGTGTTTTAATTGGGTATAAATCTGCTAATCGATTAATTGTGATTCATTAGGAACAATATACAATGTCCAGCGATCGGTTATCAAGGGGTAATGTAATTCTGATTTTAATGTTTATAATAGTCGAATTACTTACTCTTTTTACAACATTCTCTTTTGCTTAGTTTACTGACTTATGATACACCTCGATAAAAAAAATTAATATAAAAAAAAAATATACAACCAAATTAAAAAAATAAATTAAAAAGTAAAAAAATATATCAACTAGTAACTCTGTGAAGACCTCATTATTAATGTTTAGTCTTGTGTTTACCGTTATAACCAGGAAAAACAATTTATAGTATTTAATTAAAAATTACTATTTATTTTTTAATTCATTTGTATTTTAAAAAATTTGTAGAATTTAACCACCGTTCATATCATATCAATATGATAAACTACTGAAACGATTTTAATTTTTAATTTTCACTGTTCCCGAAATAGAAACATGCTTAATATAATAACAGTTCATATATAATATATGTTGCAGTATAATTATATACATAAGTAACTTGCGATTTAACTAACGTTTGTTAAAGTGCAGCGATCCACTGAAGTTGGACGTTTTATTCGGCAAAATTATTGGGTTGGTTGGGTTTTTGATAGTTAAATATTCATGAATTTTTTATCTACGGTTAATGACTCATTTTTTTGGTATCGGAATTTAGTTTTTTGCTTTAACCTGAATTAATACTATCACTGAAACCAGCATATTTTTTAATATTTATTGCTATTTAATTTTTAAATTTTAGTAAAATGCTTTGTTAAACTTTACAAAAATGTGTAAGCTCATAAAATTTGAAGCCCGCATCATATCATTGTATATTCGAATATTATGCAATTCTGATAATATTAAATACACTAAATTCTAAAACAGACCTGATTTTATGGGTACACAATTTGATGCCTTCCAATATAAACCACACGATTGTGTTATCCATTAGTATCATCCAGAGATTCACAATATTCTTTTAGATGATATAGAGAATAAATCAAAATGACTATAAAACTATATTTGAAATAAAAAATACAAAAGCATTAAAATTTTTATATTGAAGTATTATATACATTTGAAAAAAAAGTATTTGAACTACTAAATTTAAACTTTTGATCTTCAAAATATTGGTTAAATCAAATGATTTTTTTATTTTTTTATTGGCCATTATTCAATTCATATTAAAAGGAGCTTAGAATACTCAATAAACAGATGTTCTAAATGAGGTAGAAGTAATGCGCCAACGGCTGCTTAAACGATATTTGTAGCCATGAAATTGTAGCTATTTGTTTCGCAATATACAATTAGGAAAGGGCAAAATAGATTAATGTGGATTAGAAGGTAAATCGGAGGTAAATAAACAATACTCATAAAAAAGCATTTCCCGTTTAAATAAATAAATAACTGATAAAAATGCGTTATAACTTGTGGAATAGCTGGAATTTTTTTAAAATCAACTTCGAAGTATAACCTATCCCATAAAAACGATTAATTCAAATTGAGCTGTTCTGTAATATTAAAGCATTAAATTTTATTATGTTTTCATTCCCTTCCCCTAACGATTGGAATTTTTTAACTTCCCAGAGTGAGTACTTGTACTGATGCCGATTTTGTGAGTCCCGATTGATCATCTAGGCCAATAGAACGCAGTTCCAACGTCTTTAGTGAATGGGACAACTTCGAAGTAATTTTTAAATATATCTATATGGGTCGCGTTGAGAACCTTTTACTTTTTTAAGGCGCTTAAAAATATAATTAGAGAAACTATTTCAAATACAAGAGCGTATTTTAAGAGCGAATTTATATGTCTAAAATGTCTGCCCATGAAGTTTACTTAAGTATGTTTTATTTAATAAAGAAGATCCTTAGTAATTTGTAATCAAATTGTAGGTAACAAAATACATAATTCAAAATGTGATGTTCTATCTCAGAATAAAATACATGTAGTATCACAGAAATAATAAAACGATAAAATATTTGATGATAGATAAGATAACAGATAATAAATAAAATAAAAAGGATGACATTTTGGTATTTTAAACGTTCATTGAAATAATATACGGCTATGTAACGTATAATAAAGAAGGTACTACTTGAATTAGAGTATGTGAATTTCGACGGCGGGAATTCTCTTGTACTCGATGAAAAATAACGTTTTTTATCTACAAAATCTTTTGGGATGATACAAAAGCGTTCTCTTTCTTTAATAAAAGTCAGTCTATCGAAAAATATAAGCGAACTACTGCCCTTCTAAAAAAAAATGTCAGTCATGACTGTGGAGGACTGATAGAACTATTTAAACAGCCTGATTTAAAGTATGTTCTAACTGGAACTGGTCTGTGTAGAAGGATTGTTTTTAATCCTATTATTAAATATGTAGGGCCTGATGGGATCAAAAAAGTGCAAAATCTATTATATGATTTGTAACAAGGAAATTCCTACTGTGGAAGGAATCTTCTTTCATCTCTAAGCGTAAAGCTCAGTTCAAGTCATCGCTCCGAGTGAGTTAGCTAGTTTCATACGAGTATATTGTTTTTTCAACACACAAAGTAAATATTTTGACTTTTATTGTTTTATGTATTATTGTAAATTATTATTATTTTCTCAGTATTATTTACAATTATCGTTTGAATGAATATTCTGGTTGAGTATGCTGTGACTTGTGTCTACCTATTATTTATATTTACGCGGCGTAGGGGCGATTGAAACAAACACATTCAGGGTCCATTGAAACGTGTTTCAATGGTCCAAATTGAAAATTACAAAAAAGCTTATGATGATTTAAAAATTAATGACGTTTCATTGAGACAGGCGGCTGAAAAATATGGTATAAACTTTTCATCCTTGTTTAGATACAAGAAAAAAATAGATTTTTTCAATATTTTATTAGTATGTGATTACGCAAAAATATTTTTATAATGTTGATTTATCTAAATGATCTCATTGAGTACCTATATATCTAGTATTAAAAAAATTGCCAAATAAAAGTTACATAAGTAACTGCTAACGATTATATTATGGCTGTACGCCAATAATGTGTTTTTCAATATTTATGTTTAGTTTGTTATTAACATAGTTCTTGAAGATCTTGATAACCATATTAAATTTCATGGAGGCCGATTGAATAATTTGAGATAAGCGAACGACACAGTTTTTTTGGGTACTAGTGAAAGGCAATTTCAGACTCGTATTACCAGAGTGGCACCACTGACCAAAAAATATGATTTGAAACTAAACCTAAAAAAGACATTGTGAGTAGTTCCGTAAAGATTCTTTGCATTAAATGTGAATTTGTTTTATCAGGGTAGTCGAATAAAATATGCTGATCAAATGCTTGAAACATTTGTGTAGTCAGCTCTTCTATACTTGTGTGAAACATGGATAGTTAAATGTCCTAGTGAAAAGAAATAAGTTGCATTCTAAACATACGGCATCAGGCGCGTGTTAAAAATAAAATGGATAGGCATGCTCACAAAATTGAAATGTTTGCACTTGTTACTTATATGGACGATAGCCATTTGAAATAGAAATATATTTTTTGGAAAATTAGAAGCATTGTTTTCACGAGGAAAACAGCGTACACATTGGCTATCAACGATCAAAAAATTGGTAAGTGTTATAAATATATGAACTTAAATCGGTAGCCACGGATAGGGTTAAGTGGAAAAGTGTGGTCTCCCACATTGTGTAAAGTATATGGTACTCTATACATACACACAACAATGTTCTTACTACACGACGACACTTCTGAGCTAAATTCCGATTAGCACCTGCTTAAAATAGTGTTATAAAGTGCAACACAAGATTTCATATTTAATTATTATTAAAAATACCTTGTATGTAACAACAATGTGTAAATAAAAATAAATATTATAAGATAATTTTGCCTCTAGCATGCAGCTAAATTTCAAGCGAGCCAAACGTTATGCATGTTTTCTTGTATCTAGCATGCGCATTTATTTAACTACTTACTTGGTGTACTTGGTAGGTAGCTTTAACTAAACAAATATGTACTTAAGGTATGTTGATATTATTTGTTCAAGACCTTTTGTCATTTCAATTACATGCTTATTGTATGTTTTAGAACTATCTAACTATAATACAAGTGTGTTTGTATTATAACACCTGATGGAACTTATCATCTTTAAATCATCTTCATAGATACCTACAGAGTCAGAGTCTCTAGTCTAGTGTATACACTATAAACATTGGCAAACATCATAAATTACACCATCTGTTCAATTATAAAAAAAAAAAAATATTTTTGTTTTTATAAACGGGGTATTAACCCTTTATTATTGATATACAATAAGAGATATACAATGTTGACACCTCCATTCACTTTTTACTTTACAATAAGTAAATAATGAAAACAATAGAAGGGTAGGAAAATAGAAGTTTGGACTATAGTTTTAACTATTAAGAAGTGTTGGCG
This sequence comes from Chrysopa pallens, assembly GCA_020423425.1. Lineage (NCBI taxonomy): Eukaryota > Metazoa > Arthropoda > Insecta > Neuroptera > Chrysopidae > Chrysopa > Chrysopa pallens. Next base: position 5,516,889 of record CM035593.1, on the reverse strand, counting down.
AATTTTCTAACAGGTACTTCGTAACTTATTTTTAAAGTCAAAACTTGTTTTGTTTCGGTGACCACTTTCGGAAGAAGCACACAAATTAAAGAACACGTTATCGTCAGCTTGTGCAGATTGCGTTATCACCACCATACAGTTTTGAATTGTGTCAATTCTTCATTTAGTATCATTTCCATCGAAGCCAAAATCAATAAATGTTAAATTCAAATAATGTTTAAGAAATGGAAATAACCTAATCCTCGCATTTTGACAATATTTTGAGTTAATATTAAACTATTAAAATTATTACTTTTTAGTCCAAATCCATAATAAAATTCAAGAATAAGATTTTTTCGAAAACTAATAAATTTCATCCCCTCAGAGATTATTTTCCATATCATTTCTGGCAAACAAAGTTTGCATGATGCTCTTTTCATAGAAATACGGATTGGTGATGTTGATTTTAAAAATGCCAATCTTTGTTTAATCAGGATTTTTGATTGACCATATCTTATTATTAAAGATTTTAAAAAAATCAGTGCAGTTCCGTGCTCGTGAACGAGTCGTTATGTTTTAAATGAAGTAATAAAAAAACTAGATAATTATTATCATGAAAGCTACATTCTACTATCGAATCGAAGCTATTTTGATGATTGACGAAGACAAGTTATAATTAATCAGATCGAATACATTCAATGTAATTGATGATTTTTAATATTAAATATAATGATACTATGTTTTATAAATTTTGTATCTTTCTGTATACACGCATTTTATTCTTAGAAATTTTGGTCACGTAAAAATATTTCAAGCTGCATCTTGTCTTAAACATTCGTCGAGCAAATTATTAAAAACTTAAGGTAAATTATCTAAGTGAACTTTGGAAAAACTTTCGTGTGCTAGACCCCTCCCACATATCAATATCTGGAAGAATTCCTAAATAATTCTTATTTATGATTTGGACGTCAGAATCATCTTCATAAAAGATTCTCGAACACTAATACTGGTACTTACGAGTCCGCGTCATTCTATTCATTACACCACAATTGCCAAGCAATATTCTTCAAATATCAAATATCTTATTTAAAGGAAACGATAAATATTTATTTTTTTAATAATTTTTCTAAGACGTAGAAGTATAAATAACACCACCTATCTAGGTAACTTAGGGAACAGAATCTCAAAAGTAAATTTGTTAAATTAGTGATAAAACTAACTAATCGTATATTGTCGCAATATAATTTGAGTGAAATGCACATTAGATAGTTCTAAAATAGACCTCATATTTCTGACTTCTTACAAAACTCCAATAAAACCCTTCTTTAAGTGTCATATTTCTCTAACAGAATCAGAAAAAGAAACTTTTGTAGTCAGGAAAAAACATCTAATAGTGCTTATATTTCCAATTCATAAAAATGATTTCTTACAATGCTCATAATTTTGAACTTCCTTCAGAAATCAGAGAAAAGAATTCTTCAAAAATTTAAAATTGTAAGTTCACAAGAAGTCACAAACAAGACTACTCGAAGAGTTCTTAATCATGACTTCATAAAAAAGAAGAAATGCCGACGTTATAATTGACACACTTTAAAGAAGTCTTAATAAAGATTTCCTTTTGAAGTTTTTCTGATTTAGATGTTTGCTTGGCTATAATATTTATTTTTAGTATATATAGAAATCCTTTTATAACTTTTCCTTTTAATAATTTATTAAATTATAAAAATTGTTCTTCGGGCATTTTTTTTTAGATTTAGACTCTTTAATTGGTTTCCCAATTTATAATGGTCAACAGGGTTTTGCACAGGGATAATGAATTGAAATATGAAGAAGTACAAGGTGACCATTTATCAATAATGGATGTTTCATAGCTAGCTTTACATAATGGATGTTTCATAGCTAGTTTTTTTAAACGCCGCATATACCGCACCTACGAACGTGAAAAAAACTGTAGCGAGAACGTGAAAAAAACTGAGTGTTAAATCTGTAGCTAACAAATAGTTTGAATGGTGTCTTAAATGAATTTTTAGCAGCTTTAATTGAGTTCTGCATATTTGATTTATTTTACATCGATTTGTTTGTAAGTATTTCTTTCATCATTATTATGCCTCATAGATATATAAGCAATCCAGATAATTTTTGTTGCGTGTACGGTAGAACGGAAAGTAGAGCCCAGCTATGCTAGCAGACTATTGTGGACATTAATAAGAGAAGCTGTAGATCTCAATCATCAGAAAAGAAAAATTAGTTCAACATTATACTTTTATAATTATATAAATTTAAGAATGTAAATAAACTTTCAACTGAGCTGTAGGTCTTTTTATTTATATCACCAAAAAACCCGAGCTAACTTAGTAATAAAATTATTACAAATGTTTTTTAATGTTAAACTCTTAAAATCAGGTCAATTCCCTTCATGGGTTTGCACCAGTTTTTTTGTTTTTGATGACCAGTGAATAGCTTAAATTATTATACACAAATAAAGTTTCTGTATATATTTAGAAAAATTAATGCTAATAACCAGATTTGCTAGGTATCGAATTGTAAAATTGTTTGTTTCAAAAATTTCAATAGTAAATAAAATAACACTTAAAAATGTTTACAGATAATTAGTGAGTTAATTAGCTGAAAAATTCACACACATATATAAAATAGATTTAATTTGTACACGAATTGATATCAATAAATTTATTCTAAATACAAAATGTACAATTATCCAAAACATGTATTCAATTTATTTCCTGAATTTATCATAGCTATTACATGTATGGTAGCCATCCATACATTAGATTAGCTTTGTGTAAGTTTATAACAGAACAAACGGTATTACGATTTATAAAAAACATTGTAAGTTTTGTTTCAAAACTTACAATGTTGTCATGCCAAAATATAATCCAAATATAATCATTTTAATTAAAATTAATTTTGTATTTAAAATTTAATACAAAAGTTGATAAATTTAATGTGCATTGCTAAATAATGACCTTTTATGGTTGATTCCTCAATAATGGTCAAAAAATATGTTCGAAAATTTCAAACTCAACACAAAATAGTGATGCAAATCAATTTCGAGCTTATTAATACAACTCTAAGTCCTTCAAATTTAGTCAAAGATTTTTTTAAAGAATTTTTCATTGAGTTTTTATAATACATATCATTATGTAGTATAAACTCTTTCTCAATATTAGAAATTCAATTAGGTAACACTGGTAGTTGATTATATATACTGTCTTATTATTAATGAATATTTTTAAACTTTAGTTTATTGTTTTGTTTTGTTTTGTTTTTTTAAATTTTTTTTTTTGTTCAAGACTAAATTTTTCAAATTAATTATTATATTAAGAAACTACTCAAACTATATTTTAACAGTTTTTTTATTTGTAAATTAAACTGTTTAATTCATATATTTCACTTCTCACGCCTTATTTAAAACAGGTTTCGTTTGATATTCTGGCACAAACGTTTTCTAAGATTTATATGGAAATAATGTTTTTAGCTCAGTTAAAATAAAAATTAGCGTTGGCTGCTCAATTGATAAAAACACTTTCGAGCGTGTCATTCGGGAAAAATCCTTTATTTAACAAATACGATACACTCATATAGCTTATATTCTACATTTTAAATCCTAGAAACAAAGTTATAAAATCGAAAAAAAAGATATTTTTTTCCGTACAGTAACAAGTAAAAAAACTTTTCTTGAAATTTACCTGCGCAAAAGCAGAAAAAAACGTACTTTAAATTTTTGTTGCTATACATTTGACAAAAACCCTAAGCTTTGAAGAAAAATATCCAAATGAACTCTAATTACCATCAAAAGAGACTGAATTGTTTGTTCGAATATTAACAGTGAATAACCAAATTAATAAATAAAAAAATGGTACATGCAACCTCATGTGAAAAACTATTGATTGGGTTTTTTACTTATTTTACTGGGGATAAGAAATTATTGAAAATTTTTCTAATAATTTTAGTCCTCTCTTAAGTGATACGAGATGCCAGAAACTTATATATATATATAGAAATACTCCAATATTTTGAATGGGAAAGTATATTTCTGTTAACTCATTATTTCAGGAACTGCAGCAGGTTATGTGAGTTTATGATTTAATGGTATCATTATGCTCAGTGCAATTAAAATTAATAATAAAATAACTTCTTCAAATGTATCCAAAAATTATCTACTTCCAGTTTATTAAGTAAGATTTATGTATATAGGAATTCATTTAACAACTAGAATGAATCAAAGTAACAATTTCATATAGTATTATTGATACAGTGTTGAATGTGAAATATATAAGTTAGCTAGTGGGTGTATTTTTATCTTATTCAAAGAACACGATTACCTAACAAGGACATTTAATAAGGTAAAATTCGTTCGTCATAAATTTATTTATTTTTATAGAGATGTCAGTGTACCACCACCACATTATTAAAGAAGGTTTTGTTTCAATACGACCAATTAAAAGAACATGAACAGATAATTGGATCGATTCAATCCATTGACGGCCGCATTAAAATGTGTTTTAGGTGATTCCACAATTCCTACATGTTGTTTGTTTTAAAATAAATATTGACTGAGAAAGGCTTATAAGTTTTGAAACTATTTTAGCAATTTTTTTTTAAACGAATAATAACAATTTTTCACAAAAAATCTTGAGCCTTGAGCCTCATAAGATTTTTTTTTTTTTAATTATCGGATAAGATTTATTGGAATTATTTATAGTAAAAAACTAAATTGAATTTCGAAGCTTTCTTGAACTATTCATTCATACTTATCTGTTTTATAGTATAAAAAAATTCAATAAATACAAACAAAATAAATAAATAAATAAATAAACGGAATCTCAACCCCATTCTTTCCACTCGATTTCAGGTCCCTCGTCGAAAAAGGTGGTTTTTAAAAATTGCTCTGGTTGTTTGTGTGTGTTTTTTTGAGCTAGAGCGTGCGCGTGTAAAAGCTTTATCCAAAATTCACCAAACTTCGTATCCTGTTTTCAGTTATATATTTTGGTTTAAATTTAACTACTAAGGGAAATAACGGAGAATTCTTACGACTTACCAAATTATGTTTCTAAGAGAATATTGTAATAAATTTCCTTCATTTTTTTTTTTTTTGTATTACTAGTTTTTCTTCTCATTTTGTTTGTTTTTAGAAACTCTTTTAATATTCGTAAAAGTATATAACAGTAAAAGCGAGACTTGTGACGCGTCGCAAGAGATACTACTATGTGACAGTCTTTCGATAAAAGGGTAGTGTATACACACTAAATTTAACTACCTTAACATTTTTGGATGGCACTCGTTTATACAACATGTATAATAAACGAACAATGCAAAACTATTAAAAAAATTGTTTTGGTTTAATTAGTGTACATACCTTTTAACTTTATGTACTACACTAGTGTAAGTAAAAACTATTGCAGAAATTTAAAATTACGTAATGTTGTACGATGGGTGGACAATTTTTTAACCATTTTTGAATCTATTTACCATGAAAAGCAAAATTAATGTTACCTAAATTATTACGGTACTTTCTAAGAACAATAATTATTTAACAAGTTGTAATAGCCATAATTATTTTTCAACGAATATCTAATGATTTAATAATGACTAATTAAATTTGATGAAAAGCATTTATTTTATTTGCATAAAAATATACATACAAGTCTTAGTTCCAAGCCATTCTTGGTATGCAATTTTTCATGGTTGGATGCATACAATTTATTTTACGTATATGTTAAAAAAGTCGAATATTAACGCTAAAAAAATTTTCACATGGATACAGGAAAGTGTTAATTTTTGGAAATCAGGAATTTTATCGAATATTTTTCAGGTTATTAACAAGAAAAATTTTTATATTGTTGCATTTGCCGGTAAAGTAGAAATTTTGGCGTTTTCCCAATAAATACATTAATAAACTGGATATAATTAGAAAATTGATTAGTTTAATGCAAAATCATGAGATTTTTTGAAATAAGCAGTCGCATAAAATTGAAGTAATAAAAGTTATCAAAAATTTTTTAATGTGTTTTGAATTATTTAACACATTTAAAGTCTAGTTTTGATGTATTCATTAATGCCCGTAAAGAAGAAATAACTACGGAAATATTTGGAGTAGCTACAGATTGGAAAAATTAATTTGCGTCTAATGTATAATGTGTAAATGATAATATTGGGAAATATGCCGGGGTCGTGGCTTAACGGGCAGAAGCAGTTATTACTTTAAAACGAATTTTTCAATTTATATGATATATTGTTTAATTCATTACTTTTTTTTTTTTTTTTTAAATATAAATATGTTGCCACTAAGTAATGAATGTTCTAAGTCCACTTTTTATATGTAATCGAAAAATTTCAGTACGTACCCAGACCACTCCTTGGCTATAGTTATTATTTAAGACTATGGTCGGTATATAATGCGATTACCAGCAATGGCCAATAGGCGGCTATATTTTCTGAATGTCGGTAAGGAATGGAGGTTTGAAATCTTTAATAAAACAAATACTAGAATGGAATCGATGGAATTTAAACAGCATTTAAGTTTTTAAAAGTAAACTAGTCGATAAATTCGTCAATGAATGACCTTTGTTTAATAATTAATATTAACCGTTTTGGCGAGAAAATAATAAATCATATTACTTATTTATTGTAATTTACGAATAATTGACTTTCAAAATCAATAAATGTGTGTGAATTTCATCGATGAAAGAAAAAACGAATATACACAAAACAATGAACTCATATTCAATTGTAAATTCATTGTTGCATTCGTTTTATGAAGCATTTCAAACATCCATTCTTTTGTTAATCACTTTAAATACCATAAAACCCTTAAATAACCACTATAGCCAACTAGTGGTCAGAGTACGTACTATCATTTTTTGAATACATAAAATGTGGAATTAAGAGTTTCTATGGGTGTTAGAATTTTTTGATATTATAAATTAAAAATTAAATTTGTATTAACACGGAATAAATTATTTTGATACTTGAAATTTATAACTCCAGTATAGACAGCATTTCAGATTTATGAAGTTGTTCTGCTTAGGATAGTTCATGTTAACATGGACTGAAAAGTCCCGGGCCTAACAAATAAAACACAGCTTTTTTAGTTCAAAATTAGCTTTATTCATCAACATAATCTCCATCAAGAGCAACGCAATCATTCCAGCGCCGCTCCTAACATTTCAATATCACTTTTGTAGAACGATTTATTTTTTGCCTCAAAATAGGCCTCAACCAGTTGAAGTCCACTCAGATGACGATCGTTTTGATTCCGGAGTGAAGTGATGGATCCATGTTTCATCCATTGTCACATATCGACGCAAAAATTCCGGTTTGTTATGTTTAAACATGGCCAAACACTGCTCAACACGTTTTCGTTTTTATTCAACAGTGAGCGGCACCCACTTTGAACAAAGCTTTCTCAAAGTCAAATGCTCATGCAATATGAAGCCAACACGTTCTTTTGATATCTTTACGATGTCAGCTAACTCACGCAACTTCACTTTTCGATCATTCAAAACGATTTTGTGGATTTTTTTATGTTTTCTGGTGTTACCGCCTCATTTTGACGTCCACTGCGTTCTGCGTCATCGGTGTCTCTGCGACCACGTTTGAAGTCAGCAAACCAACGTTTTATTGTTGTTTCTGATGGAGCGGAGTCCCCATAACAATTTTCAAGCCGTTGCTTCGCTTGAACGGTATTTTTTCCCATCAAAAAGCAGCGTAAAATTAAAACACGAACTTGTTTTTGATCCAGGGTTTTGAAAATAACAAAAGTAGCGTCACTCTTAGCACAATAACTCACAAACTAATGAATAGAATATCATGAAATTTTAACAGCTGTCTTTTGAAGGTTAGTATAAACTGAAAAAAAGGTGACTGCAATAAAACTAGCACCATGTATGAGTTAGGCTTTAAACTTTTCAGTCCATGTAATATATCCATCAGATATCATATTTAAGTGGAAGACTTCCCAATAGGTAACTACATATTAGGCATCATTTAAGTTGTCTTGGTTTCAATAGCAAGTAAGTCAATCATCATAATATACTAAGAATTGTTTTTGTCATATACCTATCTAAAATCAAATTAAATATCCAACCTACGTAAATTAAATTTATTATATTATATTGAATGTAATTTAAACGACCCAATAATTTAATTAATTAAAAAATTGAAAATAATTATTGTGTTAAAAGTGCGATAGGTTAACTATTGAAATTAAATTGTTCACGATTTTTCAATTTCAATTCTTACTGCATTATTATCCGCTAATGAAATTACATTATCATGTCAATAAACAAGCCATTGAAAAAAACTAGACACAATAAATTGTTTTAATACTCTATATATATATTGAATTGGTTATAAATATCTGAATGAACATTATGTAAGTTCTCTCATACCTACATGATACCCTGAGAGATTTCATTTTAGAAAATATAAAATTGTGGTTATAGAATGTTGCAAAATATTTTATTTTGTTTCTCATCAAATTTTGTAACTTTAACCGACATAAATTTTCCGATTCATTGGGTACTGTTATAATATTGATATATGATATGAAATTATAAATCGACAGTTTTTGTCGATCTTCGCTTGTTGGTGATAATGATAATTAAACTTCTTTGATTTTCTAAAAAACCTGGTTGCAAAAAAATTTGCACAAGCCTGAAAGAATTAATGATAATCAATCCATCGAAAAGTTGGATACAATTTAATACATCGAATACAATTTTGGCTACGAATTTTTTATCCTAAAATATTTTTTTTTGCTCATATACTACTTTTTCAGACAACAAACAACGAATTTATCCTCCATGAGTAATTTCACTTGTTTTATATTTTATCATAACCATTTTCAAATATCTAGATGTTTGTTGTGAACGAAGATAATTATTGGCTTTGTGTGTAACATCATGCAGATTATCTATTAATTACCCAATTCGACGATAAAAATTCTAAATCTGTTCTTGTGCAATTTTAATTATTTATCGTACTTGTTACGTACCTTTTTACTATTTTAAGTTTCATTATAAAACACAAATAGATTAATTTAAAACACATACAATTAATTTAACAAATAGAATACTTGAACAAATAATTGAAAAAATAAATTTGGACAATAAAAACATTAAAAACAAGAATTAACTGCGTTAATTGTTTCAAAACTTTATACAACACAAATTTTAATTATTTGAATGCGCTTTAAAACATATTATTTCTACGACGAAATTAACTATCCTGAATTTTTAAACTGAGATTTTATTTATTAAATATAATAACTTTACGATATTTAAGATTAACGCTTCAAAATTGCTTTTAGTTCTTTAAATTTTATATATAATTTTACCTTTTTTTATTTAATGAAAATTGGTACAATTATAAACATTTGAGTACAGAACATACATATTTTTCAAAATATCATTTATTTCCTCTAAAATCTTAGGTCAATGATAGATAACTTAAAAATCTGTGGTCCTTTATATTTTCAATAAATTTAATTAAATGTTTGAAAATAGTTTTTTGATTTTAAATTATTAAGATTTTAAAATCTTTTGGAGATTACACTGTTCATTCTAAATAAGTGTCCAAAAATGAATTGTTTAAGTTACTAATTCCGGATTCGTTAATTTTTAGTAGATATACAGATTAGATGTCTAAAATTTATCAAAAAATTTTAAATGTATTTCCCTCTAAAATAGATACTCGTATATCAATTAGAAATTTATCGCATACTTATTGAAATTATTTCCGATTAATGGTAAAAAAAAATAATGAGATTATATTCGTAAAAATTTTTGAATTTGAGTTATTAATAACCTTGTTTTGATTTTATACCGTCACTGTCTTTATGTCGTCATCGAACAAGAATATATGAATATAGTAGGCGTTTATTACTTGCTTAAAACATGCATAACAAATGTCTGTTAAGCTAATAGAAACAAGCTAGGTAAATATTCCACAATAGAGAAGTGACTAGTTGGAAAAAAATCTATTATTAAATAATTATTTATCTGAATAAAAAAAAAAATTTGAGAACAATGCATTTTTAATAAAAACAATTTTTCATTTTTCAAAAAAAATTGATTTTCATGAAATAAATATTATTTTTTTAGTTATTTTATTTAGTTATTTTATTATGATACGTTGTTTGACGCGATGAACATCTAAACTACAATACCGATTTTAATAAAAATTTATCAAAATGTGTGATTATTCCTTCTTAAAAGATAAGATTATTCCAATTGTTTAAATAATTGTTATAAAAAAAATTCATTATTTATGAGATTATTAATATAATTTATTTTGAAAATATACCAAAAAAATATGTATGCAAGATTTTTTTATTATTTCATTTTTTTTTTTTTTTTGTTAAAAACTATACAAAAATCATTTTTAAAATTTTTGACTGCCGTCTCTTAAGAAATTGTTACAATACATATAATACTTTATGTATAACAGCTATTTAGAACTATTATAGTTTTTTCATGATCTCAGATGTCAAAAGAAGATATCCAAAAAAATAGCCGTGATATACAGGGAGGCAAACACCTAAATTTGTAAGACTTTTCACTATCATATACCACACCAAACTCACTGGGTGATTCTTATATGTACATAAAAATTATTGCATTTGCTAGCTTGAAAGATCAGTAAAATAAGTATATAGTGTGCTATGCACGTAGATTGTTGAATGGCTCCATGCTAAAGGCTCACTATTAACAATTCAGTAGTTGAATGCGTAGGATTGCATATATTACATAATATTACTTAAGTATGTTATTATTAAACACACTTATAAAAAGATAATTTTGTTGTAAATGTGCTAAAATAATATAATGCACAAAAAATATAAAATACATTATTTTACAGGTTGTTCAATCAAAAAGGAATGTTTCTGGCAATGGGGAGCAGTAGAATAACTTGTTCTTTTTTAGCGCTAATTTTCAAATTGAAAATATTAATAAAACATTTGTAAAAAGTTCTTGCTTGAATCATTTATCCATAAAATTTAAAAAATTAATGTTTTAAATTTAAAATTAAATAATAAATTTATTTTCAAAAATATTGTCAATATTAGAGGATCATACTTTATACGTATAATATTTGTTACCTCATGTTTGCGATTGATTGCGTGTGTAACACCAAAACTATCGAGATTATGGTAAACAATTTTGAAAACGAGCTAAATATTAAAACAAAAAAGTTATTACACACGTAATTTGAGTTAATTTTTGTTGTTTACTATAAACGATATATCATTAAAGTTCTCATTCATTTTCTGAATAATTGCACGGCGCGGAGCATGACAAAAACGGATCGCGGATTTAGAAGATTAGACAATCGAACAAATAAGTTTTTAGTGCACCCGTTAGCTAATATTAATTTCATCGAAAGGGCGATTCCTGCACCATAGAAAGAATTTCATTTACCTAGATTTACATTTGACGGATATTTACATATTTTTGATAGAAATAGTAATACGAAGAACATTTGTTTTCAATTTACTATCTTTATTATCTTAAAGTTGATTCTTAAAATCCTTTGAAAGATATTTCATCTAGATAACTGAAAATAAATATATATAATAAATATATTAAAATGTCGATTTTTTTAGAAACCAAATACAATCGAATTTATATAAATAAGACTGAAAATTTGAATAGTCTTTCACACACCCGTATGCCAGAAAAAAAGTCACTTTATTATTAAATGCTATTACTAAGGAAAAGCTTCGCCAATAGATAAATATAAACAGGACTTATTCATTTTTAATATAAAAATGACTAAGTCCTAAAACTTGACACATAACCGTCCTAGCGTACTTGTCAAAGCACACATACCCACTAGTAGCTCCGTTGGACAATAGACCTCACTCACATTATTCTGATTAAGAAGTAAATATAGGCCAAACCTTTTTGTCGTCAATGATTTATGACTTTATTCAAGTATGAATAACAAAAATTTGTTATTATCAAAATACAAATCGCTTAATAGCGCAGTAAATTACCTACCAGGATGTAATAAACGTGAGTAGAAAATTTCATAAATATCAGAAAATGTGTTCGAAAGTTATAATGAAAGTTAGAAAGCTGAATGAAAAATCATTTGATTATCATCGAGCAATGAACATATTTTTCAGTTAATCTATTAACGATACATTTATGGAGTTATATCATTTGATAAACAAGTGGTCTAAGTGAAACGCAAGTTCCGTACGATAAACTTTCGAATGAGGAGAATAAATAGACGATAATTTTTTTAAAATATTTTATTCATAGTAAAACTGTTGGGCTATTTTGCTGATAAGTCAATCAGTTTTTGTTTACGTAATAACGCGTCGAATGGAAGAAATTTCAAAAGAAAACAAAACCAAAAATTGGCCGTTTTACTTAAGAACTAACCCACTGGGAAGTTAAAAATAATTTTTAAACGGTTAACAGATTTGTGAAGAACGTCTATAAATATCCGTAACCTCTACTAATATAAAAAACGCGATTTGAAGTAATATATAATGAATATTGAAATGATTCAAACAAGATAAATTAAATTTTTATTTTTAAATCATAATTTAAATTTTACAATACAAACGACCGCAATTTGTTGGCACTGAATGTTGAGGACAGGAAGCTTACATTAAACTTATTTATGCTTTGTTTTTCTTTAATATCAAATATAAATTTACAAATTGTGCTTTCTCAAAATTGAAAATTTACGTGGTATATCTAGCATTTTATAATAAATGAATGCAATGCAATTTTTTAGACCACTCCGAAAAACATTCAAAAACAAACTATTGAAAATCTCCGTAAGGGATTGGATTTAAAAAAATCCTTTCTTTAACCTCGTCTATTTTGTAAGCTATTTTACTTAATATACCAGGATAGATAATTTTTGAAAACAAAAAAAATATAGTAGGATAAAATTAATTAGAAATGCAAGATAATATGATAAAAATGAAAGGAAAAATAAATTACGGGCGATCTGAGTTAGGGAAGTAGGAGGGGGGTAAGTTTTTAAGGGTAAAATTCGGTTTATCTGAATTTCCGGCAGAACTACAAGTATGGAAAAAAGTTAAATGGCAGAGTTGTGGGTAAGAAAAAGATCTACAACATTTGTATTTACACTTTTTTTAAATAACCTCAAAATTTATGTGAAAAATAGAAATAACCAAGTTTTTGGTTTTTAATTTTTTTTCTCCGAAATTTGGTGAAAACTTACCTTTTTATGTTCCAAATACACTGTAATTTTTTTGATTTAAAATATTTATTTTTTCATCTTATTTTGAATAAATATCGAAAAAGCACCCTAATTTTCAATCGAAAAATTTTGAGTTTATGTGAAAAAAGTGTGAATACAAAAGTTGTGTTGAGTGTGAATACAAAAATTGTAGTTGTGTTATAAATCGTGTTTTTTCCTTAAAAACTTACCCCCTCCTACTTCTCGAACTCAGATCGCCCGTAATTTATGTTTCCTTTCATTTTTATCATATTATCTTGCGTTTCCAATGGGTTTCATCCTACTGTAATGTTCTTCCACTTTTTATCATTTTTTTAAGGCTTCTACTCTGGTCTATAATGATTTCAGCAGTATTAATATATAATAGTCTAAATTTTTTTACCATCCTTTAAGTTACGAATTTACAAAAATCCTTTTTTATATATAGAGATACATATACCGAAACACTAGGGGTAATTTGGCAGGAGTAACAGAAAATTCCTCTATGAAATTATTTTAAATGGAATCTTTTTGGAACTATTATTTAATACTTACACAACGAATTACCAATGAAATATTTAATTGGCATTTCAATGATAAATTTGTTATTTTTGTTTATTTAAAATGACATATTCAAATGCTTATAGACATAAAGGCTTACACAAACTCATGTTTATCCATTTTTAATAAATAACAATATCTATTTTATGAATGTGTTTTTATTAACAATAAACCTTTGTAATTGAAAAAAAAAAACCAAATTACATCAAATGATGGAAAAGAACATTTATATCTTCCCAAATTGAATTTCACAGATTATGTATGAGGCAATAAGTAAGGAATCCAATTTCCGAGAAAACTGAAGCACATAAATATTTAAATGATGTTCCAAAAGTGAATCAAGAATAAATAAAATTGATACTTGGAAAATATCAAATCGAGTCCATACAAAAAATCTTCAGGAAACGGTGGTAGTGTTCTCGGAAAATAATAAAACTTATCTAGTTCATACTAATGACGACTACTTAGTTTTCGAAATATGTATGAATGTATCTTCGTTTTTAACAAAATGAATATAATTACTCTTTTTAAACTTTAAGATTTCATAGAATTAAAACAAACTCTGGTGTAATTATTTTTAACGTATTTTTATTATTTTGTAAACAGTTTATTTTGTGTAAAACAAGTCATGATATTATCAAAAACATGTACGAACAAACATTATAAATTCTAATTTAATGTCTTACAACACCTATAGTTTAAATAAAATGTCAAACTTATATTATTTTTATTCCCACCAAAAAGGAGAGCCGTTTGTTTCAATCGAAAAAAAATATATATACATGATACTTACGATTGTCTAATAGTTGATTTTTGCTTAATGAATTATGAATGTAAGTAAGGAGTACCGTGAAAAATATTTCAAATAAAATTTACAAACTTGAAGGCAAAAGTATCAAAAATAAACATTGTAACCCTTCAATCTTCATTCTGTTTTCAGCACTTTCATGTGAAACCTGTAATCCTAAATAACAATTGCACGAATAATGCATACAAAAACCAAAAATAGTCGACGCCAAAAGTTATGCGTGTACCTTAAATGACCAAATGTATATATTTCAAAACTATAATCATTCGTTCTTATATCAAAACTCGTAGGTTGCGTATGGATAATACGCTCCAAGACTCATTATATAATAATGACCCTATTTTCGATCAAGCTCTATGTAAAAAAGAAAAAAGCTTTGTTATTATAGAAGTACAGGACTTGTGTATTACATTTTCAACCTTGGAACTAATGCGCATTGAGCATTTTTCTAGATATAAAATGTATTAAAATTCATAACTCAGATGAAGGGTGATCATCCTATCTGATCAATGTAGCGAATTGTCCGGACTAAAAGCTCAAATGGACCCAGGCGACTCAATAAAAATGAGAAGCTGGGTGAGCTAGGCGCCGGCCTTGCGTTCAGGATCTACCACACTTTTGGCACACCTAAGTGTCCAAACGTCACGTAGTCCCGATGAAATATAAAAATTTAAACCTCCAATGAAGGTTGGACATAGATTGAAAAATGGATGCTTCGTTCCTGAAAAGCACCCGTCAAACCTGAGGCCATGTAGTGGCCCACATGAAGATCAATGAAGCAGAACCCCAAAGGAGCACAGACCACCTGTACTAAAGCACAGGATATATGGTCGAGGGTAAGATGCATAAATATACCTCAAGGATCTTCTCTTTGTCATGAAATCTAGAATGAACTAGCATTCGTCGGCTCTGCTATGGCGGAAACCCGTTGATTTCGTGAACAAAAGTCCACGATTTCGCCAAGCCAGCAGAGTAATCAGAGAGCACCCGTGACACAAGGAAAAACCAAATGGTCTACCTCAATAATTTGGGCAGCAGACAACGATGACTCACCACTGAGCACTCTATCGTCATTGAAGTCTGGTGGATTACCACAGTTTGGACAAAGGTTCGACAGGCGTTCAACAGGCCCCGAGAGGCAATCGTTGTATCCATAGAAAAAGTTAGGGGAACCAAAGGTTCCATTTGGAACGTTGTGACGCAAGGTTGTTCTGTGTACCATTGGTACTGTGTGTGGACTCGTAAGCGGCGACGAGATGTTAACAAAAACCTGTAGGTAAGTCCAGTATATGCAACGATGGGCCGCCAAATTTCCGAACACCTTGAATCACGCAAGCGATCATGCAAAGCGATCGGTCATTTGGTTAAACCTCGTCCAGTTCATATGGGATCCTCGCAGGGCGCAGGCAGAGATGGTACTGAGGACTCTAGGATGCACACCTAGATCTATGAGATCCTCAGCTGACTGCGGCGACCAAATACCTCGATAAGAAACCGTAATGCTCGTGACTGAGACATTAACAGGTTCCACGGAGTATTCAGCCGATACCAACTCCACAAGATTTAGTTTGTTATCTGCATATTTGTACGTTTTACGTTGATGTGATCGATCCAAAGAATACCCATCTCCTACAACCTGGGCATCAATCACTACTACTCGACGTTCCCGAGCAGCAATGATATCTGGTCTTCGTAAGCCCAAATTAGTACGGAAACTGCGTTCACATACTACGTCCCACCCTACGTGCCTTAGTTCTGCGGCTGCGATACTAACCACCCTGTCGTGACGAGCAACTCTGCCCCCATGGGTACGGAAGCACTTCTGAATCACATGATGTGCGGTCTCGGAAGACAAGCAACCGGCCCGACATCTGCGATCATAGGTGCGACCTCGGGAAGTTCGTGCACGAGTAGGGATGGTGTTCGCTCGAATATGGTGAAATTGCACATAGTCGCGTCCGGTGAGGTTGGAGGAACGGCGCACGACCCAGTCCGAGGACGAGGGAACGCGGCACGAAGCCTTCAGACCACCACCATCAACAGAGCTATGCAGCGCCTTCACCAAGGTGTTATTCACAATCCCTTTAGAGGTCATCGAAACACCATTAGCTTTCAGAGCGCGCAAACACCACTCGCGCTGATCAGCGATCAGACGTGTACGTGATGCGGCCTGAAAGTATAGTGAACTAGACCTTTCCAGGGATTCTAGCCGTGACTTACGCATGAGCGGGATGAACCATCTTAAACAAGGGATACCAAGTCCTCCCTGTTTAATAGGCGCATGGAAGTATTCGATTTTTGTATCTTTGGGAAGTCTTAACCAGAGACGAACATACTTTCTAACCTGAAGATCTAGCTTCTGCAGGTAGCCGAGCTTCACGCGACCCAACACCCAGGCATGATAATGTCTGGGGAGGAGCACGAAAGTCAGTATCCTGAGACGCTGCTGCGGTTTCATTGCCCCTTTAGATAACTTTAAAAGGTCTCCCTCCAGTAATTCATCTCCGTATCGGACTTTCGAGCCACCAAAGTTGACGCCAAGATAGCTCCACAAATCTAAGATGTTCTTTTGCGGAAGAAATGCATTCGCGTGCGTAAAGAGCGGTTCAGACATATGTCTGACCTTTTTGTCACGCCCACTTGCTATCTGGCTGGTGACGAATGACTTCTTGAAATTAATAAGTCCAATCTCATTCAACGTACCGGTAAACCGGTTAAGGCTGTCCTGGAGTCCGGCGGTTGTTGAAGATATCAATAAGACATCGTCAGCAAATGCCATAGCTTCTATGGTGGTGTTATTTTCCAATTGATAACCAACGTGTGGGTTCAATCTATTTAGAGCGCAAGAGAGTACTAGATTGAACAGCAGAGGAGACAATGGATCGCCCTGCCTTACTCCTCGACACAGCTTCACATTCCTGCACATCTTGCCATTGTACACCAGAGATGACTTTGCCTCCATGTAAGTCCCTTCTACATAGTCAACAAAATACTTAGGGAGACCAGTCTCTCTAAGCACCTGTATCAATGCAGAATGGGAAACCGTATCAAAGGCCTTTGATACATCAAGGCTTGCAACGTGCAACGACTTGCATTTCCTACGGGAGTCGACGAGGAGGGCCTGTAAAAGATACAGGTTACCTGCCATACCGTCGCCCTTCATAAAAGCCGCCTGTCGTGCATCGTGCAAGGGAAGCTCCTGGAGTCGATGGGCAAGAATTTTGTTAAATTGGCGAGTAACTACAGAACCAATCGAAATTGGTCTGAAGTCAGATGGTGTATTCGCCTCCTTAGTTTTCGGAATGAAAACAGTGCGAGTTTCAAGCAGTTTTGGATGGATCTGTGCGTTCAACAAAAAGACATTGTATAGTATGGCACGAATAAGAGGTGAGACGGTATTCCACCTCAATGGTTTTATGCCATCAGGACCCGCTGATGTTTTGGTGTTAACCTTCAAGTCAATCACATCGCGAATGCTCCAATCTTCCATGAACTACCGTTCTTCATTATCAGCAAAAATGTGATGACAACTCAAAAAAGCTTTCGAGATTTAGAGGTAAGAAGTGTTAAGCTCTTATGACTAGAATAAACAAATGCAAATAAGAATAAACAAAAACAAATCTACAAATATCATGATTAAGGTTCTTATTAAATGATCAATGAAGCTTACATGCACTATTTCGAAAGGATTCCACAATAAATTGTGTTGTACAGTTTCCTTATTAAAAAACCGTTAATAGATGATTACGTACATAATTTAATTTTTTATATTGATAATATTTAAAAATTAAAAAAAAAATGATGGAATTATAAAGGACATTACCATACATATTCATCATATATTTAAATATTTTTGTAAGCACAGTATATAAAATTTCTTCAAAGTCAGATGAACAGTTCACGGGATATCAGGAAAAAAGTGGTTAGTTTCAAAAAATAAATGATAGATAAGATGTTTCTAAAAAGAATCCATTCCGAACACTGAATATTGTTTACAAAAAATGTATAAATAATCGGTCAGTATCTTTGGAGTTAAACACGTTCGGCTAAACGAGTGTTGTAGTCCGCAGAAAGTTCTAAAGCGTCACAATTAAAATTTTATTAAAAACTTGAAGCAAAAAAATATTTTTTTTACAAACACAAAAACAATATCTAATATTAATAAATATAACACGAAGTAATTGACTTTACTGTTAATTGATAGAGTAAACTAATAGCCAGAATTTCTAATAAGTTGATAAGAGTGCTGATTTAGAATTACAAGGGGATAAAGGTAAATTTAAATATAACTTAGATTAAATTCTTAATTTTCATATAATCCATAAAATATTATAAAATAATATTGAATATTGCCGGACACTTTCCGCCGACCATAGCTTCCGCCAGAGGGTAAGTCTGGGGTAGAGTAGGTTTTAGGAGAAGCTTTAAAAATCAAATTACTCTTGTTTTTTCCAAAATATTTTTTTAATTTATATTTTTTATATAAGTAATCAACCAAGCCTTAGATGAAAACAATTATCTAAAAGACTTTTCTATATCTCTCGACTATCCTGAGGTGTCCGGGGGAGATATCCATGTTAGTTTCATCACCCGTATATTCCGTTTGGCAGAAGCTATGGCCGAATCGCAATAATCAATATTATTTTGGAATAATATTTTAAGGAATTTATATGAAAAT
Organism: Chrysopa pallens; assembly: GCA_020423425.1. Lineage (NCBI taxonomy): Eukaryota > Metazoa > Arthropoda > Insecta > Neuroptera > Chrysopidae > Chrysopa > Chrysopa pallens. The sequence goes on along the minus strand of CM035593.1, from coordinate 5,497,636 downwards.
GAAGTATTAGGATTTAAGCTAAGTTAGTACTATTTATATTTTTACTTAGCTTTATCCCCTGGTGCTCGCAAATCGACATTTCAACCAACGTATCAAAAATGTATGGCTGACAACTCTGAAATCTTAGTCCATAAACACTATTCTATGAATATCCTTGGAATTTATTATATATAAACTCCACAGGAATTGGATAAATAGAAGGAAATTTCGACTACAAACAATTCAGTGGAAAAGGCAGCTTTTGAGATTTAAAAACAAAGTCATACTGTGCGCAAAAAACCAAAGTTTGCTAAGACCATTTAAAAAAAACGCACCGTTTTTCTGAAAAATTCAATTAACTGAAAAAAAATTCCCAAAATTGGACAAGAACTGTCCATATTTCCAAAAACACCGTTTTTTATTTTTGCACATAATTTAGAATCCCAAAAGTTCATTTTCCCACTACGTTGTTTATCTGTAGTCGAACCAATTGACCATCTAATTCCGGTGGACTAAAATAACTCCCTCCCATGTGAATATACACGTAGGTATTCACACGTTGGTATTCACAAATAATCATGTTGATAGACAGTTTACATATTATTTTTCACACTTTTATTTTATAGATCACTCAATTGAATGATAGACAGATACTTTTAATGACAGAAATTTTGACCAAGTGTTTTTCAAAGAAAAGATACACAGAGTATGTTCTTTCGGTAGTAAAAATAAATTATGAAATTTGAGAAAAATACCAACTCAAATATTTTAAATCAAACTCATAATAGCACATTATTGTTTTATTATAATAAAATTTAAAGTCGATATTTTAAATTGACACGTGAAATAAAAATCTGCCATGGTGTGACATCATGTTGGTATAAAATAATAGCTATCATGTGTCAGTTCAATCGAAACAGTTTACTTAATTAGAAAGAGTATAGTCTCGAGAATATTTATGGCAAGAAGAATTGTCATTTCGTCAAATTATACAATTTTTGTCACTTTTTTTAGGAAATCAGCATTTTTGAAGTACTTAGTAATCTACCATAGAGATTAAGATCGTCACATTTTATTTGAATTTAAGTGTACAATTGATTATTTTGTTAGTAGATATCTTGTTCATCATATGTGAAAATGTTTAACATTCATGTCAGCCATCGCCTTTATCTGTTCATAACATAATAATAATAGCTTTTAAATCACATCCTAGACCGCACCGGTACAACAGAGCACATATAAGATTAACAAATTTAAATATGATTCAAAATATTTTCTAAATATTTAAATGTGTGATTACAATCGATTATTGAATTTATTCTCGAAATTTATGATGTGTGAGGTATTTTTCAAACCACCCATTGCGTAAGCGTTAATCTATCATAAATGAGCGTTATATCTCAATTATATACATATTTTGTTGGGGATATTTTATTTAGGGATGCGATGCAAAATTTAAAGGTTATATTGCTAATATTTAATATTTCATAAACCGGTTATCATTAAAAATTGACAATTTACTCATAAAAGGCAGTGCACAAATTCTTAGTTTTTAATCCGTCTCTAGTTTCGCCTTCGGTATCGTGGCAATCTAGTAAATGTTCCACACTCTCCGCGACATCACTTCATCATTTATGCCTCAGAAGTAATCTTTGTTCTTACTTACTAAAAAATCCGATGAATTATTTAAAAAAATAATCAAAAATTTCTACTACTATCCTTTGTAGTAGAAATTTTTGTTTATACTAGAACTATCGTTCTAGATTTCTCTTGATTGTTCGGTCCTATTAGTGTAATTTTCATTTTTCGTAAAATAAAATGTTGTAAATTCTTAGTTTAATAATCAAAATTAAATTTAAAACATAAATATAGAAATGCATCAATGTCAGAACCAAAATTATATTAAAATTGGCTATCGAATTTTAAAAAATACTTTAAAAATATTATTTTATAATAACATAAAAGATTGAAGCGTCAGTGTCAGCGTTCATTGCTTAAAATGTAAACCAATGCATTTATTTATATTTGTAACTTAAACCATCAATAAATTGTTATGATAATATTTATGCATTGCGAATTGTAAATTGATTGACGAAATCATACATCATTATAATAAATACCGATACCAATATACCGAACCGATACTGATCGGATAGACCGCCGCAGCCGACACAAACAAATAAATACTCATGATTTGTACGTGACATGACGTTTTCTTCATGTCAAATTCACATAATGCAACAACAACAAAGTTGTTATGTTTTAATAATGAATGAAGTTCATTGCAATTTGTATTCTTTATTGTTTTTATTTTTATAATTATATATTTCGAATCAAGAATCATCAATATGCATGGTGTCAATAGCATATTTGCCACGATAGAGACCTCTATAATAAAGACTATGGATGTAATGGAATTTGGTATGAAAAAACTTGACATGAAAACGGAAGGCCAATTCCCGAGAAAAGTATTCAAAAGTAAAAAATTAAAATTTATTTTATATATAATTATATTTATTTTATAGATTTATTTTATTTTATTTATTTTATAGTTTTTTCGCAAAAAATTCTTCGACTTGCAATCCGTTTTCATGTCAAAATTGTGTAAACTAAATTTCATTCATAACATTTGGAGAGTTATTTTTTGAGTTATTTGAGCGTGAAAATTGAAAAACTTATAATGTATATGGGTGTAACAGTCAGTGACTGTCAGATCCATTTAATTAATTTATTTTTTTATAAACAGAAAATTTCTCACTGGATGTTCCTAACACAGGGAAGAACAATGCGCCAATATGGAGTTCAGATGTGAACATCGAATTGAGAAACAAAAATTTTTTTTAAGTCGGTTAAAAATATTAAAACATTTTGCCCCCACTTTGGCATCAAACGGCATTAAAAAAATACAAAATTTTTTAATGCCGATGCAATTTTTTGCTATCGCCCCCTTCTTCTGTACAAAGAAAAAGGTGGATTTTTATATACCTCTAAATTAGATCTACATCTACAGTGTAAAGAACTACTAGCATTCAAAGAAGATTCGCAGTAGACAACAAACACTTGTGCACATTAGCCGTCGTGACTCCTTTTTATGGATTGATTGCTAAGTAATAAAGTCATAGGTTAATGAATTTGTACTTATTAGGGTAAATAACTTAATCAAATGTGCGTATACTTGAGATTGTCTGACCCTCAACCTATTGCATTACGATTATTATGTCTATCATAACAAAGAAATAAGTTTTACATGCAAATTATAATTAGCACGTTAACATGTAAATATCAATCAACATCCTTTCAAATAAAACAATTGTTAACGATGTACAGTTATTATACTTATAATAAAATTTAAATGCAACTATCATCTGTGTAATAACGCTACATTACGCTTACAAAACAAAGCATGTTTATGTTTATGATATGTAAGGTCACAACATTGATAACAATGTATTATAATAATGTCTGTGAGTGAATATATAATTTTTTTTATTTTTTATTTAAATATAATTTGTGTTAGTTAGATATCCAATTATTTTATTGACAATATTGAATAGGATATGTCTAAAACAACTATAGACTGTCATAATGTGTAATGCATTTCAAATGTTTAATAACTATTTTACAATTTAAGTTGTTACAATGAAATTTATTTAAATATAATTGGACAATAAGTTTGTAAAATCTTCAAGATGGAAATATCAATTGGCCATAGAATCAACTCATAATACGAAGCAAGCAATGTTTTGTTAAACGATTAGAATATTGGATATTCTGCCAGATACTACAATATTACAATATTCAGCCGGTTACCACATATTTCACAGACAATTTTTTGTAACTAAATTTCGAAATACTCAAGTGTTTTTTGGGGAAAATATTACAAAACGAACAAAATGATTGATTTAACTATAATATATTAAACATATATTAAGCACAAGCAACAAAAACATATAATTTTGATATTTTCACTGCTGATAATAGCAAATTTCCGGATAGGTCCTTCACAGAAGGACCGAGTGCCTAGTTATATATATGAGTGAATTTCTTAATATTCTTAATAAGCATTCATAAAATACTATAAATATCCAGTCTATACAGTTATATATGTATACATGTATAATAATAATATATATTGTTATTACCTAGATGTTTTTATTAGCCAAATTTGGGCTAAAATTGTGGAGAACACAAACAAACATTTGTTGCAAAAAAATTAACATTTTTAGTATTTGAATTTATCATAAATTTTTTATAGTTTAAAGCTTGGGTCAAGGATCCATTCGACCTAATGGACCGCTTTTGCTCATACACAAACTCAAACTAACTTTTTATATTAAGAATACGTTACCAAAATTTCAATTTTTTGTTTGTGAGTCATTGTGATGACGGACTGTCGGAAATGGAATAATTAGGTGTTTCTATGAACAATTTTACCAAAATTTTGTTTGTGAGGTCAATATAAGGTAGCGTTACAAACTTTAGACTAAATTTAATATACTCTGACATATATTATGTATGTGGCGTATAAAAAGAAGTTCGTGTTTATAGCTAACTATATTTATCGTCTTCTCTGTACAACAAAGCAATCAATTTAAAACTTTAAAACAATATAAGTATATGAAACACGGGTCGGTTCTCATTTAAGATGTAATTTATTTTATGATCAGATTATAATTAAATACGTTTTATATAAACGATATCGACATACTTAGTACGTAATTAATTATTTTCGTGCACATTTTTAAATTAATTAATTATTCTTTTAAAAATCACTATCGACATTTATTTAAAACATTACCAAACGATTGTATCATGAAGCTATCAATTTTTATTATTACTGCATCACCACCAACGTTACTTTAATTTCCATGAATAGTTTTTATCATTTTTTAATGGTGTTCGTTTTTACTTCCTGATGCAAGTACATGGTGATTGAGATATAAAATGTTTGTCCTTTGTCCTCTTCAATAGAATTTCCAGCTTGATTGTATTTTATATTATTAATGCTTACTCAAAAGAATGTTAATCATTTCAATACTAAAAATTGAAGACACAAGCAATTTCAATTTGAAATTTTAAACCTTCTGATAAATTCAGTTAGGTGGTGTTGGGTAATCAGCTGAATTTACGAATTTTGAATTTTTGTGATTTTGAAGTTTAAGGGTGCCTTGAGTAATTTTATATATTTTTTACATTTTTCTATGAGTTCGTGTAGTTGGGAAAAAAATTTATTATCCTTCTCTTTGAATATCTGCCCAGGATCATTAATTGAAATATAAACGAGCAATATAATTCAAATTGGCAATTAATAAACTTTGATATGTTGACCATTAATAAACATTGATATGTTGACAATTAATAAGTTTGATATGTGTGTTTTTTTGTTATGTGATGGTAAGTCAAATGCGAGCTTAGGTCGGCCAAAGTCAAACATGGACATCTCCGACCAAAATAATCCGCCTCAAAAACAAACGGGTTAAAATAATAACTCGAATAAATAAAATATTAATTGATATTGGACGAGGAATGATGAAATTCCCTGGGTAGTATAATCACTGGTAGAATGTTAAGGCCAAAAAACACGCAGAGGCGTACTAACTGGATTCCAAATATCACTTGAGAAGTTTAAACACATGTTGAAAATTAGATATAAAAAGCACGCAGGCGACTAGATTAAACCGGCCGAGATACTTTGAACTTGTCCCGTAAAATGTTTATTTATGAAAAATGAAACAGTTAAAAAATAGATGTGGGTGACTTTTAGGGTTTATAGTTGATGCTTTTCTAAATTTGGTAAAAACGCTTGCCCCTATTGGCTCGAGAGCCATATAAAAGTCCTTTGGATCCGATAAATTAACAATTTTGATGTGCGTATAGTATTACTATAGTATGTTACTCCCTGTTGGTGTTTTCGAGCACCCTCTTACTTTATAGGATATATGAATCAAATTTATATTTAATAGAAGGTTGAGAGTGGAATAAAAGTGTCCAACGTCGACGTCGTTGTTCGGTACCGGGCGTTCTATACATTTATAGACATATATATATTCTATAGACTTCAATGCATGATGGCAAGAAGCTAAAGTTGGTTGACGCTAGACAATTTTATTACGTTCGTCGATATATTTCTTTTGATATAAATTTGGTTAGCATGTATCTTATAAAGCTCAAAAACGTTAGGCGAAGATTAAACATACATGCGAGCAATATTGAACAATTTCAGAAGTCAACCCTTAGGTCTATAATAATACGCACACACTAAAAATGTTATTATTAGGAGCAGAACTTTGAATATTGGTGGCTGTTAGGTCATATTACTGATTGTTTAAACATACCACAAATGTACCTGTTACAGTTTGTTTAAAATTCAATTTATATCTCAGAATATTATATCTACCACTTCAAATGAGTTTATATTTTCGCCAATAATTCATACTATAATTGGGTTACTTCGTAAAGACAGCTCGAATCACACACGGAGACTTTCAAACTAAACCATTCAGACAATTAATTACTACACCTAACACACTTTACAGATTCTATCTACCTACTATTTTATTAATGGAACATTCAACGAGTCTTAATTAGTTAATTAATAATTTTTTTTTATTAATTTAAAATCAATTAAATTTTATTAATAAAATAGACAGAGAGAATGATTTTAAAAATCAATATCTATTCAATTCAGTTTTATTGATTTAAATCAATACCTACAGAGAGGTTTAAAAATCAATTCAATTTTATAATCAAATTTATTATAAATATTTTAAAATGCCATCTGGCATTTTTATTCTTTATGTTTAGTCATTTTTTAATTATTATTATTCTTTCATTTTTATTAATTTATTCTCCGGATTTTAAAATAATTTACATTAAAATAATCATTTTCAAACTTTCTTTTACAGTACCAATTTTGTATTTTGGAATAATATAAAAAAAAACCCAAGGTAAAAAGATCTTAGGAAACATAAAAAAGCTGCAAATGTGTCAAGAATTTGATGCTTCTCCAAAAACGAAATTTTGCTTTGTATCAGTAACGTAATTTATGTTCGGCAGTTTTATAGAGACAACAGAAAAATAGAGATACAAATTAACTAATAGAAAATTTTGAATATTTGAAAGTATTCGAGGGAAAAGATTGTATTTAGAGTACTCTTAAAATTTTGAAAGCGATTTTATTTTTCATCAATTTAACGGAAAAATTAATTTGAATCCTCCAGTTGCAAGAGAATGAAAATTTAAAGCATACAAATGTTCCATTATGTTGAAGATGGAAACGCTAAAATGTAGGGTTTTAGAAGTAATATTGTTCACGATTGAAAAAGCTTTACAATGACCATCTTAAAATTGTAAAAAAAAGTATCTTCAAAATAGTGAATAAAATTCCTCGTTTCAAATATCGCGTTTTATGCAGTTCGCAAAAAAAAGAATTTGTCGTTTGGTATTCTACTCCCTTTCAATTAGACTAATAAAAATAACATATCCGTCAATTTTATGCTTTTTAACTTAACCGTAAAAACCAACGTACAACTAACGAGAATTTACGCAGCGGTCAAACTTCTTAAACAAATAATAATTATGCAAACAAAAATCTCTAGATTGGTATAAATGACATGCACTGACAGGCCCCTGGTCTATTTCCTCCTCTGTCACTTAAACGAGAATTTTCAATTGCATAAGTATGAAACTGATTATCATATTATTTAATATAGATTTTCTTACAAAAATTGAAATCTAATTTTCAGCTTGCCTGTGGATGTGTAACAATTGAACCATTAAAAATAAGCAAAATCTTGAGTCGTTCTCAAGTGATGAGCTTACATATTTACATATATGCAATTATTAATACCGATTTATATCTATAAGAATTTTTTTATGGTAGTCCTCTATGCATATCCGTACCATACATAGTACGTGAAGAACCATGCACAGTACGAACATGAATTTGAAGTTAGTTTTAAAAGTTTTAAAACATAACCAAAACAGAAACGAATGAAAACATTTTGATACACGGTCCCTATATCTGGACTTTTTAGTTTAAATATACGACTGCCACTACACCAACATTCTGAAATGATTAACTATCTTTTCTTCTCCTTTTAAATACGAATAAATAATTTTATATCCGCAGAGAATTTAAGAAAGGATTAAGTGATTTCATTCGTTCACAATCCAATGTATTTGAAATCGAACATAATATAGACAAACATTTAAATAATTAAAGTTTGTACTTAAATAAAATGAAATAAAAAGTAAATTAGTTTTAACTTTCTTTAACGTTATTCACCACTTAGTTATATAATAAATAAATCACAAAAATTAATGCGATTTAACCATAATTGGACTTGATATTAAATTGATTTTACAGTCGAACCATTTTATATTTATTAAATATTCATTTATTAAAAATTAATTACAATCACTTTATTTAATCAACAGCTGCACTCAACTCAATCAGTGTAATCTTTTATATTTTATTTTAAATCTATGTACGTATATATATATATCTATCTATACATATATATGTAATATAGATTTTTATTTTATTATAAAAACAACTATTTGTGGTCTGATTTCCCACGCAAAGTCTATTAATAACAACATTTCATGCGTAAAGTATGGACATAAATGTTTTATTACACGGATAATAAAATCATACTTGTAATAAAATTTGAAATCATTGCAAAAAAAATCTGTATATTGAACTTAGAGCGTTTGATTGAAAAGAAAATTTTGTATTCGATTCTCTTTTCATATTTACGTATTAGGCATATTTTAAATATGATAAGCTGCCGAGCGTAATTTTGGTAACGGTATCTTTAAATAGTCAGAGCCACAAACTGTATATTGATAAAATAAAATACTTCTGATATCAATAGATACGTATAACTCGGAAGTAAGATAATGAATAACAATCGTTGTCATGACTATAAAAAATATAATTGAAAATACATGAAAATGCCCTAAGAGCAATTCTATAAAAGCGTAACAAAATAAGCTGTTACTTGCCATTAAAGGTCTTTTATATTTGGCATGAGTGGTTGTTAACAATTGGACCATTTGATACATCTTTATATTATAGTTTCCCATTGAAAACAATATTTTTACCCACTTAATCCTTGTTGGCATTGATATTATCCAGAGACTTTACTAAAGATGATCAAATGGATCGCCACTATGTAACAGGATTCGATTTTATAAAACCTTCTTCTTGAAACATAGACCCTTTGAAGAACCTTGATGCAAAATAACACCTTCAGAAATATTGATATTAAAGGTGAAAAAAGCGGGTCTCGTATATAGATGTATGTTTCTTTTAGCTTGGCATATACAAAAAACTCGGAAAATTAGGTTAATCGAGAAATTCATTTTAGGAGGATGGGATGGGTATGATGAAAGATGGAATATGAATTGATTATGTGAATTTTGAATTTCGATATAGCTTCACGATTCAAGATCATTAGAACCCAAATTTTCGGAGTCTGTGTACTCGTGAATGTGCGTTGTTTTTTTTTCGTGTCGATTATCGAATCGTCAAGCCGTTTGTTGAGGATAAAAAACTATACAAAAAATACAAAAAAAAACTCATATTTATAATAAATCATAATTTTTGTCTTTATTCTCCTCATTGGGAAGTTCGTCATCTGAACCTTACGGATCGCACCTACACCAATTTTTTTAAATAGAATGTTATATACTTTTTTGAAAATTCGGATTTTGAACGATGTGAAGGTAACTAATAGGCTGAATTGTTTATATACTTGACTTGTGAGTATCAATGTTTCAAAAATTCTAATAACAAGGGTTCATAAAAACAGTTATAAATACATAATATAATAAAAATATATATTTTATCAAATCGTAATTCTATATGTGTTTACTAGCTAAATTTCAGCTAAAATTGTAGAGATTACAAATATTTTACGTATAAATGATTGAAACAAAGGTTGTTTTAAAAAACAAACATTTTTTGAAAATGAATCTTTTATGGTTCGAAAGTCTTGTAATCCAATCCAATCAACCATTCGATCCATCGGACCGATTTTACTGATTTACGATCTGGATCTTAATTGTTAGGTCTAGAAAAATTTTAGCTACCTACCTCGTTTCGTTTTTAAGTTATCTTGATGACAGACGGATATACGAAAATGACCAAATTAAATGATTCTATAAACTACCAATACCAACATTTTATATGTGTGGACAATATTTTTTGGCGTTACAAAGTTTAGGATAAATTTAATACATTAACTTATTCTATATATGGTCAAAATTAAATTTTCGTCTGAATTTTTTTTATAAATTGATCATTTTTAGCATCTGAGGAAACAATCAAAGACATTTTTTATACATATTTTTTGTAAATAAAAAGTAGAGATTAGCTAAATATTTATTATAGGATTATTATTTCAAAAACTTGTTGAGCGAAGATCTCAACTTTAAAGCCTTTCCTTTACTTTGTTCAAGGAAATAAAAAAAAGCTCAATAAATTCAATAAAATATTGATGTTTAAAATATAAATATCAATAATAAAAAAATAAATGTGTGAATGAATGAAACGTGTGGGTGCTCAAAAGAATTTACAAATCATTTAATTTATTTATTAAAAAATTGTAGGTAGAACTCGTAGGGTGTTCGCCGTAAGCCAGCTCATGTTTCATTCAAATAATACTTACAATAAAGATATAATTCATCTGTTCATCTTAAAATAGACATATGGCAAATATGGTTTAAAAAAAAACAAAATTTAATGATTTTTTTTTATGTGCATAAGTAAAAACTAGTGTTAAAAGTTTGTCATCTGATGCTTTTTACAAGCAAACACACGGAACACAGATGTAATTTGTTACTTTTTTGGATGATTCGGTATATGAATGAGTACCTAATGTTTTATGTTCATTTTGTCTGATTACAACCATTGAAATACGAGTCAATTTTTTTTTTTATTGTAAAAAATAATTTATTTTATGTGCGGAAATAAAAACCGCGGTACATTACATAAGAGTGGATTATTATTATCCACTTTTTATCGTTTAGTATACTCAAAAAAACAAAAAAAGCGACACTTTAACCTATTTTCATTTTTTTTACCTATTAAAAAAAAAACTAAATACTCGGTTGTTATGTTCTGGTGAATTTTTAACCAGATTTAATTTTGTTTATCAATCTTAAATATTCATATTAAACTAATGATCCGCGAGAGCGTTGAAAATGACACAATTATTTCAAGTCGATTAATTCATGTTGGAATTGAATGTTTATTAGCAGTCATACATTGTTATGAAAGTCAGTAGGCTCCAAAAGGATGGACGGGCGGGATATAAATTTCTGCTGAGGATCCATGTGATCTCTATCGAAGGCAATCAAATGTCATATTCAGCTGACAATTATTCCACTCGTAAATATTCTGCTGACAATTTTTTTTAATTTACTACATTATTGAAACTATCTCTATAATTAATTTCAAGCGACCTGAAATATCTTTTATTATTTCTCCGCTTTGTAATTAGTCCACCTTGGGTGTGCCTGCTGAACTGCTATTCGATTATCAACTTCATGTAAACTTTCAATAAATCAATAAATCGAAAATTGATCGGCCTGAAATCACAATGAAAAATATAACGCTACCTCCAGGATCATAAGAAAATTAGTGATTTTATAATTTTAAGTAAATGTAGAAGATTCAGGTCGTTGTGTTATTTGGTTTAACGTTGATACTTGTTTTCAATTTGTAAATATTTCTATGTATGTATGTATAAAAATTGTAATCTTCTATATAAGTATATTTTGACATTGATTTCGGTATACCAAGAGATACAAAAAACGATCCATATATGAAACATATGATAGTAAATTGAGCGTACAGTTGGTAACGCTAGAATTTAATGAAAGTACTGACAAAACTTTTGTTTAAGAGTTCGTCTTTATATAATCAATAAATTAGACGTCATTAAAATAACTCAAAAACAAAAATTTCTATCGATATGAAATTTTGACGGCGTAATCTACGCCTATAAAGTGAGTAAATTCTTTTTACCGTAATGTTCGATTCTCATCGTTAATTATCTTTTTGCATTATTTACTATACAAGTAATTATGAAAGTATATTTTTGCATACGAGTTATACACATTAACAATTTCAGGTTAAAATTGTTATTACGGCAATGAAAAGAAAATAATTGACAACGAAAATTATAACTTTAGGTTGTTATTGTTTCACAACAAATTAGTCAAAAACTACTTTGTATCTGCGTATGCATATAATGATGAATGAACGTCTTGTAACTATAACTTTGATCACACATTTAATGATTTATTATTTAAAATTTGAGGATTTACTAAAATATTTCTTTTAAGTTAGTTCTTAATTAATCTTAATTGAAAGTGTAAAATAAATTTTAATTTTATTACGTTTGAACCAATCTAAAGACAGTATTATATATATATATTTTTCTCTGCGATTTCATTAAAATTATTTTTATTTTTTGCTGAAACGTATTTATGCAATTTGCAAATTCATGATATTGTTTATTACAATAAAAAAGCCATAATGCAAATAAATAATTACCTTTTCTGTCGAATGGTAACTCCTGACAGGATTCACTTACAACACTACACATATACACTGCACCCCCACGAACAACACCTGGTTGTGTCGTTTCAGCTTCTGGTGCACCCACGATAACCCTAAAACAGAAATAAAATTTAATTACACAAAAATTAAAAAACTATTTAATCAATTTTTCTAGAAAAATTTAAAAACCATTAATATTTTTCATTTTATTTGCCATTTTTAATAATTAAAAGAGTATAACAGTATGTACGAATTTTTGTTGTCTATGAGAAAAAATTGCTGTAAAATTAATTGGGAATCCGAGGGTATCTTTAGGAGTGACTTTATTTTGTTATACAAAAATGTAATAATAAACAAAAATACAACGTCCTTGTTTTAAATTAAACACTTCTCAAATCTCGACAACGAAATACTCTTAATAGCATTAAGTTTTTAATTTATCCCTTATATTTGATCTCATCTATATTCTACTGTATGACCCAAGTTGAAGAAATCATTTTGTGATTCTCTTTGTTTCATGATTCTCATTAGCTAAGCATTACTAGGTTAACTGGTTCTGATTTAGATAAAAAATGGAAAGATCTTTTTAATAAAAAGCAGGAGTTTTAGAATAAGTACAATTATTCAAATTGTCGTATCTGGGATGTTGTTTTAGTGGGATCTTTGGAAGAGAGAATCAGGGTGATCAGCACTATTTTGAAATAGGTACTTTGAAAATAGTTAATAATACTTAGATACTTTCGGAGAAAATTCATTTAAGAATGGTCGAAATATTTACAGATTGCTAAAATGGATTTTTCGAAACAATAATTAAAAATTGCAAATTTATAGTTGAGTAACGAGGTAAGACATTGAAGGTCAAATTAGATAAAAATCAAATTGAAAACATCGTATAGCACAAATATTCGACAACAGATAGCTATCTTGCTTGCTTGCGTACCACGAAAATTATTTATATCTCATAAAGTAATAATAAATACATTTTTATTAATGCGATCTTTTTGTAATATTATTTATAACTAAATATGATTAATATCCATCCATCTCTTTATATTCTTTGTGCTTAATAAGAGCAGCAAAGAAGGTTGGGCAAGAATACAACTTCCTGTCTGATTATTATTTTAACGAACAAAAAAAAACAACCTTTAACTAATGCTTTATACTTATAGTCAAACAACTGTTTTAACCAAAGGTGTATGCTCCAAATAATTGTAATTTTTAACTTCCATAGTAATTAGATTTTTTTAATTTTCTCCTTATTCAAGGTTTTCGGTTTTATACTAATAATTGTTATGAATCATCAATAGTTTTTTGATATCATTTCAAGTTAATATACAAATCTTGGCAACATTTGCTAGCAAAAATGATTTAAAGCCAATTATTCTCTTTATGGAGTACTAAGTTAAGAAAATCCTAAAGGTTTTGTAATTATGAGTTTGTCAGTTTATTATGTGGTTTACATTAATATGGTGATGTAGGGTAAGTGAGCGAAGCTGGTAAAGTGCGAGGGCATCTTTTTCTGGCAACTGTTTAGATTAGAGACGAGAAACTAACAGTCCTCAGAATTTACTTTGAATTTACTTGATCAACTCTGAATTGTGAATCCGTTATTCTATCTATTACCACACAAATTTTAGATGTTCTATTTACAAAAATTAAAATTTTTATTTTTTTTTTCAAAAATGTTTCTATACCTTCGGTTTTCTCAAAGATAAACACCATCTATCTAGACAAATTTGGAAACATGAACAATATCTCAAAATAATATTGCACCAAATCATTAGAGGAATTTGTGTGTAAGTCTCTTAGTATCTTGTTTTAATCGTCGAATTTTTGTTTGTTTGCTTTACTATAATCATCCAAATTAATTCTTAATAAAAAAATAAATAAATAATAAAAAAACAAACAAAAACTAATTAAATTTTAGGTTATTATTTGGATAATATCACAATAATTTTAGTGAAAAGCACATTACAAACATTAAATCTAATCTAGTTCATAATTCTCACGTCTTACGAAAATCAGAAAAAAGATCTCTTTCAAAGCTTTTATTTCTAAACTCCTTCGAAAATCAGACAAAAGACTTCAAAATTTTAACTTCTTACGAAATTGTAAAAAACACTACCTAAAGAGCTTTGGATTAAAAGAATATTGCGACGTCATTATGTGACATCATAACAGAAGATATCATATGGACTTCTTTTTGAATTCGTTCCGACTTGTGATTCATATTTCAAAAATTTTAAATTACAATTTCAACACAATCAATATAAAACCTAATTTTATTAAAAATTTTAATTTTGGACATTCCATAACTTTGCATAATTGTCATAAGCGGTAACAGTTTATCGTTACTCAAATAAAACTAAATACATAATAATAAAATTTTGTTAAACATTAATTTTGTACCTTCATACAAAATTTGATATTAATGCCGTGTATACAAAATTTTATAAATTACATACAATAATAGAAGTGATTTGATGAATTCTGTATTAAATTAGTATAATAATATTTTTATGATTATTTGATGAGTCTGATACATCCATAATAAATAAATAAATATTATTATTATTATTATTAATAATATCATAAATTCAGTAGCGCTGTAGGGTATCATGTTGCTTAGCTTATTGATGTGATACCGTGTTAGATAGATATTGTATTGTGCATAGTGGGTTTTACTTTCATCGTGCGTGCGTGCATGCATGAAACGAGCGTTAGATAGATACTGTTTTTTAGATACCTATAACATTAACTTAATGTTATTAGTTAGATACTAATAGATACAGGTATACAACATACCTACCTATATAATATGTAAGCTGTAAACTAACTACACGGTGTGATAACTTTATTAGATATCAAATCGATAGATATTAAAATTGTAATAAATTTTAACAGCAATCATATTTTTATTTGTAATCATAATAGAAAAATTAATATTAGGTAATCAAGTATTATACAATTACAATTTATGGGTTAGGGAAGCTGTGAGCTGGAGCCCAGTGATTTAGAGCAACAAAAAGTTTTAAAAAAAGCAAAATATTTATTATATCAAAAAGTAAACGTACTATATTTAAAAAAAAAAAAATCAATAAATACGTGTATCAATACACTAGCAGTCATAACATCGGAACCACCATATCAAATTAGTTTTAAGATCGTAAGAAAATATGAAAAGTTGAGTATATCTCTCCATTGGCCTTCCATCAATCAAATATGATTACTAGACTTATTAAAATTCAACTCACATGGTCATATGTATTATTGCAATTAAAATAAAAAATATTAAAATATTGTCAGTTTAATGATATAGTAGTTAAGCGCTGGTAATTTGTTTGCTAAGTTTAAAATTAAGGAACCCTTATTGTTCAAAAATATAGTTGTGGTACTCCAATCTTCCTCTTTGTGTTGTTGACAAAGTAATACGTCAAACAAAGTATAAAAAGGATTATAATTAGACCACTTGCAACTAGTTTTTCATCTTATATTTACCAAATATGGGGTGACTGCAATTTTTTCCACGACAGTATATTTGTTGGGTACAAATCGGAAATAGTCTCATACAAGACTAATAAAGTTGTTTCCTCTGAAAGGTTGTTCAAAAAATTTACTAGATTACACTACCTCAGGGGGGGTTGGTGGTGTTGTGGTTTATTAGTGTTCTAATTTACCAATTAACAAAAATTTTGTATTAACGATTAAAATAGCGATTTAATTATAATAAAATATTTGAATTTACTCTTAACGTCATGTCAAAATAGATCTAGCTCTTCAAAGTAGAAAGTATATTTCAAAATAAAAATTGGACCAACACGAACTGGGGAATTCAGGTTTATAAAAATTGTCGTTTTAAATAAACAATCGAATGTCTCAGAAACTATTTTTTTTATCAGAATCCAAGCTTTGGCCATTTATTGAAATTATATAGAAGGCATATTTTCTGAAATTATTTAAACTTTCAATCAATAATTGCAAAACTTTATTCTTATTTAGAAAACTTACGAACCAATTTTTGTTTTGCGAATGCCATTTTGTAGGTTTTTTATAACGCCTAAAAGTTTTGTATGAATCTGGTCAAGAAGAATTCGAAATTGAACTTAAATATGCTTAAAAATTGGTGCTTCAAAATTGAATAAGGTGCTCTTTTTTATTAAGACTGCTTCCGAGAAATCACGCTGGCATAACAATGTTAAAAAATAATATTTATAATATAATGAAAGTATCAGAATTTAATGATTTTTAGGTTCTTTTATGGCGTCTAGATAAAAAATCAATTTAATCAAAATTACAATACAAATTAACTGCAATGAATCACTGCTAAAAAAAGTGTCAGTGACATCTTAAAGTAACAGAAAAAACTACAGCAAAATGAAATCAGAATAAACTGCTTTTTTGTAGGTGATGCAAAATTAAATGAACCTGAACTTCCCAGTTCGAGGTGGTCAGATTTTTTTTTTGAAAAATCCATTCTACTATTTAAAAGTTTTATTTTCGCATGAACTTAATAGTATAATCAAATTCTTTAATTTAATTGCTTAATATGTACATAAACGTACATTCCGAGAAAATAAATAGCATTATGACTTCTGGAAGAATTCCTAAAGATTTCGTATTATTGATTTTCGCGTTAGAATTATCATCAAAAAGAATTACGAAAATAAGAATGCTTTAAGAATTCTTTTTCTGACTACTAAAATAAATTCCTTTATTAGGCTAATAAAATAAATAAAATATTTTTTTAAACAAATTTAAATACACACACACTTGCACTAGACTTACAGGAATACACTTGCACTAGACTTACAGAATTACATGGCAACTACAATGGGATGCCGCAGGGAACGGTAGGTGTACGCAACACCTCATACCTCGGATCGACACTTGGCTTAGCCGGAATCACGGCGAGGTCAATAACTATCTTGCACAGATGTTGTCAGGACACGGGTGCTTTCGAGAGTATCTACACCGCTTTTAGTACGATGATTTTTCGGAATGCCTGGCCTGTCCAACTCTTCACGCTGTCAAAGGATCCTGAACCAGAGAATGCAACCAGATATACTAGTGGAAGCAATGTTATGATCAGAGGCTACCTGGAACGCTACCAACACGTTTGAAACTGAAGTCCTCGCAAACTTGCGTTCCATCCAAAGAGGAAAATCACAGAAGATAGAAGGAAGGAAGATAACACCTTAGCCACCAGAAGGAAGAGCAATAGCTAGATCCTCCCCCAACGAAGTAATACCTGACGGCGGTTTCCTTGGGGGGCAAGAGGATATAAGAAAAGGGCTTTAGGGTTAAATGAGTATGAGCGCTAGCGTTGAGTTTTAGATGACGCTGCGTCGAATCTTCACATATCCAGGCAATATGCTTGGAATCCGTAAAAAGGGTTCTCCCCTCTTAAAAAAAAAAAACACATATACATGGATATAAACAGGCACTGACGCTCACACATACACAGTTAATTGATAAAACCACTGAAATTGGACTGAGGGATCTTAAAAAAACTTATACGACTACAGTTCGTCATTTTCTAATTAGAGTAAACGAAAGTAAAAAATATTATTTCTATCCGATCGAAATCTTTAGATTATATATACATCGATAGAAAACTTAAATGCTTCACTTAAAAATTGCTTATAACAAGAATATCGGTGATTTTAAGTAAAAAAAGGAATATTTTTATAAATTTCAAAGGTAACACCATATCATAATTCAATTTTTCTGAAACGTTTTGTATAAAATGAAGTAAATATTAAATAATGGAAAGAAACTCAAGTTTTATCCATTAATAATTAATTATGATCAGACAAACAAAGTAAAGTGACAAAAGTCACAGCATGTGGTTGGTTAGTTGGGTAACTAACAGGCTCTTCTTAATAAATGCATAAAATTAATTTTATTTTTCTTTTTGCATACACACACCAAATAAAGGTTTTTAAATGCATTCAATAAGTTTTGATAGCAAACAAAACATATAATTTTGTGAACGTTTATTGAATTGATAATGTAAGAAGTACTCACTCGTAGTGTGTGTGTAATGCAATATAATGGGAAAAGAAAGTTGTTTATTAAATTGAATTAATATTGTAACTAAAAACCCACACACAAGTTTCCATAAATGAAAAAAAAAAAAAGGTTCATTTCATTAAAATATAGAAAATGTTATGATTATATTATGTAGGCATAGATAGGAACTGTTGTTCTATAGCGATGCTATGTGATATGATGTGATGTGAGCGAAGACGCGGACGCTCGCTACTATTTAAAAAGAATTTTAAATATGTGTGTTGTAAACTAGAGCTGTTATGGAAATTTACTACATTTAAATGAAATCATCTAATATTGATTGATCCACTTATATGCACTGTATTTTAATAATAAGTGACGATTGATAACAACTAACTTCAATATAACTACTAGCTTTGTCAGCTAACACCTCACTCGGAAATAAGCAAAAAACCATAACTTCCTTGATTACACAAAATACAGGAAACTGGAGTTTACTTCAAATGAAAACATACATTTTTAATACTTGACCTTTACATTTTATTTTCAACCGATTGTAAAACTCTTAGCTTGTATACAAAAGTTGATATTTTTAAAGACCTTCCAAAATGCGAAGGGATTTCCAAAAAAAAAAAACAGTTTCCTCTCTTGTTCCCTCATTATTTTAAATTGACTGTAAAAAACTACATCACCCAAGCTTACATGGAATAATGTTGGTATTGTTGGAGATTTTCGCCACCATAAGAGGTGGGAATGCAATACAAAAATTGCTTTTTACCCACTTTACTATGTTATTTCATTTCACATCGATTGCAAAAAATGCATCTTTCTGTATGTATAGAAAAAAGTCGGTATTTTTAAGACTTTCCTCAAGGGGCGAAATTTTTCCAAAAATTTTGGAATAAGTTTCTTGCTAGTATAAACACTTCTACAAAATTTCATCAAAATCGAACAAATCGCATGTTTCTATTTCTAGTACGTACAGAGAAAAGTTTGTATTTTTGTTGATTTTCCCCGATGGGGTGGAAGTAAAATTTTTCAAAAGTTACACAGTTAATTTTCTGAGTAGTAAAGACATATTTAGTCTGTCAAATTTATTAAAAATCGGACATCCCGTTCGAAAGTAACAGCAGAACAAACATAGATAGAATAATCAGACAAACAAAATGTATAATAGTCTAGTTATACCATAGGCCGCACTACTTTCGGTGTGTTGCAGCAAATCTAATGAGTGGATGAAAAACTTTTTTACATAACAATTTGTTTACAAGTCAATCATTTTTTGTATTTCAGCTTTTCGTTTGCCTCGAACCTTTTTAAAGGTAGTTTAAGAATCTATCAAATCCATTGTTCGGTTTTGAAGCAAGGATTTGATCTTTTTAAGAGTTTCCGCATATATAAATGTAGTATCAAACGCAAACGTATACAACCGACGACACCTGTAGCGCTGTGGGACGCAGTCGGTTATAAACCGTACTGTGCTATAATCGACGTTTGATCAACGAAAATTAAAAGTCCACGCTACGTAGTTCAACGATAATGTGTAAGTTTATAGCGTTAGTACGAATGTATAAAGACATATTACTCTCAAATTTGAATTGATTTTGAAAGTGTAAAGGGAGGAGGCTAAGGCCTTCCTTACGTCATCTTGCCGATTCCCTTGGATACGCTTTAAAAGATTTGAATCACAAATACGTTTATTTTTAAAAGTTAATATTAAAATATCAAAGGGACGCTAAAACACTCCTTCTAGCTGTAAATACTTAAACGACTTGCCGACTTTCGTTTCTTTTTTTAGGTAACCAAACAGCTTTCATTCAAAGTCAATAAATATTTAAATACGATGGAAAATTTAAAATTATCTTTTTCGCCAACCGTGATGTTTCTAAGGTACACTTTTACCAAAACATTTTGATGTATTAAAATCGTTAAACTATGTTTAATATATCCTCAAATATATTGTATATACAAGTTGAATAAAATGTGCATATATTTAAAATGAAATTTATTTTTAGTTTTAATTATAATACAAATTCTTCTTTTTGTATAGTTTATCTACATCTTCCTGTATTGCCATCACGACACATACCTGGCTTATATACATCCTGGTTTACACTTCTTTGGGCATGGCCAATAGGATCACTACCCCAATCTTTGCCACATGGAACATAACAATGTTTTGTACAAGCATCATACAACACACTCATCATATCTCAGATATTCGAAAAAATGTAAAGTCAAAGACATGGATTAAAAAAAAATTGGACAGGTGGACAAATTACAGCAATAAATCCCGTAAAAAGCTATCCAAATGGCATAGAGCGCATTATCGACCAATTATATTTCGACTCATTAATTCAAAAATATTGCTTAAATTTACTAAATTTATCTTATAATCATGATGCATGTATAATCAGAACGAATCACGCAATAAACGAAAACTTATTTTCATCACTAGGAATTCTAATCAAAAAATTCCTTTTTATTGTACTAACTGTCAAGTTAGCATTACGAGGGGTTTTCTAAAAGAAAAAATTCGATTTTCATTTATATAACGATAATTTTACGGTAATGAGGCGGCAATTAATCTTATATTCAAAATTGAAATTTACCCATTTTTGCTGGTTGGAAATACTATCTTGAGTATCAAATGAGGTTTCAAATAAAAATTAAAATATATTCAACTATTGTTTTGTCACTTTTCGATTACGGTAAAAATCAGCAATTACTTCTGCAGTGATTCTTGTATTCTGAGATCGCTTTTCCCTTTTTCCAGACTTTTTTTGACTGTCAAGTTAACATTACCACGGGTTATTTTTAAAAGAACAAAAGCGGTAATCTTTTCCATTTAAGGGTAATTTTACGGGAATTTAGCGCAATTAATCCACAATTTCAAATTGAAATATTTCGATATGGCAGTGCTAACTTGATGTGTATAATGTAATAAACATTTAACTATAATGAGTTAATTTAATATATTAATAAACGTCATTAATTACAAGTGAAGATAACAACAGTGTTTATTATTTGGATAGACAACAAATGGTTGAATATCAATTTTTGAAATCTTTCTAATCATACGCATTCGTTAAATACTCTAAATATACAGTTCATATAGAAATTTATAGAAAAGCATAAGAATATTTAAGCTCTTTCAGAGATTTCTAAAAAAGAAAAAAAGGAAACTTCAGCTTTTGCAAATCACCTGAAAATTAAAACTCTATTAAATGACCCAATGAACCTTTTCCGTCGACATTTTTTAAGTCTTTATAATTTAAGTTTTTGTGTTATTTATGAATTTTTAATATTATATAATGACACAAAATATTTATTATTGATTTTAACTGTGTAGGTCCTAAGATTATATAATTTAACATTTAAAATAGTGTCGTTGGTATGATATATAAATACATTGGTTTTAAAAATGATGCTGTCAACATTGTAACGTAAAATTATATAAAAAATTATTAATTATTAGTAGTTGTTCTGCTAAATATTAAAATTCCTTATCATCATGAAATTCTACAAATTACCGCTTTTTACAATTAACCTTTATAAAAGTTTTATATTTTGAATTTTGTTTGATCTACAATATTAAGTCATATAAAAGATACATAATATAATCGCGTATCTATCGCGTATTTACTATCAAATTAGTACCTGGGAGAATAATTATGATTGGCCAAGGCATACTGATGATAACTACTTTGTAGCCGAAACACGTGTATATATATAATACAAGAAACACGTCAACCTTGCCTATCACAAAAAATTCGAGCATCCACTTTTACAAAGATAGGAAATTTTTTGTCTTCACAATATATTTCAAATAAGCTTTCCAAAAACAAAGTTTTGATCGCGACAGAGCTAGTAAATCGAATATTGAAATTTTAATTGTGAATATTTATAAAATTTAGGCATATAAAAGTCATTTATAAATAAGTGTTATCAAATTTTCAACAATAAAATATTAATTTTCTTAGGAGGGTCCTTGGAAATTCAAATTGTATTTAAATTCTTTGAACTCATTTTGCCTAATATAAATCTTATTAAATAATTAATGTAAATTTTTACGATACTTTAATAAAAATATGAAGTCAGTATTTTCGTAACTGAAGATGATGTTATCCGTAAATGAAGTAATAAAATATTTTTAAAAAATTTGCACTAACGATTTTAAAAGTGTAAATCATTTTTATGAGCTTAGTTATGTATATGGTAACTTCATTGGTTGGTATCCTGGTGAGAGGAACTTAAGTAAATAAAAAATAAATTTTAATCTTCACTTGTAAATAAACAAATAAACAATATTCAATAAAGGTAAAATTTATGATATATCTGTGTTATAAATACTAAATACTTATTTATACAAATAAATATTAGCATACTTATAAATGAATAGGTATGTACTTTGGATACCTGTAATAATATTTCATTTTTATTCAGTCATTGTTATTTGAAGGATGTTAATCCTTTTGTCCTATATTTATTTTATATTACACATAATTATATTATTAAAATTGTTTTAATATAACTGAGTTATGTTTTTAATAGATATTAAAGGCAATCTCTAATGTCATTTTATTTTTTTTCAAGCACAAATAATTCAAAAAATAATTATCTAAATGTAATAAAATTTGGTATACACAATTTTGAAAAGAAAACGGAGTGGAACAGTTTTTAGGAAATATTTTAAATATAAAATAAAATTTTAATTTTTATTTTAATCCTCATTTGAAAAAATTTTATATTACACAAAATTATATTACCAATTATATTTTTTCGTGAAGAAATATTTCTAAATATAAAATTAAATTTTGAATTTTACTTTAGAATCCTTCTTTGAAAAAAAAAAAAACTCTTAGACATACCCTCTTTTTTCATGTCAAGTTTGTGCATACCAAATTTCATAAGATTTAAAAAAGAGTTTTTGCGTAAAAATTAAAGAAAATACAATATATATTGCAATAATAATATTGAGTACATGATTTTGAACTTGAGTAGAAATTAAAGATAATTTAATAAATAATAGATATATCTTAAATTATTTTTTGTATACATGTTTTATTTAAATAAAGGTTAAAAATTGTAAGAATGATTGAAGAAATTACAAAAGTTATTATTTGTAATTGTAAATTTAAAGAATTATTATTTTTTTAATTAGTTAATAAAAAGTGAGAAATTTTCTATGTCAAATCATACACCATTCACAGAGTTATTTATATATCATTTGGTTGGTAGTATTTCGTAACTACAGAAACGAATGAAAACAAATTGATTCACGATGCTCATAAAAACATCTTTACACTAAAGAACTGTGTAAAGAAATTTGTTACACTTAACTAAGAAAACATACTATTATCAAATGGAACTTAAAATTAGAAAATAAGGTTTTAGATTACGTAGATTTTCCTCTATCGCGATATAAAGGCCTATTATTTCTGCATAATTAAACAAACAAAATAATAATTTTATGTATTATAATCTGTGTAACTAAATAATTTAAAAAAAAAAAAAAAAAAAAACTAGGGAACTACTGAATATTTCAGTGTAAAAATACATGGACATAATGCTTAGCGTGAATATACTAGACGATTTCAGTTACTTTTAATAGCAAAAGCGCCTTTAATTCTTAGTTTTGAAGCCAAAATAGTCTTGGTCACTTCAGTTGCTCACTTTATATGTATTTGAAACTTTTAAAAAAGAAAAAGAGGAAACATCAGCTTTTGCAAACCACCTGAAAAAGTATCAAAACAATAATAATAATATTTTTTTATTTAGTTTGTAAAAAAAGCGTGCTTAATCGATCAAATTAACAAAACATACCATTTGGCCTATTCCGTTAAATGAAACATGAATAGATACATGTAAAACTAGTATAAAATGTGTAAAAATATAAAAAATATATAATAATTTCACTGATGCCGATGAATCGTATAGTAAAGTGTCAAATGTCATGTAGTATCATGTGTTGTACAGGGTCAAATATTGCCGGTTATTTTAAAAAATTTCTTTGAAACAAGGTAAGTAGGATCAGTAAAATCTCCATGATCTTTGAATACAAACATCAGATACTTGACAACGGACTGTTGGAGTTCATTCAAAACAATTTTGTTAAATATATGGCACCACGATGCGGTAAAACCATAAAGCCCATTTGTAGCATTGGTTTGAAGTCATAATTTTAATGATTGGTTTGGCAAACACATAAAGTAAAAAGATAATAAAATTATGCTTCTTAAAACTGTATGTCTAATGAAGCAATTAGGCATATAAAATAACTTTTAAATAGAATACATACAGCATTATATTTATATATTAAAATATGTTTGTTTTTACTAATTAAACCATTAATTATAATTAATAAATATCATTATTAACGTTTAAATAAAATGATGCATGATTATTATTTGAAAATAAATAATGGATCGTCTGTATCTAAAAGTGTCTGACTATATGGGAGGTGGGTAGTATTTAAATTCAATGACAGGCAAAACTCAGTTCAATTTTTCATATGATGGCTAAAATAATTCAAAAAAAAAAATCGCAATGCAAGAAATACGTAAGATATACCCCACTATCTAAATCTGTCTTTATGTGATTTGTAACACGGTAGTTACCATAAAGTAAAAACAACCTGTGAAAGTATAAACAAACGATAGTTTTTAAAAAATATGAAAGGTAAAATAATTTACGGTCGATCTGAGGTCGGGAAGTGGAATAGTTTTTAAGAGTAAACCACGCTTTATCTCGATTTCTAGCAAGTCCTATAGAAAAAGTTTAATGTCAAAGTTGTAGGTAATAAAAATATAGTACTGCTAACTACATTTGTAATGCCTTTTTTTTCACATAATATCAAAATTTTTCGATTGAAAATTACGCTGCTTTTTCGATAATTATTCAAAATATGGTGAAAAAATAAATATTTTAAATCAAAAAAATTACAACGTATTTGAAACATAAAAAGATAAGTTTTACTGAAAAAAAATTTTTTTTGTAAAAGAAAAAACCAAAATCTGGGTTATTTCAATGTGAAAAAAGTGTAAATACAACAGATGTTTTTACTATCTACAACTCTGACATTTAACTTCTTTCCATAGGACTTGTAGTAATGTTGAAAATCGAGGTAAATCGTGTTTTACCCTTAAAAACTCAACCCTTCCACTTCCCGATTGGAGTTTCATCCTACTATAATTAATTTGGTTTCAAAAATTGTCGACCCTGGTCTATATATATGCATTTTAATTAAATTAGTGAATGTGTAAAAACATCTACACGTTCAAGTTGATAGCACAGCCAACTAACAGGTCTTCTACTTTTTCAATACCAACTATCTTTACATAAAATACGATAATAGACGTTTATCTAATGAGGTACAAATGTGATTTCTATTTCTGTAAAATATAATGTGTTAACATAACAAATATTTTTCAAAATACATAAATTGTGGAAACTGAAAAACACACAAAAATGAAAATAATTCGCTTGTGTTCATAATAATAATAATAACCGACGATGCAGTCTAGTATCAATGATGGATGCAAACATAAAAATAGTATAGATTGAAGATATATGTGCACATATAATATCAGCAAATGAGTACTACCTGCGCTATAGTTGGTAGAAATTGAATGGTTCCGCCTTCGATCTTAGCCAGTTGTACTATGTGTTTAATATTTACTAACTTTTAATCACGTTTTGATGTGAAATTTTGCAAATTTAGAATCAATCACAATGAACAAGAATTCAAAAATAATCAATTAAATATTCTTGATAGTTGTGTTTGATTCTAAATTTGGAAAATTTCTCATCAAAATGTTATATTTGTTAAAATAAAAAATTAAATTGATTTCGTTTAACAACCTACCATAAATAAACCTCTTCGTTACATTAATTATACTTTTTTAAATAATTATATTTTTTTTATTTAAAATTTTAATTTCTACTAAAACTAATCATTAAGAAGTTGTATGAGATAGTAAATATAGTTTAGAAATTATTGACATATTAATATGTAAAAAAAAAAAAACGAAACAGATTTTTAATTTTACTAAAAATTGCCGTTCCAGTTCAAAAATGCAACCTAGCATTATATCGAGTTCGTTCAATATTTATTACATATCATAATAATTGTAGAGTATTGTAGAATTTTACAAAACTGATTGGTTTTCGTAAAAACTCATCTCCATGTAAACTATGTTGCATTCTTTTGAAATTGCATATCTATGTGTATTATATTTACATTCTATATGTAATATTTAGAAAAAGGAATGATGAAAAACCAGACAATCAATTCAAAGCATTTGTTTGAATCGTCTGAAGAAGTCTGAATCAAAAGACGAAACATCGCAATTTTAAACAACAATTTGATTGTGTTGTTTTTTGTCAAAATATCCTTTTCTGATGAATATCTTTAGTACCTCGAAAACGGATACAAACATTCTATTTAAAGAATTTCAAGTTTGATTAAAAGAGATATATTCTAAAACTTGTCGAAAGTCAAATGCTGTAGTCCCACAACACATTTACAATGGATTTTTGTGTAAACTATCTTTTATAAAGGAATATAAAATATAAAACATAATAAAAAATTAAAATTTCAAAAATGGTTTTCATAAAAATGGTAAAAATGACAGAATCAAGGAAAATTTTATTTGTCCCAATAATTTGTTATACTGTAGCGCCAATACATTCTTGATTACTATAAAAAGATTACTAAATATGTAAAGAAATAAATAACCGCTTTGCCTTAAATGGATTTTAGTCAAAATATGCGTTAAAACAAAAATAATATAAGTATTAAATTTCTTAGAATTTAAAATCAAATTTCTTAACTTACTTAATTTAGGTTAACAATTTAAACATAATCATTAGTTCGGTTATGAATAATATAAATCAATATAGTATAGACAAGAAAATTTAATTTTAATTAATGTAACTAGCCGAAAAAATTACAACTGAATTTTTAACTACAAAAATTTAATTTTTTACAATTGAGGATTTGAATGATATTCAATTTTCTATTTTAATTCTTCAACTTTACTCTTTACTCGCCTTTAAACGCCTTTACTCTACGAATATGGTTCTGAACATTCAAAATTCTGAACATTGAACATTCCTAGTTATGTACATTCAAAATTCCTAATTAAATAAGGAAGTGAATATATGCAGGCAGTATGGCTTCATTTTGTATATTTACATATTAATTACATGAAAAGCATCGTTTCAAGAGTAAGATAAAAAATAATCTTTAAAAGGTTATAATTTCTTTGTTTTCAAATCAATTTTAATTTAATTTTCAAGTTTTGGTATGATATACAGACTAGTTTCACTTTTTGATTGTAATATAGCAAATCTGAAAAATCATGCAAATCCCCAAACATTTTTTTGCAATTCCCAATTCCATGTTTATTAAAAAAGTATATATATATATATATATATATATATATATATATATATATATATATATATAATATATATATATATATATATATATATATATATATATTTATATATATTTATATATATTTATACATATTTATATATATTTATATATATTTATATATATATATATATATATATATATATATATATATATATATATATATATATATATATATATATATACAAAATTATTAAAATATGGTGGAATCGCAGAGAAATAAACTATTCAGCTTTACAAATATTAACTCTTCGCCACGTGGGTTCATGCAGCATAAAAAATGGATAATAGGAGAAAAAAAAGAATGCCGCCAGAGTCTTTACGACGTTCATCCATTTGAACATTGTTAACTTTGATTTTCAATGTAAGCATCGTTTAAATAAGTCAAAATGTTTTATATTTTTGACTTATTTAAACGATCAAAGTTACGTAATTAAGTAATATTAATAATAGTTTATTTAAAGAATAAATATAGTATATTTAACGATTTTTTATTGGTTTTGATATCACAGTATTTCATCAAAAAGTTGATTTTAACAATATCGATATTTTGTTCCGATTTCAAAAGGATTTAAAAAAAATATGTTTTCGAGCACCAAATTTTATAATTAAAGCGTGAAATTGAATTGATTAATATTTTGGAACATTGCTATTAAAGATAAATTAGAACGAAAAACGGAGAAAAATTAAGTCAGTTTACTTTTTATGTCGAAAACTTTTTTACTAACCAAATTCCAAGTAGCTATGTAACTTTTTCAGTAAATCCGATAATGGGTATTTTCACTTAAATACTGTTATATCGAGAATCAATCGATTTGTATGTACATGCTTTAGATTTTTTTAATCAATGATTTGAAATTGATTGAAATCGATAATATTCGATTGGATATTCGGAAACAAAAGGTTATAGAAAATCGCAAAAAGTAAATTGGTTTAATTTATTTACTGTTAGCTCATTAAGTGAAGAAAGTTCCGTCAAAAGTTGGAGAGAAGAAATCCGATTAGTTTTGAAATGAAATTTACAGATTTCAAATCAAATTTACAGGTTCTGGAATCAAATTTACAGAGCAAAAAAGTGATCATAAAATGTAAAAAAAAAAAATTATAAAATACAAAATTTTTTTCAAATTGTTTTAAACTATACTAAACGTTAATGTATCGTTTGGAATAAAAACAAAGTGACAAAGTCATCTTCAAAAAGTTGATCAAATAAAAAAAGATGTATTACAAGAAACTAAAACTATCAAAAACCAATAACATGCCTTCAACATTGTATTTAAAAATAAAAATAGTTTCAACATTTTTGTCAAATAAAAGACAACGTACGTACCAAAAACAAACCAATACAAAAAGTAGCAAGCAATGTTATAAAGGAATCAATAGTTTATATTTTATTTATTGACCAAACCAATGATATACCATGGGATGGATTGTGATCAATTCAATATACAAGTATATATGAGAGATGTATTATTTACAATTGTCTTTTCAATATTGCTTTTCAAATGTTTTTGAATTACGAATGAATCAAACGCAGTAAAACAATTCAAATCGTCAAGTATGTGAATCAGCCATGTATTTACAACAAACTACAACATCTTGGAATCCGTAGATAAACATTATGTCATCCATTACAAATCAAAATTATTTTGTTTTTACGATGCTACGTTTGTATATTTAAATAAAATTTATGAAGGTATATTAAATTTAATCTAAAATTTGTAACCAATAAAAATATTGAAGATATAAACAAAATTTTAATCAATATATATAAAAATGGTCACTTCTTTTCCATTGTCACGGCATCAGGAACGACTGAACCGATTTGGATGGCTTTGGAATATTTATTTGATAAAAACATAAACAAAAGATTATTATTTAGTGTAAACTTTTCTATAACTACGACAACAAGAAAATTATCTATATATTGAACAAATTGATGAAATATTGGATGGCCGCGTCTTTCTCTCCTCCATCTTATCCAATTTTATTTCAAATAAAAAGTATTGAGTCACTGAGTGTTCTTAGATCAAAACGAACCTTCTATGTACATTAGAACAGGAGATATTTGAATACAAAACTTATCACTATACTTGAAGAAAGAAACGTCCGATAAGAAAAGTTTATTATATAATTTGGGCTTAGAACACTCAATCATTTAATACCTATCATTTGAGTAATTAGACACTCAAATTAGATGAGTTGGAGATTGTTGAGAGCTCTACATACACGTATCACCATTTTTGTATGATTTGAATGCTTAATAATGTCAAGTCTGTTAGGAAAAAGTCACAGTTGTTTAAAGATTATTATTTTTAATTGAAGATTAAAATGTATTCAAATCGTTTAAGTGTAAGGTATTTGAGTTTAAAAATTAAGCTTCCGGATCGTGCTGAGCGAGCAAGTAAAATTGATGCCATTGGTACCGCCACCAGAGTAAATGGGTTTCTAGAATAGAATCTGACCCATGAAACTAAACATTTTTGGACTCATTTTGACTCAATACAAGAATTGCTTTCAAATGTCGTTCTTTGGTGAAATAAAAAAGATAAAGAGAAAATTTGATTTTTATTATTATTATTATTTCAGAAAATTTTAAACCAACTTTCATGGTAAATATATAAAACAAATTTAAAGTACATTTCTAACTCGGAAAATTTCCAAAACAGGCAGAAGTGAATACAAATTTTGATAAATTTATCTTATGGTCGATTCAGTAAGACACTTCGATCAACGTTGTAATAGCAACAATTCGGTGAAAAGACTAATTATGGAACAATCACAAATAATTCTCCATTCACATAACGAATTGGTAGCAATATTTAGACCGCATACCAGCTGATAACCAAATATAATTTCTTCTTTTTGAAATCAGTAATTACTTATAATTATCTAAGCATTTCAGCTTTTATGACCATTCATTAGTGAATATCAATTAAATTGACTTACTTATTCAGTTTATTGACATATGCACAATAAAAGAGTTTAAAGATATACAAAAATTTTTTTTAGATCTTTATAAGATGAATAATGAAAATGTTTCCTGCTGATATTCTGGCATAAAGCGAACTTTTCTTACTCTATTAATTATTTAATTCATAATAATGTTAGTAAACAC
Source organism: Chrysopa pallens (assembly GCA_020423425.1). NCBI lineage: Eukaryota > Metazoa > Arthropoda > Insecta > Neuroptera > Chrysopidae > Chrysopa > Chrysopa pallens. The sequence continues at coordinate 5,466,511 of CM035593.1, read as the reverse complement.
CAAAAATATTTAAAAATATTTAAAATGTTTTATATAATAATGCATACGAATCACAAATAATTCAGCACTACTACTCACTTTCAGAAAATATTTAGATGTTGACTTATAAAAATTTATATTATGGGCTATTTCTTAGCATATAATACCAGGATTTGAATCAGCAACGATTTTTCTTTAAAAACTTTTAACTCGGTAATAAATTTCTGTTATTTTAAAAAGATTGATTTTTACTGAAACACTTGTAAATACAAGCGGTGGAAAATTAAATAGTCAGAAATGTTTTTAACTAATACTTTACGGTATTACAATGTATTTCAAAACTCCTCTACTTCATTTTGTAAAAGTCTTCATTCAAACCGTTTTAATCATACCGAAACACTATTACTTCATAATAAGATATCTTTAAGAGATTTGCATAAAAATGTCTTTTTGAAGTCTTTATAACTTAGGTGGATTTCTAATTTGAATATATGATATTAAATTTAGTCTACTCTAAATGTAATACAACTCATATATTTTATTCATAACATGAATATAAATATTTAAAAAGATATATCACAATCAATATAATTTGATAAGAAATGGGTTTAATATCTATGAACGGTCGCAGCTTCTAGCATTCAAATCAATCCATTGAACAAAGTACATACTTTTATTTTAAAAAGGTCTTTGATTTGTTTCAACGGATCTTATGTAAAAAAAAATAGCAACAAATTCTAAACTCCATGTGATTTTGTCACATTAAAAACAGTCAACAACATCAGCAAGTTGTTCCTTTAGCAGAGAGTCGCCCGTCTCCTCTTGCATTGTCGTCCGTTCAGTCTCTGAGTCCGTCAGTCATCATCTACACACATATGTGTAGTATGTAAGTACTTAGAATTGAACGGTGAGACGGAGGTGAACAGATAAGATATATAAACAAGACAACACCAAGGTGGCTTTATCCATATTAGGATCCTTGTGAACGAGTTTTACTATATGTATGTATTGCCTACCCACGTGATCATCACAACTACGAATTATATGACGTCACAAATTTTTATATCAATGTGTATTTATTGTTTATAAAAAATAAATATTATGATATAAATTTTAAATTGTAAGTAAAATTTTAGACTGGATAAATTTGAAAATAATTGAGGTTCAGAAGTAAGTGTTGCTATAGTTTATATTTTTTCACCCTCCATATTTTTGGAGTCACACTGAACACATCGTTTTTCGAATGCGGAATTCATATACTGCCAGAAAGATAGTGGTAAGTAGTCGTTAACAATGGACAATACTTTGAATAAAATGTTTTTGATCCTTATAATTTAAATAAAGCTTTTATTTTGTAAAAGAAACAGCGGGAAGTCAAAATGGGAATCGTTTACAATAAGATTTTGCGGATTACACAAAGAAAAAAATTAAAAGAACTAATATTTATGAAATCTAGTTGCTATTATGGAACTAGGAACTATGCAGCCTCAAGAAAAAACAACTTAAAAATGAATTATTGGAGCCAATCTGTATAAATGGATAAATAGATAGGTATTTTATATGTTATCCATATTTGGAAGTATTTTTTCATAATTATGAATTACAAACCAATAAAACCAGGTGCTCAGGAACTTGAAGGACAAACTATAACACTTTTTTTCGGTAATGCGTGAGGTATTATTCAGTTATAAATTCGATAGTTAGTACAAGCTGTAGTTCGTTGCACATTGTGTTACACCTACATTAAAAATAATACTAACATATATCATACTGTTATACATATTAATTATTATTTAATATGATTATTTCAAAGCAATATCAAAAATAAATGTTTATTATTTATAAAAATAATAATAGATTTATATATTATGGTAGAGCCAAACATATGTTTAATTCATTTAAAAACTATTTTTTGTATGTAGGAGTCAAACGATCATGTGCGGGCAGCATTACCACCATCAATGTATGGGCTATTCTACAAAAAAATGAATGTTACGCATTTGTGGAAGTGTGCATATTATTATTCTCATTCCATTCCATTCTAAGGATACACAACGGGTTCGCATATATTCACATAGGGAAGGTTTGTTGCTTTCGATTCATAGAATTTTCCAAGAGAAAATATAATTATATACAAAAACACAAGCCCAATTCAATCGTTTCTCGAGATGCAATGGTTGTTCATTTTCAACAAAATAAAAGGTTATCAATTCGTTCTGTATGTGTGTAATATTGCTAAAATTGCATAATATTTATACAAGGTAGTCGATATGGCTTTAACAATGGCGTGTTAAATTTAGTAGTGAAGTTTATATATGTTTGAATTTGCAAAATCGGATGTAGTTTGTTGTATGTTATTTTATTGGATGATCAGTATCTTTCAACTTAGGGAACAGTATAAGCTCAACAAACATCAAAATTAGGAAGACATCAACCAGAAGACTTTATTAAGATTACTATAAAATCACAATTATAGCGTTGTGATCACTTTGTTAAGTCATAATCAACAACTCTTAGACAAATCTGTTTTTTGATTTTCGATGATAGACCTATGAGCTATTTCAATGGTCTTTTTCAAGAAGTTGGAACTATGAACACTTTAAGAAGTGTTTTTATGGAGTTTTTTAAGTCAGAAAAAATATAAGGTCTCTTTTAGAACTCGATTAGGTTTAATTTTTCTGATGTAAATTTCACCCCAATTATATCTAATATTTTCGTATAATCAATTACAATTTAATTACTTTTGGTTTCATGGTCTTTCTTTATTCTTTTTCTCTGTTTTTTTTTTCTTCTTATATTATAAAATAGAGTATTAACTGAGAGGTGTTACTCATTCTTGAGAAAATCTAACAATAATTCATAGAAAAGTTTAAAAAATATAATTATTTATCAAATCTTGTAAATACAATATCCAAAATTTGAGCATAATGTGTATGGCCAATGTGATGTAATGGATAGAATTCTGGACACGTAAGTTATAAAGTTCGAGGCCAGGAGTATCCTAGATAATTTTTTTAATAAATTTTAAAAAATATTTTATTTATTTTCGTAGTCTAAGAAACGAATTTAGTTTAGAAATCAGGAAAAAGAATTTCTAAACCATTCTTATTTATGAAGTTCTAAGGTGTTTGTTCAATAGGATGCGCATTCGACGTCTTGACGATTTCTTTAAAGGTTCTTTTGAAGTTCAAACGTCCAAATCATAAATAAAATTTCTTTAGGAAATAAATAAAATTTCTTTAGGAAATTTTCCAGAAGTCATATTGCTATATGAAAATGTTATAAAAATCAGTTTAAAAGTTTTTAAGAAAAGTATTTACCAATCACAGGAGGTAAGTATTGTTTATTTATCTTCGTGCATAAATTATTGTAAAGTAGTCGAATTTCGAATATTTCAATTTTATTTTCAAATTTAGGTTTTTGGTACTACAGCACAAATACGCAGGAAATTGAAATTTTTCGAAAATATAGAACCGACTTCAAAAAATAAACTAAAAAGTAATAACAAATAATTTTTAACTAAACATTAGTCTTATTAATTTCCAGCTGATCACTTATCATCAGACTTGCTATAGACTTATCAAAGTCCATAGCAAGTAAATGCTTGCTACTATTATTATTATTGTCACATGGAAAGTTATATATTGGATAAACATCTTAATTCCAAAAATTTCATGAATGTGGTAAAAATTTATATTATTGTAGAATGACTCTTAAATCAAAAATGAAGCTATTCAAATAATTTTACTTAATTTATTAAATAACTGCACTATTTGAAAGGGTTTATTTAACTGATTAAAAAATTGACAGATTGAAACTGCTAAAACAAATTTAGTAATTACTCCCCTTTATCACTTCCCTTTCAAATCGACATATCGACTTCATTATAATTTGTTTTTTATTTGATTTTACAACTAATTCTTTGTTATTATAGTTGAAGAAAATGTTAATATTTATTATTAGATAGACCTATTTAGATCAATAATCTTTTACCATTTTGTTATAAAAATATTAAGCCATCACTATAGAATTAAAAATTGAAATCTGGTCGAAAAATTGAAACAAAGCCCATCTGTACATTGACAATAACTAAATAGATAGTTGAAACTTTGAATCACTATAGTTTTACTAAACGTAGGTCTCTTTCGGAAGCATCAAACTAGGAATAATAGGAATAAAATTGGAACAGAGCCATTAATAGTGTGGAATGAATATGTAGCTCCTTTGTAGCTTGTACATGTAGAAACAATTGTAACAACGAGGATTATATATGTCGTAGAGATTTGAAATCTGAGATTTCTAAGTGAGCTAGACAAAGTACAGTAGAGTCCCCCTTTCTTCAAAATATCTGCAACCCACCTTCCAAAACCCGAGCATGAGAAGGGAGTATGAACATATACTTATCGATGACATTGAATTGTTAGAGTAAAATATTATTATTTCCAGGAAACAGAATCATAAAAAATGATACTTTTCAGTTTGGGATTTGATCAAATTTGATCTAACTCTTGTGCTAAAATAAAAACAGTATAGTCCACATTGAAAAGGTTTACACTGATGGTTTACAACTGGACCATCATAGAATTTTAGTATCAAAATACTCTCACGTATACAGAAAACTTCCAACGTGCTCTAGCGAATTTCATGTTGATTTAAACACATAATGGTTTTATCGATTCATAATAATAACACAACACATCCCAAGACAATGACAATCTAATATTGCTTGTTAATATATTTTTAGTACGCTTAGTTCTATGGTAAACATGGTGGCAATTGAAATAAATAATATTGCAAATATAATGTTTAATGTAATTTGCATAAACCGAAAGTTGTCCTTATTTTCTGTATTTTCTTTTCAGTAGTAAAAAAAAAGTTGTTCCACTACTAATAATAAAGCTATATACAAGTTTTTGGAAGTGTATTAATCAATGCCTTGGTATGATGAATGGCACCGGGCGGGCCTATTTATATAACGATTGCATAGACATTTGACATACGACTTACGTTTGTGTAGAACATGCTCAAGCAATTTTCTTTGATGATAGTTTGTATAAAGTTATTTCACCCTGTATAAGCATTATACTAAAGAGACTTTTGTTCACTAATAATGAAGTCAATATTAAACTGGCTTACCTATTTATTATATTTTTATTGGGTTCATGAAGTGATTACATTTGGCCAATCAAAAGTCTAGAATCTTATTTTAAATTTAAATCTTCAACAACTTTATTTTGCATTACAGGAACGCACGTTTAACTGTAATATCTTTACATTTTTAAGAAGAAGTTCAGCATAGGAAATTTTTGATTAAGATTTGAAATTTTTGATATTTCAGATTAAGCTGAAATTATTATTATTTTATCTATCTATGTTATGATTTATATAAACTTAATTATTTTACAAGTTAATTAAAAATCGAAAAACTTACGAAGCTTGTTAATTCTAAATCGTAAAAGCTATTTCCACTTTTTATACTCAACATACATAATATGTCAGAGTATAGTAAGTTTTGTAACGCTAAGGTGAACAGTAAGAGCTTCTTCGGTGTTATTGAACTAAGAAATAAGAGTCAACGTATTTTCGCAAAACCATAATTATTTTTATGTATTAAATTATGTGGTAAATTAATTTAATTATTTTTATAAATTATCTATCGAATAAAAATTACAAAAAAGTGCGGTCAACTGTACGTAATTTGCGTACCAAACTAAAAAATCACTAGTCTTATATTTAACAATAGAATACACTCTTTAACAGCAACTATATTCGTAGCCTAATGAATATATTTTTTTTTTTTTTTTTTAATAATTAAATGAGAATGCTAAATTTGTCGTGCATGTATTTTATTTGATCTGTGCACAACTTGAAACAGAAGTTTGAGCACAGAAATAAATAAAGTAAAATAAACATTCAAAAGCAGGTCACAGACGCCCATACACTCCTTTCATTAAATTTAATATATAGAATCAACATGAATACAGACACACACATGCATTCTGTCTTAGATCAATCGAAGTAAAATATTAACAATTAGTACCAACATATTTTATTGTATATTGAATTATTTATTTTACAATAATGGATGCCACCATTATGATTATTTATCGGTCAAAAATTTGTTATATTTCATACCAAAGGTTCTTAAATGATGATTTCAACATTCCCCAGCTTAAGGAAAAACAAACTTTTACTCTAAAAATTTTGTAACGAATTTTATGGAATATAACCACGAATGATTGGAGTACTCACAAACTTTTTGTTTTTATTCAAAAATTCTGGGATTGTTTTATTTTTTAAATTGGTAAATTTGTCAGCAATTCTAAATGCTCAATAACCCCACATTCATGTAATTTTTAGAATTTGGGTCGGAGAATGTATAATTTTCATTGAATTTTTGGCCATTTTTTCATTGATTTTAGCGTTAACAGATTATTTAAATGAGGTATAGTTGGGTAATGGTCGTATTATCCATGGAGTTTCCCATTTTTTTTAAACAGATTACAATTAAAATTGAAAAATGTTACATGTACGTTTTTTTTACTCATATTTAGAACGTATATCGACTAAAAGTATATTCAGTCGAACTTGTGAAAGAGGACAACCTGTATATAAGATTTAGTATTATATTTTTGTTAATTTTAGAACTGTTTATTAAGTCATTTGAAGATGTGCGACCTCTCAATTAAGAAAAATTGTTTTTCACTTTCAAGAAATTGATTTAAAAAAATCACAGAAGGCAATATTAATTAAGAACAGTAACAAACTCACAGATATATATATATATATATATATATATATATATATATATATATATATATATATATATATATATATATATATATATATATATATATATATATATATATATATATATAGATGAGTTTGTTGTGTTTATAAATAACCTTAAGTTTAAATTGTTAATTATGGTATAAGTTGATTTAAACAACTTAAAAAACAATATAATGAAATATAGTTATACGAATGAAATTTTTTATACAAAATGGAAATTACCATTGATAATTGTTAAATTATAAAAAATGGAACTAGAGTCATAAAAGTGAATCATTTGTATTGAACATTTTTTTCATGTGTATTCCTTTACTGCTTACTTACATCAGCATATAAACTTGAATATTTAAGAGAAAATTTAAATAATGAAAAATGAATTATTATTAAAATGATAGAATTCCTTACGACCGCATGTTGGTTGAATGCCGTTTCCTCGATATATCCATAAACAAAAAACCATAATATTTTTTAATTGAAAAATGTCCAATCGACTAAACAAAATTTAAAGAACAGCGTGGTGTTGTTAAATAATAAAAACTATACTTAAAACATTGAAATTTTTCAATTGACTAAGATATTATACGAAAAATTGTTATGTAATTAAGGTAGTAGATAATATTGTCAGTTTTTCGATAATGAGATTAAAATTACGTTAAATTTTTTTTAAAATACAATCAGAATTTAAACTGGAAGTTCAAAACTGACAATTAATTATTGAATACATTTTTGAAATTAAAAATGAAAATACGATTAGGTAGATTTGAGTGAATCGCGGTGATAAAACCTTAAAGGAGGATATTACTGTTGGTTTATAAAGATATGAAAGCACATTTTTTACGAATTTCAGCTTTATTTTATTACATTGTCCTAGTAAAACCCAAAAAAGTATACATAAAAAAACACTTCAAAATAATCATCTGTTCTAAATCAACTTATACAAATAAACATTTTAATTAATTTTAATTATTTTTCAATTGGCCAACCAATTATGAATAAATTATGTTCAGATACATTAAATCAGTGAAACGAAGCAAAAGCGTTATCTAAGTAATAAAGAATAAAATACTTGTGCAATTTTTATTGAAACTACAACTGTTATTTTTGAAATTAAATTGAACTAATCAAGTTTTACGTCGTAGACTTTTAGAATTAAATTATTTAATAAACGTATTATTTATTAAGTTTTGCGTGTGACATTGCATTTAAAATGAACAATATAAGCTTTTCGAATCAAATTGACTACAACTAAACCAAAATGTTATAAATTGTGTTTTCCAAAAATTATTGTCAAAACAACCAACATTTATTACTTTTTGTTAGTATTTACTCAATTTAATACAAAAACTTTATTGTATCCATTTAACAATTGAATACTACAAGCAGATGACGAATTCATGATTTAAAAATGTATTATTTTAACAAAATTTCATTTACATTTTTTAAACTTTAATAATTAAAAATAAAGTAAATATTTTTTAAATAGATTCTTAAATTAGTTAATTTAAAAATATTATTTTTAATTTAGTAGTAAAATAAAAATAATAATTTTATTTTATTTAGTTAGTGGTTTAATACCCAACTGAAAATAATGCTCGTATTGATACACTGATGTACAACATCTTAATGTTTTTATTTTTATTTTTATTTATGTTTTTTTTATTAAGGACCCAGTTTGTTCATAAAGTGAAGAGGATGGTAGAGGATATGGGGACTGTGGGTGGCTATGAAAATAAATCAATCGAATAATATCGAATATTGTTTGAAATTCTTTTAAAAAGAAATGTTTATGTTATAAAAATAATTTATACTCCTGATAAAAACCACTTTTGCCAATATAAGATTTATAAATAAAAGCACTCCATTGACTCCAATATCAAAAAAGATTGTTAAATATATCAAAAACTTGTACAAAAGCGGATCGTCGCGTTATCTCGTATATAATTTTTTTAAATCTGAGTTCAAAAAAACCTAAATACCATGGAAAAATGGCCAACCATGTTTTCGTTAATATATTAGCCATACAAAAAGACATAGTGCTATTTAAACAATATTTATTATTTAAAATAACCATTGCTTTTTATAGCACTATTTATTTTTTACATAATTATCTATTTTTATGGGAACCATAGCAAAATAATGCGCTTGATTAGCGTATACCATATCAATGTATCATTCGAAGCAATGAAAACTTAATAATACTTTAGATTACAAAAACTATTGAAAGTAAGTGTGAATCATAATACATAATTAATAAATGGAATTATAAAATATGTATATTTAATAAAATATCACATGAAGACTATTCTATAATTCCTATGAAGTCATTAACAACTATATTCACTTCATTTAATTTGAATGAAAATAAAACAAAACAATAACTATCACTATATTCATTCCTATAATATAATATTTAATGATTGTTAACAAGTTTGTTGATTATTTAATTAAGATATGTCTTTAACTGATGCTGTTGTTTAAAGATGATAACGAACTTAATAGTTGAGAATATACAGGCTATTATAAGAAGTGTTGTTCTGTATATCTTCAATTATATTTCTCATTTCAACGCATAAGCAAATTTTCTTTTATATTTTTGATATATGATAAACAATGTTAAGACATTTCTAAATAGAAGATGACAATTTTTATACATACTTTAACATATTTACATATATATTTAAACATAAATACCTATACTAATATTAAAAAGAGGAATGATTTGTATATTTGTATATAACGAATAAACTACTGGACCGATTTCAAAAATTCTTTCACCGTTTGTAAGCTACATTAAATGTAAGCGTATCTGCATTCTCACGGGAACGGAAACTACGTGGTATAAAGACCAAAAATTTGTATTTTTGTATGTAACGAATAAATTTAAGGGATAATATAAAGTACCCTATTTCTGTGATGCGGAGCCAAGGCTGAAGGCCGCTCCGGAGGTCAAGGAGCCGAGGTATCAAACGGCCCACACTAAATATCAGGTGTCCCATATCAATTACCGAGTGTATATATGAAAATTTCGTGAAACGGGTTGCCTACACCAAATACTAATAACGTGTGGCTCGAATTTGTCACAGCAACGCGTGGCAAAGTCTGCTAGTTACATATATTATAAATTATACATTTATAAATATGTAATATATTTGGGTCAACATATTTCTTGTGTTATACATTTTCATTCACAAACATGATAATGTATAGCACAAACAATTGTCATTTAAGAAAATAGTTACTATTAAAGTGATACATACTCTAACTACAAAAAAGTTGCAAAATCTAATTTTCTTTTGTTAAGTAGAAACATTAATTTTAGGCTGAATAAATTAAAATATATACAACAACAAACACTTTATTTGTTGTCAAGATGTATATACTTTTTATGTACTACAAATTTTATATCTGTATGAAAGAGGATAATATAATAATTTATTTTAATAAACTAATATTTATTTTTATTACATATAAAATATTTAGCTTCTAAATAATAATTAGATAATATTCAACATAACACTTACAGAAAATATTATACAATTTAAATAAAATTAGGTTACTTGTTGTTCTATGAGTGATGCTGTTCAATCAATTGAGATTATGCATAGATTTTAGTTGTTACTAGTTACATCACGGCTCTTCATCACTTCAACTATCATTTTATTACTTGCAGCAAATTTCAATAATAATTAACACGTTGAATATAAACTTCATATAAAAATATAAAACTGTTTGCTCTGCATATGAATTGAGTAGAAACTACTTTTTGAAAATGTGTGAAATGAAGTTTTTCACAGAAAATGGTATATATGCAAACATTACTTGCTCGAAGTGGTAGCATGATGGTAATTCATGCAGAGGTATTAACTACGTTTCATTGGTTGGATCAAACAATGCGTACTGAAATTCTGAATGTGTATTGAAAAGCAGCATAAGATTTCTTACAACTTTTAATATCAAAGGATGGGGTAAATTTGGTAGCGGAGTTGTACAGAAAGATCAGAGTGACTCAAATGATACATTGATCTGTCATACGGAAGATGTCTTACAAATATTGAACCGAAACGCATAGACACAGACAAACGAAATACAAAATCGTTTATTTCAAACTTACCCTCACTTTACAAAGGTCATCATTAACTCGCTAATCGTTAATCACAGAAATTAATAATAAACTGTCGAGTTAACCTTAAAATTAACTTCTGTGAAATTGAACTTCCTTAAACTTTAGTTATAAATTGATTGTTCGTTCACATTTCGACATGCAGTTCATTTTAATCACATTTAGTAAATTGGTTAGTTTATTAATATTAAATACGTAGACATAGATTATCCTCATGCAAATCTTGAGACTCTTTAACCAACTGTTGCGACAACTATGTTAGAACTACAAGATCTTAACCACCTGAAACATTTTTGTATTCCTTTTGTGGATTCAAAAAAAGTTTAACGGTCTATAGAAGAAAAACAAGGCTAGCTTGTCGCATTATGAGTATTATTAAGTATTGCAAAATTAAGTAAGCATTAAGGTCTATTAGATCAAGACGCTTATGGAAGAAGCTCAGAATAGAGAAAGGGAAGCATCTTGACTAAATTTTTTTTTTATTACTTTAATTGAAGCGTCTTTACTTTACAAACATTGATTTAAAGTTATTTTTTAATAACCTTAAATAAAATAAGCAAGAAATTGAAATTCAAACAGAGAGAGCAAGTATGAACCTATGACATCACCTGTTACTATTTCCATATAAATTAAAAGTTAAACATCGTTTTCAAGAATGAGATGGATAACTTCTTTGTTTTTGAAACAATTTTAATAAATTTCCAAGTTATGATATTGAGTCTAAAGCAAGTCCAGTATTATGCAAATTTTCAATTAATTTCGAAAAATTCCAGGTTTCTTAAAATTTTATAAATTATGTCACAGAACATTTTGATATGAAATATTGCCAACCAACCAATTCAATATCAGTGAACAGCCCTATTCTATTATTTAGTGGTAGAGGTGGAGATTGGCACAAATATTTGATGATAAAATTCTGTGACATTATTGGCATAAAATTTGTTGCTCTTCTTATTCATAAATTGATAATTTCAAGATAACTGCTACATATGTGAACATTTTTAGTTAATACTTAAGGCGGTGTAAAACATTTATATATTTAACACACTTACTTCAAATTGCTTGTAGGTTGTTTTCACTGGTAAACCCACACATTAGTAACATATATTTTGTATAAGAATCATAATAAAAAAAAATACTGTTTTTTCCATATTGAATTTGTCATGTGAATGAATGAAATCGAATCGCCTACGATTCAAATTACTTATTATTAAGTAGGTAATAATATATAGTGTCTTAATGTATTATACTCTAACTCTGTATGAAACACCAATTGATTCACAAGTCTGTGCAAATCTTTATATATAAATCGCACTTGATTGTGAAACTGTGTTGTGGTGTCGTATGGCGCCATATCAAGGTGATTTTCATTTTTTTTCTTTTTAATTAAATAAAAAATTAAAATTTTTATAATTCCATTCCACTTGATGAAATCAATTTATAAGATAATATTTATTCTGACCTAGGTCATATATATACTTTATTTGTGGCCATTTCTAAAATTTTTGTTTTGTTTTCAATATTTTCATTAAATAATAAAATTAAACTTGATAAACAACGAAAACAAAAAATGTATGTAAATAACAAAAGATAGGAAATATTCAAGGTTGGTGTTGTATGTATACTCGTAGAATAAAAAAATGCAACGACTTGAATCATTCACGCTTACTTTAAATTATAAAAAACACTAATTTTATAATGCATTTTATTATTTTTTCAGTTTAAAATGAATGTTTTAGATAAATAAAATTAATTCTGATAAACAACTCAACACAACATAACAATTGAGAATTAAATGTTTTTTAATAGACTAAAAAATGAAAATAGGTAAAAGTGTCGCATTTTTTGATTTCACAAGTATACGTATGTATTTTGTTTATGATTCAAAAACAAAAGAGCAGCATTTTGAACAAGACTAAAAAGTTTGAACGTATCCAGTACATGAATTTGAAAGAGAAATAACAGAAGGAAATAAGTGAATCTCAACATATATCAATTTCCTACGAACAGAATAAAAATGTTGACTCAAAGATGCCTAAATAAAATCTAAGAAATCATAATAACTTTTTGGCCAAAAAATATCTAATTTATTGTTCTGTATGAAACCAAAATTTTTAATTTTTTTTTTTTTGATAAAATTCGAAATAACTTCAAGTATCCAAAATGTTGGTGCCTGTTATCCTGAACAACTTTTGTTTGAATAATTTTTTTTTACAATTAAAATTATCCGCCTTGTAGATGTCTGTAGTAAAACAATTGCAGAATATTATAGATTGTTTTCAATTTTAAAATATTATAGTAGGTGTTTTTAAGATAATTATATACGGAATTTTGTACAACAATAATCCACAAGTTGCAACAACATTTGTATATTGACAAGACAACCTACGATTTAAAAAAAATGGTTTCAATAAATAAAGTCAATTTATATAATTTTAAAATTATTTATATTTGACAAATATTTTAAAATAAACATTTAATTCTTAAAATCTTCTATAAAATATTGACGTCATAACATATAAGTACTTTACCATTTTTAATTCTAATTTTTTTGAACTTGCCAAAATAAATATTTCAGTTGCATAGTAAATTTTGTTGATAATCTTATATTTCATAATTAACTAATTATTAATTAATATTCGATACTAAAACCATATGTGCATTTTATAATATTTATATTAATAATGTCAATGAATAAATTAATATGGCCAAGGTTATTTAGTCAAGTAATAAATATTGTCTTGTGTATATAAGAAATATTTTTGCTGTTCAAATAAACAAAATTATGAGTAATTAAAGTTTAAAGTATAAAATTTCTTATTTAAATATGAATAAAATATACTTTTTTCATCTGAAACAACATTATAATATTTAAAAAATTAACCGGTTAAATTTTGTGTGACTTAACGATGATTGGTGTAACAACTGTTTCCTCTGCTATATTTTTTTTTATTATTCAACATCATTCTATCTCAAATATAAAAACCATTTTATCCGATTTCTGATAAATATCGGTATCAATTATTCGACGACCTGAAATTTTCTATTTTAGAAATTCGGACTACGAACATTTCTGCGTGTTGGACAAATTAGTTCTTAAATTATTGTATGATCCAATCAAGAAAAAGCGAATATCCATCAATTTAAATCTACTCTTATATATTAATAAAAATACATAACAATAGTAGAGATGTTTATGGAGAAACTAATTGACTCTATTTTACAAATATTTCACCATCAATTATCATTACGAACAGCACTTTCAAGTGCCCACTTTGTCACTTATATTCGATATTTCCCGAAATGTACATATGTTTTGGATGTACATCCATACGAGTTTTACTTGAGTCATATATATTTTTTTAAATATACAATCGGAATAGATATTGGGGACACTTTACTGCCGTTTTTAAAATGCATATTTTTTTCATATAATATCCATTTTTATCTAAATCTGCCATGTAGTTCTAATTTATAAATAAAGGGAAATATTTGTATACATTATTTTACAATTTTCTGTACAATAATTTCAATATTAAACATACATGTATTATAATATCTATTGAAAGATAGTAAAAATTTAAAATAAAACACATCTGTAGGAAATCAAACCCAAGACCTTTCAAATGGGTTGTCAGAAATATCACCAACTACACCGTTGATATTTAGTTGTCATTTACGGATATTTTATATATGATAATTTCAGTGTAATTATTTCTATACAAACAAACATGAGTCTACATGTTTCTATATAAACATGGGTCTGACTGTATTATCAATTATTATCTAAATATTAATACGTGAAGCAAAAACTTTGTATCTCTTTTAACGAAAATTGGGCGGACGGAGGAGTATGAAATTAGCCACACTTATAGTGGAAGGACTGAAAAATGCATTTTTTTTAAATTATGCATAAAAAATAAATCAATACAAAAACGTTACACATACATACATAAGAAGCGAGGGTTATATTACACACACTACCATATACACGCATATATACATACCCTTTAGTTTAAACGCAGTGAGATTCAATTTTGAGTGATTATGGTCGAATTTCAGCCGCTGTGACGAGACTCCATTTAGTATCAATGCAATTATTTTCAATTTGTGTGCGTTAGTCAGATTCTACAAGTTAGATATTATTGAACAAGTTTCGTTGAATTGATATGAAAAGTACACAAAAGCTGAAATAATTATATTCTTTTATAAAATAGAAGACGAAAATCTAAACGTCGATTTATTAGGTGGGAACCATACTTTTTGTATTAGATTCTGTATAAATATATAAATAAAAAATCATCGCTGGAACAAAACACGTTGCATAAAAAACAGCGGTATAAAAATACAAAAATACATTTTTTTTAAATGCATATGGTTTAGTCATAAGTATAATAAGAGACACGATAATGACGATGACGACAAAACGACCCAATAATACCAACAACCTAATGCTAAAGACATTGTTAATAAAAATAACAGGATGTACTGTTTGATATGCAAGTCTGCTAGAATCAGATAAATTACGGAACATTAAATATGAGAGATTTACCTTACTTACTTTTAGCTTTGTGAATTCAACCCTCGCAAACAGATCTCTAGACATAATAAAAACAAATCTGTAGTTTTACATCAGTTTTAATATAGAAGAAGTGTAATCAACAATCTACAGTGGTGAGTTTTACTTTTATAACACAAAACAATAGCTTACTGTTTGTGGTCTAAATAGACTGCCCCAGTCTATTTAGAACTGCTATACACATAAATTGAAACTAGTTATTTTTTTAATAATATGTTTTTTATCAAATAAAACGTTTTTTCATCAAACTCCTACATAAATATTTAAAAAGGACTAATCTTATTAATAAACTATAATTAATCAGGACTCAATAAATCATAGTTTTCAGTTTTTATATTTTACACTGTGTAATGACCATGATGTTAACACAGTAAAAAAAAAAAAAAAAAAAAACGTTTTTTGACACAACAGCCTCGTCTTTCCAGAACGATAACTCGGTAAAAAATCTTCAAGTAGTTTAACAGGCAAGAAGTTAAAGATTAAAAATTTTATTTTAAAACTACATTACAGAATTAATTGTTTTCACTAGTGGTAATTGATACCAAGTACTGTGGCAGTAATCTTCAGGTAAAATGGAATATAAATTAATCATTAATATTTTCCCAACAAAACAATTCAAGAAAATAATTTGATAGGTTATCTATGAAGCTACGTCAACACTATTTAAAACAATTGTCACCTTTACAACAAATTTTATGTTTTAGAAAATCGTCAATATTTTTGTCATCATCAAGACCAGACTGAAAATTTAATTATATGTATTAAATTTATGAATATTTTAATTTTATTATTAACATTCGACAAATATCAAATTTAATGTTTAATTTTTCAAATCACTATTCGATCATACTTTTTTCTTTGTTTGACCAAATCTAGGTGATGATATTACTAACAGTAACTATGGCAAATCTTTAAATTCTTATAACTAAATCGAAAATATTTCTTTCTTGTGTGCGTTTCAGATTATTTGTAATTCTTATGAAATCAATTAGTCATAGATTTTGGATGTTGATTTTCGAGATAAAAATATCATCCGTTTATCAGAAAATTAATATTCAAAAATCCTTAAAAGATTAAAATAATTATTTCAGAATTCAATCATTGTTTTTAACTAAAATCACCATTCATATTATTTACACTTCTTTTTTAATTTGCTTTGACCCTAAGAAATATTAGGAATTTGGATTTATATATAAAATATACTACTGAATATATAGATTAAAATAATTTTGAAGTGTATAACAAAGGAATTATACAATTATTTGTTACACTAATTCCTAGACGATTTCATATGTATGATAACGAGTTTATAAATATTTTGTCAAAACAAAGACCCTTTTGTCTGTAATAAAATTTACTTTTGATAATGAGAGATTTTTAGCGAATTTTATTTTCAAAGAAAATTATTTATTATTTGTTTATGACCAAAAAAACATTAGTAATAATAGAATATAATAAAATCGAAACGTATACAAAATAAGTTTTCCGGTCAATAAAATTCTGCCTCTGAAACATTATATCGTAAGCAGACTCGTAGAAGCTATTTGACTACTCTTTATGTTCTGGTAACTATTTCAATCCAATATACAACGCCAACGAAAGCAAATACTGACAATTGCAAATTTTGTATAAAAATAAACTGTAGTTAGAAGTAGGGCTGAAATTAAGTACTTAATTAATTACACAAAATCGAAAACGCATTTGAGGACTTTATGGATTAACTTAAATAGCTTGTAATAACGAAACATTTTTTACTAATTCACAAAGGTTCAAAAGGATTTGCCACGTTCAATATACATAATAAAACAACACCACAAAATGATTAAAATGACTTTATATCCTATACTTTATATTAAAAAGGAATTGAAAAGGAGTGGGGTAAAAAGAAGTAGATCTAATTCCACAACATCCTTATCCTGTATATTTGAATTTTTCTTAGAACAAACCCATTGTCATAATGCGGATCTCGATTTTTTTAATACTCAGCTGCCTCAAGCCTCTACTTCTAGTAATGTTCAGTCCAATTTTTTTTTTTTATTATTTTGTAACTATGGAAGTTCTGTGGTGCCCAGGAAGGAGAAAGTAAAGGACTTAGAAGGATTAAAATAATTATAGCAGCTAAGTTACTCGATTCAGTTTTTTTTTTTTTTTTTTTTTACTTATTAAAAATTCTATTCATAAATTCATTAATGAATTATGTAAATAAAAACATTTTTTGGGTTAATTATCCATAAAATTATTTGTATAGAATTTAAATCCAAAACAAACACAATATCTTGTTAAAAAAAAATTTATCTAAACATTGTGATCGAATATAAACCAGCTTAACCTTAACGTTAAAACCTATTTTGCAAACTTTCTAAACATCTTTAATCTGATGCTTATTTAAAAATAAAAGTATTTTTTTTAGTATCACATTTAATCTGATTTTGCAGATAACTAAATACTATTATAATACACTCTAAAAAAATAATAAGTATACGTAAGTATATTTTAAAGTATGAATCAGTCATATTATTTTTTTATTATTATTGTGGAAAAAAAACAGTGATCTGATAAGAAGTTCGTATGAGAAAATTTTTTTAAGATTCGAAATTCAATGAAAATAAAACTACGTTCTCACAAGTGAACCAATTTCTCAAAAAATTGATCAGGTGGAATTGATGAATATTTTCAAAAGTTATAGCAGTCTTTGTTGAGATTTTTTGATAATTTTTACAGATTCATATTTGAAATATTGAGTCGAGTTACCAGTGATCATATTTCATGAAATTCCCATTTTAAATTACTAAAAATTTTTTTATCGAGATGATCATCTTATGAAAATAATTTTTTTTTTTTTTAATTTTTGTAAAAAACTATGAATTCCTATCTTTTTGTGTTAAATTTTTACAACTTTGAAAATTTATTACAGCCTTCAGAATCGGTTAATACTTCCACAATTTTTTTAACAACATTATATATCGTTGAAACCTGTCTCTGCGAAATTTTATGTAAAACAATTTTTATTACGTTAGAAATACATTAATATCGATTCTTACTAATGGCATCGCTTCAATCGTTGTCTTCCAAATAATATGCTGTTCAGAGCGGATAGATTTTTTGTCCATTTT
This sequence comes from Chrysopa pallens, assembly GCA_020423425.1. Classification (NCBI taxonomy): domain Eukaryota; kingdom Metazoa; phylum Arthropoda; class Insecta; order Neuroptera; family Chrysopidae; genus Chrysopa; species Chrysopa pallens. The sequence continues at coordinate 5,447,928 of CM035593.1, read as the reverse complement.
ATTCGATTTCTTGGTTTTTGATAATCATATTTGTATTGAGAAAGTGTATACATATAATATATATTGATACATAAAAAGTCATCAATTTAACCTATTATTTTCCATATCAGCCAATATAATTTGAATTTGGATGTAAAAAAGTTTTAAATGTTCAACAAATATTTTTGAAAAAAACAATTCATTAAAATTCTATAACGGTTTTTATTTGATTTTAATTTTTAATAATTTTATTTCTAAGTACTTACATCCCCATCCGTTTCATTCACATCAATAAATAAATATTTAAATATTTCAGGCACGTGATCAATCAATTAATAATAAACCAATAAGTTTTGGTAGCTAGTAGTTAAAACAAATATTTTTTTGATATAAAGATTCATACTTCTATGTATTATATTCATCACATAATTTTAAGGCACGTTCTACAAATTCGGATAGTCGCTTGTCGTATGGTCGTAGCGTCAGTACATTTCAAAACATTTTTGATATTTCAGTACATATATGTCAAAAATGATTGCACTCCTTGCAACGCTTATATACGATTAGGCCTCAAGTCCTCTCTTTACCATGTGTCGAACTCCCAAAAATATCTGGCATAGATGTCGACACATAAAAGCGAGAAATTGGTCGATGCTACACTATTATTTCACTACCCAAAACCTTACTTTTAATATAAATTTGGCTCGTGTACCTTATAAAGTAAGATGACATACGAAATCTCAACCAAAACCAACATCATATTTTTTAATGCGAATAAAATTGGCCAATTTCTGGAATGTCCATCTGTAGGACAGACGCATACACCAAAAATTGTTCATGTATCTATATATATATATATATATATATATATATATATATATGTATATATATATATATATATATATATATATATATATATATATATATATATATATATATATATATATATATATATATATATATATATATATATATATATATATATATAAAGCTCTTGTGTCTTGTATTATATTCATATTGATTGGTATTTTATAGTCAAAAGCTTTCATTATCTAGAAAAAAATACGTAACAAAACTAAAACCAGATGATTTTTCCATAACATAAACATATTATTAGACTACTTGTCTTCTGACCAATTAATTTATGTATATTGATAACGTTACATCATAAGCAAATTTCCCGATGTCAATTGTGAACTTGTGTAGTTTGTGTATAGAGGTCTTTTTATTTTGATTATTTCACCAAAACAATAAAAATTAACTTTGAGTAATAAAAAATTTAAATAAAAACAAAAATAATTTTATTACTCATAGATAGTTTCTTAAAAATTTTGTTCAGTCATTTCAACTGAAATCAATTAATAAATATTTACGAATTAAGATTCAAAATGCATTTGGGTGTAATTGTAAACAATGATTGATTAATTTTTCAAATAGTAAGAAAGGAAACGAATATCACTTAAATTAAGTTCAACAAAATAAACATAGCGAAATAAAGTCCATGTTTTAACTGGACAATTTTGTATTTCGATTATTTAACTGGACAATTTTGTATTTTGTATAGACACATTTATAGCATTAAAGAAATTAACTATTATTTTTGGGAAAGTTTCATATACTTACTTTTAGGGAAAATTTCCAAAATTAGCACCACCTTTTTCTTTATATATTAGAAAAATGCAACTATTTGCATTCGAAGTGAATACCTACTTTTTTCTATACAAACTAGAAAGTTGCTGATTTTTTCCGCAATTAAAAATGGCTAGTTAAATAACCATTGTCTGCACAAAAACAGACTGTTCTAACAATTTTTATATTAAAGCGTTTGTTTCAGTTTTATTCCGAGATTTTTAACAAAATAGAATCAAAATCTATTAAGAATTATGATTCAAGCTTTGGACTCAAGCTTCAGGCAAATAAACAAGCGAGCTGATCTATCGGTACGATACATATGCACAAATCTATCATAGTTCTGCAATATCATACATTTTTATTTGGATTATCATCAAAAGCATATTTAATAAACCAATTTTATTAGAAAATAACATTCATCCACCCATTAATGATCAAAGGTTCTTAAAAGCAAAGTACATTTTGATCAATTGAAGATACCAGAGTTAATTTCATTAAACATTAAGCAAATGTATCTTAAAAAAAAACATCCTAGATGAAATCAAACCCACACCACAATCGCTGGTTATCCGGATAAAATAATCTGAAAACGAGATTCTGACTATAACGGAAAATTAATTGAATAGATTCTAAAATTATTTTTATGGGTAGAATTCTTAAAAGTATACACTCATCGATTTGATGAGAAGAATAAAAAAAAAAAAAACAGTAATGACGATTTATTTATTTTTTTTTTTTTGAAACTTTTGATAAATCCTATGAAACAGTCAATATAATCAGAGTATAATTAACGGACCACTTATAACAAACTTTTTTGATGTCTATTCCATACTTTTAAAGACCTTCATGTTTTCAATCTTTTTGAAAATTACTAAAAGTAATGAAAAATATATAATGAATTTTGTAAAATCCATACTTCCAGTAATTCTGTCTTTGTGAGCATTTTGTACATTTAATTAATATACTTTTACTTCTAAATGGAGGAATTAAAATTTTAATCGAATACTTTCTGATTAAGTTCTTCCATTAGCAAACTGAAATTTATTTAGTCATTCTTTGAACCAATAAATCATATTTATTTTCTAGCTACAAAGAATGCATGCACAATACAGAACAGAAATTAGTAATAAAAATAATAATAATAACAAAATAATAATTAATATTCAAAACTTGTAGTTAATATGTGTTTTGTGTGAATAGATTTTTTTTTATATATAATTCTAAAAACTAGCTAACCCTTTCAAATAAAAATGTCATCTTATTACATCTTTAAAAATGTTTTATGGTCGGTCATTGGATTCGTGTGCATATGTATAGAAAGTCTTCAAAAAAAGTACCTTTAGCATATTACAGTTGAATTATCCAAAAAGTTGATTGAAGACTCTGTGACATTAGAAATTCTTCTAGATTACTCTTATCTAGATCTAACAAAAAATGCGATAGAAGCGAGGTTATAATAACAGGGTGTCTACTCTATCTGGAGGACTAAATTCCCAAACTGTTTTCTAGGCTCTGATTAGAATTTTTTCAGATTCTTATTTCTATAAGCTTTTATAATTTGAATATACTAAGTAAAATATACTACTGAAAAAAGTTAAAAGACAAAACAATTTATTTAGTTCATTAGTGATTTTTGAACGACCGTATACAGGTTTTAGCCTTGAATTCTTGCAATAAAAAAAATTTTGTGCATTCTCCCAAAAATAAATAATGAGAACAATATTGTTTGTTTTTTAATTTTCAGAAAATTTTTTTGTTAGTTCAATTAGTACATGAATCTAATAAATAGCTTATTTATTTCACATTTAACTACAGCTGATTGTATTTCCTCATATCAAAATTAAGCTTACATAACTCTTATCGAAGCTAGGTTGCCTTTAATCGTAGAAAACTAAATAACAAATTTCTCAAAAAAAAAAAAAAATTGTTTGGTCCTCTTTAATTTAATTTAAAAAAACTTTTTTTTAGAAAATAAAAGAAAGAATTACTTTTATAGCTTAATTATTTATAAACGCTAGTTCATGGATTACATTTCCAACAAACCATTATTTAAGGAACACAATTATTTGAAACACCTAAATCATCAATAAGATTTTTTAATATCTACCGTTTTAATATGAATTTTACAATTTTTTTTTTTTAATTTTATCAATTGCCACACAAAAAATTCAAGAGTGGTTTTCCTGAATAAATTTTCAGGCTCTGTTAGATTTATAAGAAACATAGTTTTAACCCTTATCAGTAAGAAAATTATGGAAAAATTATGAATGCATAACATTTGACGTTTTGGCATTATTCGTAGTTAGGCAGAAGATTTTGTAATATCGTATAAATAATTTTTTAAACCTTTTTAACTCCCTTACTTGTACTAAGCTTTCTTAATTTTTCTTACTATTCTCATGAATTTTTACACAAAACTAAAATTCCCTGACTTTTCCAGGATTTCCATGAACTATAGACACTCAGATTAACCTCTTATTGGTGTACACCATTGAGTGTTTCTAATTGATTGTAATCTAATTAAAAGTCAAGTGATTAATAATTAATTGGCTTAATAATCTGAATTATTAATAGAACTTATTCTTACAATTACATAGGATAATTACCTAGCACACCTTAAAAAAGTGTTGTTATTTATCTCTTCTGGGTAAAAAAAACCTTAATAGTAGATAGGATGATCTAAATTTATAAATTGTTTTCACATTAATTGTGCAATTTATAAATTAATATCCTATTATGGTTATTAGTTTTCTAATTTTTTATTTTTATTTTTTTGGTAAAATAGTATAGGCAAGTGATAAAACAATGCATACAATTCAGGTCAATGTTCATGAATTAAACCTTGTGAAGTATCAATATGGTAATGACATTCATTTATACTGAAATATAAAAAATTAAATTATTCAAGGTATTATAACAGATGTAAACATTAAATGGCCATACGAAAATCATCGGTAGCAATATTCATTTGAAACTTAGTTTATAGATTTTATAAGCTATTTTTTAACTCTATTCGTTTATTCGTCAAAGACCCCCAGCTTTAAGAAATAAATATATAGGACGTTTCTCAATTTTTTTTAAAAATTGTAAAGTTGTCATGAAAACAAAAGTTTTTATTGACCTTCAGAATAGACAACGTATCATAATGTTTTTGCAAAGATGCTGAAGTACTATGTAAGTATTATTGACAACCATTGATACACCGCATATTCGATATAAATTTTATGTTTTGTTACTATAATAAAACCGGTACGTGATATTTTTATAAAATTCGTACTTGGGTACTTCAAGCATGTTTCAACCGATTATGTAACTTAAATAAATTATTAATTCAATAAATAAACTTCAAATAAAAACTTTAAATCGTAGACGAATTATCATAAACCATTAGCTCTTAGATACATAGATTCGTAGATATTGGGTATATGAATTATTTGAATCATTGTTTTTACCTTCCCCCTTGTACAGTGCCTCCACCCAATCTTAGCCCTCTATACGGAGCCACGCGTACAGCGTAGCCGATAAGAATAAGAAAAATTGATAGTTGGATTAAATTGAGCGTGTCAGATTAGGATATGGTAGACTGATTACCAGATGAAAAGATTACATTTTATTAATCTCACGATTTGAGTGTGACGCAAGAGAATGGGAGGGTCAGAAACTAAGATTTGGTGGAGGTGAAGCGATAAGTTAAACTTTGGACAAAGAAAGCAATTGGAAATCAAAAGTACAAATTCAAATGAGACATGACTGCGATTAAGGCTGAGCCTCTAGAGTACATAAGGTTAAATTTTTAAGTAAATATATTTAATGTTTGCAAGTAACAAATTAACCCTTTTAGAGAAAATATTTGAAGTTTTTAAAGATCCAAATTTAAAAATAAATAATACATAAAAGAAATTATTTTACACATGCGGATGTGAGTAAAGATGGCAGCCATATGATAATGCAAACTAAATATAAAAAACATAAATATTGTTTTATTGTAGTGTACAGACCAAACGAATGTTTAATTTAAGATGATTTACAACCCATCGATACTTCACCAAACTAACAAACATTAAGGTCGAAGATAATCAAATAGTGCTGAGGAATTGCAATTGTATTATTTTCGAGGCATCTTAAAGTTTCTGCAATAAAATTGAATATATTTTCATTTCAATATTCAAAAATATTCATAAAATTGAATTTATTTCATTTAACTGAATTTTTATACTTTACAAACTTTATCGCAGGATGAATAATTTCGAAATTCATCATTACAGAGTCCTATGAAGAACAAACATAAATACATATCACACAAACGAAGGGTGATGGTTTAGTTAACACCCTCACAGTTTTTTTTCAAAATTGAAATGAATACCTAAAGAAATTTTTTTAAATATGATTTTAATTATTCTAAGAATTTGTAACACTTGGTTTTTAAGGTATTAAGAAGTAAACATCCTTGTTGTCAATTGAAAAATTTGCAATAAACAACAAATAATGTTTTTACATTAACAAAACTTTTTGGAATATTGAAAATTATTAGTTTTCATCCTTTTTTTCCGCCCGGTAGTTGTATGCTATTCTTTTCTCAACAAATAAGTCTATTAATGAATATTTAAACAATAAGTTAATTGTTTGTATAAATACTAAAAGAACCTGATAGAATTTAAACCTGCAATATAAAAATCATTTTAAAATTGACTGGCCTATAAAATATTAGAATTTGTTATCAAAAATAGCAAAACTTAAAATGCATAAAATAATAGAATTGTCAAACATATTGTACAAATAATACAGACGTATACACAATATGGTTCACATTAATTATCCATCATAATAGCTAAAATATTTCAAATATATATATATATTAAGAATGATTAATAAAAGAGCGCTCATAAAGCTTATCAAGAGGGGGGTGATGAATTAATTCAAAAGCTACGTCAGGGGAGGTATTTGAAGCATAATCAAAATATTATTATTTCAAGGAGAATGAATCGGAACCTAAAGGATAAAATTACCTATTGTCTCTAAGTGAAAAAGATATCTTCTTGATAAACGACAACTTACAGCAGTGGCTTGTGCCATCATTTAAATTAGATTGGTTATACTAATTTAAATATAAAGACTATTTAAATAAAGACTATGTTCGGCTACTTGTACTGAAATAGCTGTAATTGAATTGAAGACTGAAACAGCAGTAATTGAACAACGTGATTTAAGGATGGAATGAAAAATTCAGCTGAAAATACATGCTCGTGTTTTTATGTATTGAGATAATTTTTTATCGGTTTCTAATAGTATGTAGTAAAAATAGTACTTCAAATAATTTGTTTTTATATTTTAGAAATTTTAAAAATAAGAACTAAAAATTATGTTTTCCAATTTAATATTAACTATGTGGTTTTCAATTTGAAATCTCTAAAAAAACCATCATTGATAAGAGACGTTTTAAGGGATGAACAATGACATTTAAGGGCAGAAAAATGAATACTAACCTAGACATAGTCAAGAATATTAATTGATCATAACAACCTTTCTTCAATCACCAATAATATCAAAAGTTCACTCTACAAATTGTTTTGATGATTTAACTCCAACCTTAGATATTTTACGTTAGGATATATGATCAAGGATATATAATTTAATTAGGATATATTTTGATAACTTATCACCAATTTGTAATAAAATTAATTAATATTGAGTATTATAATCATATTTAAAACGTTTTACGATGATTAAAATTGACCGATCAAAAATTTATTTTCCAAACACCTTATGTAAATTATCTTATGGTTCTTCTAATTTACTTTAATACCTTCTATTAAGATTTTATTATTACTGCAGTACAAAAAAAATGGTTAAGCTTAGAATTGACACCAGCAAATGAAATAAACTTGGAATGAAACAAGTTTTTCGAAATGTTGAATTTCGTAAATATAATAAAAAAATTAACAAATATGCGTATAGTATACCCAAATTTTTACCCAAACAAAGTTTAAAGTTTATAATTAATTATGTTGCCCTTCCGAGAGTTAATACTCTTTGAATTGAAGAACTACGTTAAACAGTTAATAAATTCAATTTTTCTAAATGGCATGTGGGACCTAATCTTAATCGGAAATGTGATCATAGTATAAGGTTTTGTTACATAATAACTATTAAAATAAAACTGCATTGTGAATGATCGTCCATAGCATGTATATTCTTATCTTTCACCTCATAAATATGATATTTTCATATACAATAATAAGACCCTCTAGATTCTATTATAATTATAATAATTTTAGTACGTGCTGCATAACATAAACATTTAAAAAAAATATGTAATAATTTTGTAACACTAATGTTAAAGTGATGAAAACTATTATACTTTAAAAATAAAAAAATAAAAATACTATGAACTTTTTAACATAAACATATCTATCTGTATTAGTAATTGTATCCATTAATATTATCTATGTCTACTATGTCTACTGTGAACACAAAAAAATACTTACTATTATCATCATACTAACAGTAATGATTACTATACAAATTTAAAAATAAAATTGTACATAAAGATATTAATATACCCGGCATATTACAAAATGAAACATGAAAAACATTCGGAGGAGATAAAAATTGCTTAAATATTCATAGAGAACCATTGAACATTTTGTTATGTTTTTTTTTCAATTGGGGAAAAACTTAAGCTGAATAATTATATTAAAAAAGACTATTATGAATTTATTGCTAAAAATTTTTTCATATTAAGCTCCGAATTTCACATCAATAATTACTTTTGTATACAAAATATATTTTAATTAATTATTACATATATCTTATTCCTTATACATTTTACAAATTTTTATTACGAGGAAAATTCATTTTTTCTAAATCCGAATCTACAATAAAATATCTTGTTTCATTTGGAAAAAAATACGTGTGAATTTTATACACGATAGAAGTGGAACTATAAGATAAGGAGATAAATAGGGAATTTCAGGACTGTGATAATTAACAGGTTCATTTCTGATCATTGATATCAACTATAAAATTATTATGCATTCGATTCACATATAGATTACATACACTACACGTCAACGAGTTTGATTTTCGATTAATGTTCTTTTTTTTTTTTAAATAATGAAATATTAACATGAAATAATAACAATAGAAGTGTATATATAACAACATTACACCACGATTGTTATGATGCCTTTACGCTGGCGCGAACACACACGTACCTACCCTGAAATAAACATCGTATAATGCCTTCTATCTCATTAGCTTGCACATTAAATCCGATCGATATTTCTATCACATTCTTTCGCACGTTTTATCCTGTAGATACTTCTTTCTGTGTCATCCTCTAAGACGATTTCTCCTATAGATAAAAAGTGTGTAATTATCTCTCTTTCTGTTGTTTTTTCGTTTCATCGAATTTGAAATCACTACGATACTAAAGAAGTTTCACTAAAAGAAATTAACATAAAAGCCATCTATCGAAACATAATTAGGTTGAAACCAATTTCTCAATTCGAGTCATTTTTCGAGTTTTCTGCAATGACAAATAAAAAAATCACCTACAGACTCAACGTCAACACGTATTAACATCTCGTTTCTTATAACATTATATTTCAAAAATCATTAAATAAATAAAACGTTTGATTTTCGAAGTATAAACAATAATTTTCTACAAAAAATTAAAACTTTCTTATTTTGCTCAGATCTTTTATTGACTAGACCCTTTCTTTTATTAAAGACTACATATAGATACATTCAAATACCCAAGCAGATGGTTGTTGATGAATGAATGGAAATAAAAGACATCAAAAGATGAACATAACCTTTGTATCAGTAGCTGCAAAACATATGTTATTTGATTAGAATCGATAAGTTCATCAACACTCTAAGGGTGCCTGATTTTAAAACGATGATGTATGTATATTTGAGGAATTTTATAGTAATATCAATAACTTTAAATACATACAATTAAATTCAATTTTTTTTTTTTAAATAAAAATTTTTTTTTATTCTTGCCAATCAGTTTTGTGGCCTTGCCATTAATTCCCCCAACCATACATACTACTGCTCTAATGTCAAATCTTTTTTCAAATTCTACAAACAGTTCGATAAATTATGACAGTTTAATGAATTAATGCTGTGTGACCTGCCGCATTGCATTATCGTGATGTAAAAGCTAATAAAATTTTCCTTCCATAAACCAGTCTGATTGAATGGAATTAATAGAGCAATACAATACAACAATCATAGATATTACCAACATCATCCCAATTTTTCAGTGCATTTAGTGTGTTTTCTTTTCACATTTGTACTACTTGAAACCCTCTTATTCAAAAATCGATGAATGAATTATAATATACACAGATATGAGATAAAAATAGTACAATAAACATCTATAACTATCTCTCGATTAGAGAGATTATTATCTAAACATTCATTATTTAAAATAAATAAAGATATCGACGTAGAAACACCTCAATTCAAGTAATTACGTTACTTAAAACTGAATGATTATTAAATAAAATCGGTCCGGTCGATTTTTAAAGGTCCTTTTCGTTTAAGTTCGTTCACTTGATAATTTATTTATTTATTTTTAAAGTTTACTATTATATAATATAATACTTGATACTATAATACTATATGATATAATACTATATTATATAATACTTCAATAGTATTATTTATTTCGATAGCAGCGAATGTACAAATTAATGCACTAAAGTATTTGGTCGAATTAAAGAAAGTTTTACATAGAATGCTGTTAACACATGGTAAAGTTTAAGGATTTGTGCAATTTGTATAAATGTGTTTTACTGTAATTTAACTAATAATGCTGAAGAAAGTTTAAAATACCATCTGTAGTAGGCGATTAACAGCTAGTATATTTATAAAACACAGATCTAAAACTATTTAATACATTGATATTTTGCGTAAATATGAAGGTTAAGAAATACTACCAACATACAAAAAAATATATACTAAATGTTTTTTGGAAACCAGATTTTGGAGATTAAAAGCGCGCTCATTTTATTCCATATAACATAAAACAACAAAAAAAATAGTAAAAAAAATTCTATATTAATCTAAGCTGAGTGTATTTCAATGAATAAACTGTTCATTTGTTTCATTTTGTATACTAATAACGCAGAACTGTTTTTGTAGAACATCCCCCTTAGACCTCTTTGGTATTTTTAATGGATTTGAATCATTAAAAAGTGACTAATGCTCACATATAATAAGTAACTAGAACCAAAACTAGTGTTACTGGAAGCGCCTAAAAGTTTATCATGAAACTAAATAATTCGCGTGACAATTTGATTGTGAAGAATAAAAGAATCAATATTAGATTTGTAAATGTATTTTATCATGACTAATTTAATCAAAAATTTATATTATAAATCTTACTTTAGTTAGTTTATTACACCTATTGGCTAACGTCCAACTTGGCCCATTCTATATTTGCATCATAAATGAGTCAAGTCGTCGTCGATTCTATTACAAGCCTGCGTGCGAATGGGTGGAAAGTAAACTAGACACTTTTTTTACGTTTATTTTATTAATATCATATAGTAATTTAACTGAGTAAATTCAAAAAAAAAAATTAATAGATTCCTGATATTGTCATGTTTTATTCTATTTTACTCTCATTTTGACTTTGCTCAAAATAAGTAATGTTTTTTTTAAGCAAAGTGCTCAGTGCTGGTAAAAAAAGCGTTATTTCACTAGAGTGGAATAAATTTTGCTCGTTGCATAATGAATTGTTTAATTAAAGTGGTTCAGGTACAAAGACTATTTTACACAATTGTTTTGAGTTGGTCTAGTGCAAGTCTTCCGCTGATGACATTTGCATAATGAAGGTGGGCTCAACCTACCAAAATTATAGAAATATTTGAATAATCAGCATCAAGCTAGACATAAAAAACACTTGTTTATTAGATATCTCAGAACTTTGACTCTTCCAACGTCGCTTCAACCGAGCCTTACGTACTAAATTTTTACTATCCTCTCGAGCGTAAGCATCACTTAATTGTTTTTTATTTTTATTACCGATTTTCTTTTCAAAGTTGTACCAGAGTGAAAAAGTGTAGTAAAAACATATGCAAACACAATATTGTTAAACAAGCGCTTTAAGTTCCTCATTGCATTTTGTAATATATTTTGCCTACAAAATGATAAACTAAGTATTTTTAATTTTAACATGTCCAGACCGAAACGTTGAGGTGTTTTGTTTTCTTAAACTTACTCTTAAAACATGCCCTCATACTCTCTGAGTTTATTTTTTTTTTTCAATTCTGTCGAGAGTTTTTTTGTAATATAATAGAAAATAGTTAGGATGACCGTAAGTTTTACATGCTTTCAATGAAAAGTGACCAAAAATTGCAAACTTTGAGCATAAATATCTCGCAATACAAACGGTCGTGCACAGATGTACAGATAGCGAGAGAGCTGAAATTAGTTCTTCGAATCATATTGGTGATTGTACTTGAATCGTTAAATATTGTAACTTTTGTTTAATGTGTTTTAATTCTTTAAAGTAGTTTGTCTTTGATAATGGTATTTTTATTAAATTTCCTCATAATTTACAAAAACTAAGAAATTTTGGTTGTGTAATCGATGGATGGGTATATATTGCTGATTGGTTGACGTAGCAATTTGTTAGATACTTGGAAAGTATGAATTGCGCATACAACAATAAACATGTGTGCAAACTGTCATCAAATTAACAACGAGTAACATCTCCTCAGAGAATCATTACAACTAGCTAATTAATACTGATGATGACCACTTTATAGTCGAAATACGTATTAATAAAAATTACATAATAACTTGATCAAGGAAATTGTGACAAATAATCAAAATTTGTTTAAAAACAGTGTATCTGTTTACCCACCTCTGTATACTCTCGTAACGTAATTACAGATCTCAACCGATCACTTAAATTCAACAACAGACCTAGACAGTATTTGGATGGGTGACCGCAATGATGTGTGCTGTTGTTGTATATAATATACCCACTGTGGTCACAGTATAATCTTATTAGTTGGAAAATGACTCAAAATAATTTTTAAAAAAAGTATCTCTTCATGTTTTTCTACTCGCGCGAGTTTCTTTTAAAATACACAATATATATGATTTATCAATATAAATTCATAAATGTGGTCTATAAGAAGGAATAAATAAAATGAGACACAAAAATAAAGTGTACAAAATAATCATGTAAAAAATGTTCAGTTAACTTGTTACCTATATCAATGTTGTTCATTTGTTGACTCATATCTAATATAATATCGAATCATATACGAAAATATAACTGCGATACGTGTTATGATCTAAATTTATACCAAGTCTTAGTAGAACAGGAACACATACACAAAAACATAGCAACAGTTTAATATTTTTTAAAACAAAGTTTTTTTATGAATATTAATTATAAAGATAACTTTTATAATGTAATAAATATTAGATTTTATAATTACCAATTTTCATTTAATTTTACAAGAAGTCGAATATTCCGAATATAAAATTACACTAATTTTTTAAAAAGCCACGACTTTAAGACATCTAGAGCTTGGATTTCAGTTTTGTAAATTTATTTCAAAGCACGTTTCCGTTAAACCCTGGTAAAAACTCTGACAATATTCGAAATGATCCTCCCCATAATTTACAAAATATTAGTAAATGATTCAAATAAAAATTTCAACTTGACCCACCCTGATCAATCAACATTTACATTTTTAAAATAGGTAAAAATCTACGAAAATCAGAAGCTAAGAAAGGCATAACTACTAGGTACAATAGTTGATGAATAATATGCTGTTTTATATTGTAATATTATAATACTGAGAGGACTAATTGGATTTTTTTTTATTTCGAAATTATTTTAGTTTTATTTTTATTACGGTGTAATAAAGCGAAATGACGACTTAATACCGTTCTAATACTTATCAGTTTCCAAATTATTTATTCCTCTCATTATCCAGTGTAAATTACATAATAACTGAGTACGAAAAACGCCGTCCAACGAATTTTATCAAAATTGGATGACACGTCCGAAACTAACAGCGTGAAGAACATATATTGATAAAGACAAATAAAATAGAAGGTAATTCACACAATGTAGTGAAACCACTTTTTAACACTAAGGTTTTAAAGGTTTATCAGATATCGATATGCATCCATCCCTGTAGTGAAGATCATTAAGTAAAATTCAAGCATTTTTCACTCGTTACAACACGATTTTGGTTATTATTTATAACCAAAAGGAGATAATAATAATATTAAACATAATAACAATGGTAATAATAGGGGGTCTTACGCCCGCCAATGAGATTTATTTGAAAATAAATCTTACACAATCTATATTTCAAAAACGAAAAACGTGGAATATTTTGAAGTATTTGTTCTCACAACATCTTGTCCTCTGTTCTTTGAGAAATTGTATACATTATTTTTAGCACAAATTCCCAAAAACGGTGTAGATGGATAGTTTGTCTAATTATATAACATTATATGAAAAAAAACAAAGTCAACTTTATTATGAAACATCATATTTACATAAGCAAATGAATTTGCAAATATATTAAAATATTTATCGATATAATGAATACACATCGGATATGAGAAGGATAGATGGCTAGATGACTTAAACGGAAGTCGTTAACTAAACGTATACCTACATCTACATATATACTGACTGCTACTATCATTATTAAATTTATTTTTGATTCAAAAATTATTATTAGTCTGTCTTATTGTTTACAAACTAATAAATTACATACCTTCAGCTAAAAAAATATTATTTATGCAAAAGAATATCTACTGTGTTGAAATCATCGCACCAAATAGCAACATTTAACCTCAATCTAAACGTATTCAATTTCTATTTGATTTAAAGGTTTCCAGATTGAAACTTTTTATATGATAATCATCACGGTTCACAGTTGAATTCATTACAAATTATCAACAAATAAATGATATTTTATCATTTAATATTTACTATTATACCTTTTTTAACCATCGGCACTATAACGGTATGTTTATGTAATCAAGAAGACCATACATTTCATTAAATAGATTAATTATATCCATAAACTTATCGAAATAATGCTTAAACAGTAGATCCTCGATAACTCAAACCTCGGTAACTTCTATCTCATCAGAGCCCAAAACCTCTATAACTTAAAATACACAACCTCTATAATGTAAATAAGTAGTCTCTGTATTGGTCCTCAGTAATAGGAACAAGGATACATACATACATATGTACATACCTACCTCTATATTAACCTATCCCAAACATAAACCCTTGGTAACTTAAAATCTCTATAACTTAGAATATTTTGTGTTTCCCTTGGACTTTAACGTATCGAGTTTCTGCTGTACCAATATTTTGGATAGACACTTGAAAACTTTTCTATTTGAATCGAACCACATAGATAGCGATTACTGGGGTGTTACGGAAAAGTGGTGTTACTTCAACAGTTAAAGTCGCCCTTCATCTTTATCTGTGCAAATATATCTGTACAATAAAGAATCGGAAAATGAATGAAAACAGCATTTACTCCGAGAGTTATTGGAGGAAATGAGTTATTTCAACTTTGTTTAAGGATATTATTATACTAAAAGAATGTTTGGAATAACATTTTTTACGTATTAGATAAAAAATTGGTGTGATTTTAAAACACAATATATTTCATTCCCATTGAATTGAATGGTTCAGAGAGGAACTAATGGAATGAAGCTACAACCTATTATGTATTGTCCAATTTCATTTTAATATAAAGCGTTTTTGCTACGATATAAAGATGATAACGAAAGTGTTTTTAAGGTATGTAAACAAGTCACTCATTTGATCATTAGGGTTGAAGCCACGGAGGATTACTTAATTAATGTTTTATGCTTGTAAATAGCGGCTATTTGTATTAATCAGAAAACACTTTTAGATAAAAGTTCAAAATGTGAAAATTCCAACTTTTTATAAGAAATTGCAGATATTTTCGTAATTTAAAATGAAATTTTTGTGTAAAAATTCTCATTTAGATTCTATATTATCGTTAAATTTTATATCAGGAAGCTAAAACTTGTTAAATTCATCAAGGTCATCGACACAAAATATTTGTTACCAAAAGAAACCACCTTTAAGCGCGTAATGACATCTTATAAAAGTGTGTACACAAGCCAGTCTATCAAAAAGTCCAGTGTCAATTAACAAAAATAAAATCATGGTTAAAATTAAAAGCACAATTAAAGATAAACGTAGATATTTATAATTCATTTTGTCGTTAATAATAAATAATATAATTTAATAATTTACTTAACACCTGTAGCTAAACTGTGTTTTTTTCAATAAAAGAGAAGCTATACGTAATGATAATACCTTTTAAAGTTAAGTAGGGTAAACTCTTTCACAAAACTTACAATAATAGCTACTGTTTTACATAAAACCAGAGATTTATATTTGCATTTTCTATAGTCAAAAATGTTATAATGAAAGTAATTATTTAAAAAGTTTTTCTATAAAAATTTCATTTAAACAAAAACATTTCTATAGTTTTCGAAAAAGGAGATGAAATATAAAAATATCTTTTTTTATCTACCATAAACTCTTAGCTCGAGATGTTCTCACTCAAAAGAAAATTTTTGATTATTATAATTATTTTTTCAAAAAAGTGCAACTGAAAACAAATTCTAGTCAGAGAACTATAGGATATTCTTGCAAAAAACAATTCTCTAACTATCGGTAAAATTGAGAAATATATAGAATCACACAATAATTACATACCATAGACATAACTTAAAATAAATGGAGTGTTTCATAATAGTGTACAATGGTCCGCTGAGTGTAATTGTGAATGGATTATATTTTTGCTATAATGGAACTGAAGGCAAGACAAGGTAAACCGCCAGATGAAATTAATTCCAGATAAATGATCGTTAGATTTCGGACCAGCACGACCAGAACATTAAGCTGAACCGCGTTTAAATGAGTCGCTGACAATCTGAAGTATCTTAGTATCTTCAAAATGATAAAATCAAAAGCTGCCACGAGCTTGCGTCACACTCAAATTAATAGTCTTTTGGACGGGAGCTTCGTTCGGAATCATTCACCCTTTCTCTGAATATCATATCAGACGCGTTAGAGTAAATTCTTTAAGTGAATTTTAATGTTAATATTTTTGAAAACCGGTAGATGGATGCTCTTCTTATCGCAGAAAAAGCATACATTATATTAACGATATTGGACGCCTTCTTTGGCAATAAGTCTCCGTACGAGTAAATCTTCATTTCAGCTCGTGGGCTCCTCTGTTTCAGTAAGTAACTCGATAAATTTTCATTTTCATAATTATAAATTATTGATATAATTTAAAAAAGAAAAAAAGGAAGAACACATAAAACACTCTGGGTTAAAACTGAAAGTCTACTTTTCTCTCTTCTGTACGTTAAAACGAAAAGATCATTTCAACAAGAATCCAAAAAAATATATTACGTGAAAGTGAAATTGGATATGGAAAACATAACGAAACATAATTGCAAAAGATGCAAAGTTTTCCCCTACATAATTTGTATAGCGCCAATAATATTAATAAAAAATGACATTTAAAAAAGCAAACAACAGTGAGTAGTGACCAAGGTTAGCTAAGTTTTATATTTATTTATTTATTTATTTATTCATGTATGATGTAATCATCTTAAACAAGTTCATAATTATATGAATCTGTAGTGGACTTAATACATCATACGTTTACATCCATCGATAAAAAAGTACGGAACGTCAAGTCGAACAATAAAGATGTGTTTAAAACGAATTTAAAAGTACATAATAATTTACATTTACCTTATAAATATTTAAAACAATATTCATAATTTTAATCTTTTTAAAATTGTCCAGGAAGTGCTCGTACTCATTTAAAAATTAAACAGACATAAATTTATAGAATTATTTCATTGTGAATGCAGAAACCTGAATATTCCTAGCTTGAATATGAAAAACTTGATATTTTTGCCACATATTCTTACTTTTGAGGGATTATGGTCCAATTTCAATCGCTGTAACGGGACACTAGTTTTATTAAAAGGTTACTTATTCCAAAGGAAATGTATTCAAGCTTTATCTCAATAATTGATTTACCTAGAAGCACAAAAAGTATAAAATTCCTAAGTTCTTGAAAAACGGTTGAGATAGTTTAAAATGTTGTGATTCGGTATTAGCAGTTCATCAATTAGAATTATAGGGGCTATTATTTGTTACTATTTGATAATAATGAATAAGCCCGGGTATGCTGCTTTAAAGATCTTCTGCAGTATGTTTGACAAACTCCAGTCGTGTGTCGCTCTATCTTTTTTCAAAATCACTTTCAAATGCACAAGCTAATTTTGTAGCCCAAGATAATTGCAAAAATATTGTGTATAAATGCGCGTCATATAAGATATCATTATCATGGAAGTATGAAACAAGTTCAATAAGATAAAATATACGGTTTTTTGAATATATTATAAATTGCTTAAATTAATTCTTTCAGACACTAAAAATTAAACAATAAAACTTTATTGATTAATAAAAAGAGTCTAATTTTTAATACTAGCAGCCATAAAAAGAAATAAAACATACAAGTGTAATGTCTGTAGCAACAAAAACATGGTAATAAATTGTTGATCTGGATTAAGGTATTTAATCAGTATTTAGGATAATAAATATCATAATTAGGTTGTTTAACAGCATAGAAGAGATCTTTTTTGAATTTTGTATATCTCAATTTTATATATGTTAACTTTTATTCGAGTATTTCGGGGGAGAAACAGGTAAATTTCCCATCAATTTCGCTAGTAAGTTTAAACGATCACTAATAGTTAATCTATAAGGGTGGGTGAATTTCTATCAGATGGCTAATAAAATCATTACAATTCATTCCTGAATACAATATTTGAACGCCTCCGATTATTTGTAAAACCCTAAATAAACATATAAAATCACCTTAATGACAATTAATCTGAAAAATATTGACAAAAGATAAAATAACGATTTAAAGATAAATAACGTTAAAATTATAGTTCTTTTTTACCATTATACCAGTCCTTGCCATTACAAAAAGGGAATAATATTTGCAATTTATATTATTTTATAAATAGAACACGAAAGAAAAAATTAAAGTAATTTTAAATATACAATTTCAAAATGTTTTTATAAAATAATATAAAAAGTTTTTAATAAAAACCCGGTAAAGAAAAATAACTTATTAATCAAATATACCACCCACTAAACCGTACAAATTATCTGTTTGCATTGATTATAAAGTTACTTAAAACAATTAATTTTTCCCATATTACCAAATATATAATCCGCTAGAACATATTTTATTATTTATTTAATGAAGCGAAACAAATTTTGTAAAATAATTCAAATAAACATAAATATAAAGTATAATAAACGGATTACAGTAATATAAAATATATCAATATAATAAATGATGTTCCAAATCAATTTTAACGCCAATAAAGTACTTAAATTCTCTGTAAATCGTTGATTATAAAACGAACTTCTTGCAATTATAAACATTATTAAAATGTATAAATATATTATGTGGTTATTACAGTCGATGAAAATAGTTTATGAAAAAAATTTGCAAACAAAATACGAATTATTTTAAAAAGAGAAAAATTTTTGTATTTAACTTTTGCTTTTATCTCGTAAGGTTCAAAAAATAATAATTATGGATTCATGAGACTGAATGAAACGATTTTCGTCATTCAAATCAGCCCCTTTTTAGATATATGTTATATCACACCTGAAAAATTTCAGCTCACCATTATTTTTTGTTATCGTGACGATTGACATACAGAAAGATTAAAATGAACTATTTAAGAGATTCTAGAAGACACAAAATGTTTTGATTGAAGCGATTAATATATTTGAGCTTTAAAAGCTAGAGACTAATTTTAATATACCCTCAAATTTTTATTTAATTATTTCTATTTAATTTAAGTGTTTTAGAAAAACGTATTACAATTAAAGAATAAATTACGTGAGTTTACACAATATTATAGTATTGGAAAACAAGAAAATTGAGTATCCATGCTATAAAATGGTATTAGTTAATTTATTATTTTTACAAATATAAAAACACATAAAGCCGTGAGGAAAAACTTGGCATGAATAATGAAAAATATTGTAAATAAAGTACAATAATAATTATACAATCCCATATTAATGAGGTAATACTTATACCAGCCAGCACTAGGTATATCTGAACTAAACAACCTTGACAATACTATTCTTGTCAAATTGGTAGGTTAAACTGAAAACATTTATTATTTAATCATATACAATTCAATATTATTATTATTATCTGTTAATAATATAATTGACATTATACACCATGTTGATAAAAACGTGATACCATAATCTAATTTAGAAACTGTTGCATATTTATTATCATCTCAAATGTTTTATAATATTCTGTTCATAACATAAAAATATTGTAAATATTTGTGAAAGTGTGCAAAAAAAGGTAAACTGAACCATTAGTTCGAGCCCCGTTGGCTTTCGTACTGTCGTATTTGGATTCAAAAGCAAAGTTTCTTATTTTTGTTTCCAATGTCCGAATTCTGATTTGAATATTAGACTAACTCTCAATGAAATTAAAGATACCCTGTAAAATTTTTCTAAAATATAATTTTTTTTAAATGTTCGCAGAAAAAAATGTTTTAAATTTTTATACTTTTTCAATCGTTTATTTAATTTAGATTTTTTTTAACTGAAGAAATGAACGCTTTGGCGTAGCAAGAAGGAGTCAAAATTGCTTTTTGAAAAGAAACCAATTTTTTTTTTATGTTTTAAATAATTTATTTGTTGATTTATTTGTCTTTAACTCGTAGAAAAGGTTGCACCCATCCTCTAGAAGACATCTCCACTCTTAAATGTTTCTTATTTTAAATAATATAAAAAACAAATTTTGTACTTATTAAATCTTTTATTTTCTTGACCCAACGTTATAATAATTATTTATGTATTACTTGCAAAAAAAAGTCTATCAATGTTAGTTTTAAGCGTATATAATTAAAAACCACTCGAAATTGAAAAGTGCAAAAATTCTGGCAAAATTGAATTATTCTATTATATAAAATTGTTAAATATTTTTGTAAATATAATTTTTGTATAATGTTTGGATTTATAAGCTTACCATGAGATCTAATTATAGATTTTCTTAAAATACACAAGCAGAATATTCTATTTAAAAATATAATATTCGTCATTAGTACTAAAAACTATTTTCCAAAATAAATATATGAAGGTGAACAAATACTATTCTGAACTATAAAATTTGAATAAATGCATTTGTGTTGATATAATAATTTTTATACTCGACATATACATAATATGTCAGGATATATTATTTTTAGTTAAACGTTTGTAATGCTAGACAATATTGACCGCAGAAACAAAATAGGTGATGGTATAGATGTTCATAGAATCACCTAACTAATTAGCCCATTTCCACCACATGTCTGTCTTTACGTCTTCAACGCAAATTCCATTCGTCATCAACATAACTCAAAAACAAAAACAAGAATCGAGTTAAAATTTGGTGACGATATAAATTCTTAGTTGGTGAATGAGAAAAATCAGTCCATGGGTTCCAGAACTCAACTTTCGAACCATACAAGGTATAAGAACATTTTAAAGATGAAAAATGCATGTTTTTTTTTTAAAACAAACAACTTTTGTTTGAAACCTTTTTTTATAACCTACTTAGGTTCATCTAAATTTTAGCTCAAATTAAGCTATCAAGTACATATATAAATATAACACATATTATTATAATATATATGCTTATAGCTGTATAGACTGGATATTTAGATTATTTTATAAATGCTATTGACTATAAATAGTTCAAACATTGATACTAAATCATATGTCGGGTATCTAAACAATAAACTCGGTTAGTGTTATGTTCAACTTGTCATGATAGATAATCTTTCACTCAATATTTAATAAGACTATTTTCAGATGCCTTTTTCCGATACTTATCATCGAAAAAAATAAAAATACTGCACAACGAAAGTTATGCACACTTCGAATAGTGCCACAGGAGTGCAAATGCCATGTGTGTTGGTTTATTTCCGTTAGCTTCGTTTAATATCATTTATAATTTTTATTAAAGATTTTTTTTTTTTTTTTTTGTAGAGAAAGGAGCCGTTTTTTTAAATAAACAAGCAAGAATTTTCCTATCTGTTTTTTCGTATTATTAAAAGAAATTTGTACGTAAACTACGCCATTCGAAAATAAAAGTGGTAGTTAAAATAGAATCTTAAAATGATGTCTGTTAAAAAGAATGTGTAGAAACACATTTTTATTTATTTTCAATTTTTTCGAAAATACTTCGAAAAACTTCGCCTTATTAAGGAAACATTATTTAATTATAATAAAATAATAACTATAATTGCTATATTTGTTTTTATTTTGATTTTAAAATTTATTTATCAATCAGTGGGCAAGTTTTGGGTTAACATTATCCTTTAGCTGGTAGATAACTTTGACTACATAAATATTTAGGCAATGACTCTTACAATCTATCCCCTTAGCGTTTTTTCTTAAATTTGTAAAGAAAACTACCTTTTATTTATTTCTTTCTGTCAGTTACAAAATTAATTTATTTTTGATATTATATTTGTTAAAATTTCATAATAAAAGAGAAAAACAAAAGACCGCAAACTTATATTTAAAAGATAAAACGTATTTTATTATAACCAAACAAATAAATTTTTATTCACGAAATAATTAAAAAACTATGTATACTAATTAGACCAGAGTCGATAATTTCCGAAACCAAAATAAAATTACAGTAGGATGAAACCCATTGAAAAAGAAAGAGAAAATAACAAACATGAAAAGAAAAATAATTTACAGGCGATCTGAGTTCGGGAAGTGGAAGGGGCGAGTTCTAAAGGGTTAAACACTGTTTTTCTTAATTTCTAGCAAAAACTACAAGTCCTATGGATTGTATTTACACTTTTTTAAATAACCTCAAAATTTATGTGAAAGATTGAAATAGCCAAGTTTTTTGTTTTTTATTTGTTTCTTATACAAAATACATTTTTTTCACGAATGCCTGCCTGTCTATTTATGTTTCAAATACAATGTAATTTTTTTAATTTAAAATATTTATTTTCCAACTTATTTTGAATAAATATCGTAAAATCACCCTAATTTTCAATCGAAAAAATGTTGAGGTTATAGGAAAAAGTGTAAATATCGATTTTTTGCCCCAATTTCCTAGTTCAAATTATTTTGTATTTTTATAAACACGTATTTCGACAACAAAGTAGTCATCATGAGTATGAATTAGCTACTTGTAATGATTCTCTGAGGAGATATTTCTTGTCGCTATTTTGTTTACGGTCTGAAAATAGTGTAAATACAAAAGCTGTAGATCTTTGTATAACCTTAACTTTGCCATTTAACTTTTCACCATAGGACTTGTAGTTTTTCCGTAAATCGAGATAAACCGTATCGAATTTCAAACACGGTTGAGATACTATGAAATATAAATGTGCAACAATATTTCCTTAGCAATGAATTAATTTGGTACCTAGTTGTTAAATAAAAATTTTGCCCAATTATACACAATTAATTCAACACATACCCAAATATAGACTACATACATAAATAAAAGACCTTGATAACTGATTGTACAGAATGTTTAGGAAAATACAACAAATAATATACTTGTCGATATATATATATATAAAATCTTATTCGATAAACAATAATCCTGGATTATGCAAACATATAGTAACATCTATTGCAGTACATAAAAACCTAAAAAATTTGTTACAACTAATTATCCTGACAAAATTTAAAATGTTAAAAGTCGATTTATTTTAAAAATTCCGCTCGCTAGACTTTAATTATTTTACTAGCAAAACTTATAGTAATACGAAATTATCGAGTCATATATCAATAAAAAAAATTTGTCGTTTTTGATCGTTTTGTATTACACAAATATGAATAAAAGATTGTCATTATAATTACTCCTATTAAAGACTATGATTTTATAATAACGCTTAAAAATTTGTTCATATTTGTTGATAATAATTTTTTTTTTTTTCCAATAATTTTTCATGAAAATACGATCTAAATGAAAATTATTCATATCCGAGAATACATGCGTTTAATTAGATGCGAAAACAGATTCGAAACATATTTGCTTTTCTGCAGTACTGTATCCAAACACCTTGTAGATTAATTAATTGCATTCTAAAGCGGCATGAAATAACAGCAACAAAAACATTATTTAATTTTAGACTGAAAAATAATCTCATCATAAACTAAAAATAAAAATTATTAATTTTCAAATTTTTAATTTTATACACGACTTACCAACTAGCACCATTAAATCGATGTAATGCAACACTAAAACCAAACATAGAATTCGATGGTCCATGATGTTTTGTAAAATGTTCGGTATCAACATTAAAACAATTCGACCACTGTGCACCAACTAATAACAATGCACTTATAACAATTATATTCACTGTACCACTAGTAGTAACACTAACACTATTGTAGCACAACATTGTTGTAAAATTTATTTGAATATTTTCTATACAAAACACAAATAAAAACAACAAATTTCGATATTTTCTTATTATTATTTCTTCAAAAAACACATTGTTATAATATAATGATGTGATTGTTGTGTGTGAGTGAGTATGGTTCGTTGTTGATTCGTTGATCACATGTGTGTCAGACAAGAATGCGATATTATGATGGGTTTTTTAAATTTAAAATGTAACGCACGCGCTGACATACGCTGCTAGTCCGTTCAAAGACTTGATATATAAACATACAGTTAATAATAATAATAATAATAATATTGTTTGTTTATTTGTTTGTTCAAGAATGATCATATGTTTAATTGTTTGTTTGTTTGATTCAATTCAACAGTCCCAACAACACTGACTTTACTTCAACTGACTTAAATAAAACTTCATTTTTACATTTATGGGAAGGATCTATTTTTCATGTGGATGCAATGAAATATATATAAGAAATAAGTAAGTGAAATAATAATAAATGTTAACGTTGTAATATGAACTGCTTTGGTATCTATCTCTTTTTTTTATTTATAGATAGATTTGTATGTATGAGACAGTGTGGTTTAAAAAAAGTATAATACCATACCATAGTATAATGACCATAATTTTAAATAAATCAAGCTGCCAACAATGAAAATCCATACAAAAATTATGAAAGCCGAAGTAACCTTGTCTAGCTGCCTGCTTGTGACCAATTCACCAACATCACTGAATCAATTTTGATGAAGTTTGGTATAGACATAGAATGGATTTTGGAAAAGGATATACCATGATTTTTTGGAGGTGGCTGCTACCCGTCTATTTCTCGATTCTGTTTAAAGCACGTAATATATTTTTTTATTTTACTATATTTTTATAAAATTGGAAACATTTTGAGTAATTCTTCGAGAGCGAAGCGAGTTAATGGATCGAACACTGCAGTCCAGTTGTATATCTTAAACCAGAAACTATTACTTTGCGTACGAAACGCGCTTTTTGATATTTCTCTTTTTTTCTTACTTTTCCTCGGAGCGGAGCTGGTATTGAGGCGAAAGATCGAAGTCAAGGCGGCAACCTTTATCATTATCTAGAGGTCAAAGATGATAACGTCCTCTTTGAACCCTATGTAAAAGCTCAAAATAAATATATAATGTTTTTGTACTTCTAAAGCAGCATAACTTCGGGTAGCAGCTAGTTGAAATATATGTATTACATTAAATATATTTTAATAATAAAATCTATTCCATGTCCATTCTGTAAGTGGAATGTCGAGCGGAATTTCTAGCAACACGCTTATACATATCAAACATTTTGAGTAGAATAAACAATTTACACATACCCTTGTAAATGTAACATTTTGAAGGCACAAATAGAATTTGCATGCTTTGCAAACACTTGCACGCAGTAATAAATTATGAAAAAAACTATCGACTACTGACGATAAATATTTAGAAATATTTTTTCGGAAGTTCATGAAAAATTCAAAATTAATATCTAATAAAGCCATTCAAATAAACCAAAACGTTTAATTGAAATATATTATATAATAATAATTATAGCGTATGCTTCTTAAACGGAACCATATAGTGGTAACAAAGTACTGGATGTAATTTAGTTTTGAAAATTACTACACATGTGAAAATAAAAATGATAAAGCTGTGAATACATATTTGAAACTGTTAAAGATATTCGTGATTTTTAAAATAAGCTTGAAATCGGAAAAAATATTTTAAATTAGCTTTTTAAGGTTTTTGAAATTGTACAAGAAAAAGTATACAAACAATTTCCCAATTTCCAATGAAAAATCGATATTTTTAAACATAGATAATTTAAAAATTATGGAGTAAACTAGCTATAAATATACACTAAAGATTTAGAGGTTGGTGGTATTGGCATTTCGTATTGGAACAAAATCTAGATTTAATTTGACTGGTCTAACAGAAAAACAAAATTAAAAATGCACTCAAAAAATAAAAAATTTAGTTAAAATGAATGTATGCATAATATCCAAATATCTCGATTTGATTTCAACAAATTGTGCTATTTAAAAATTTTTTATTTTACTCTAGTTGCCAAAAAACTTAAGTTTTACAGAATTGGGTATTCCACTAAATTTTGTTTTTCTCTCAGTGAAACGTCTGTACTTTACAAACAGGCGACTGAAGTTATTTTTTAAAAACCATAAAAATGCAATAGATTCAAAACTCTTGATTTCAAAACATAGAGGGAAATTGTAAATGTAAAATGCCCGGAACTTTTTTATTCAATTGTAAATAATCTTTAAGAACAACTTCTTTGCTTTGAATTAGTCTAGTATCGCATTATTATGAGAATTAGAACAAATTAAATACCAACCAAATAGTTTTTCCTATTTTTATATGATTGATACGTTAATTTAATGAGATAGACAACATTTTTCGATTGCATTATCTCGTTTTGTTTCCGCATAATTGTTAAAATGAACTCTTACACATTTATATAATAATTCATTTCATTAATTATTCTTAGACCAGAAGTCTAGCCAGAAATAAGAATGCAGTCATTATTAACTATTGTGATAAACAATCCAATTTCCAAATTATACAAATGAAGATAATAATTAACGGAATCAGTTGTTTTAATACTCTAATTAATATTTTATACGGAAATTATATTATTTGTTTTCTCTCTATAATTATAAACATTATGAAAATACATAAATGATGTGCAAAAATAAAAATACAAAAAATACAAATGATGTACAAAGTTGTTCATTCATTTAAAAAAAAAAAAAAAATTCCAATGGGACTAAAGCCTAGCCTAACAACAACCTATCATCTGTTATCTTTGTTATCGTGATAACGAACAGGCAAACAGGACAAAGCTTCACACGTTTTAGTCATATTTTAAAACTTAAAAATAAATAATCTCGTGGCATATTTTGTTCTGTAAAACCATTTTCAAACATGGTTGTACAGATGTCATCAGATTATTCATTTTTAATACATTTTTTAAATATAGAGTGGAACTGTGTAAATTGAAATTTACGGTTAAAAGAAAACTTAAGGTTATTTCAAATGCGGAACATTTTTATACAAAAACTGAAGGTTCTTAAAAAAATTCGGTAACGGAAAATTTTAGGCGTTTTTTTTTTTTTTTTTTTTTTTTAATTTAAATTTGATACAAAAAAGGAAACAAAGCAAACTATATTTAACATATTTTCTATTCCTTTTTGAAATATTTACAATTTTGACTCCCATTCAAAAAAGTTAAGTTGATTCTCATTAACCTAGAACAACCAACCATTCAAAAGCAAGAATGTATTTAAGAAAATTTTTCAAACAAAAATTTGATTATTTAAAGTTCCGTGTTTTAAATAATTAAACCTTTGTTTGAAAAATTTTTCTCGAGCTTTCGCATAAATAAAAAATCACTCTGTATAGTTGAGTTACACTTAAATATGATGATTAGTTTATTCAATAATTTGTGTGAATGAACTTTGATTTAAGATTACAAACCCATACGGAACAGTTATGTGAGCCACATGGTATTTATGTTTGATGTAAATTTTTACAACCATATGTAAAGTAGTTCAAAATTCTGAGTAAAGGTACTACAACAAGTACCTTCAGTCAACCACTGGACTGTACTGTAAGTTGACAGGGGTGCTAATAAAATGATTTAACAGTAATTATTATAAGTCATAAGTGGTGAACTTTATGATTATTTTATTTAGGGTGCAGTTAGTTAACTTGTTGAACTAAATCTCAACCCACTACTTGAAAATTTTAATTTTTTATATTTTGACAGATTAAGTCATTCAAATATAACATTTAGGGCATTCTTATTATTAATTGATATTTTTTTTTAAATTAGTGTACTGGAAATACGGAAATAAATCTAATGGGAACGCTAAGAAACTTCTTTACTTGTATAACGTTAATTCACCCAATATCGGTAATTGTGCAATCTTAACCCACAAAAAGTCATGATAAAAAAATTATACTAAAGCAATTTTGGATATTTTAACTCCATAAAAATGTTTATTACTCGCCTTTTTATAAGACTAATAAATAAAATTTTTAATTTACTTTGCACCCTGAAATGATCAAGTCTTTAGTTATTAACCTCGCTGATCACGAATCACGAACAAAATATTTAAATTTATCCTAGCCTCCAACGTCTATAAAAAAAAACCATATTTTAAATATTAAAAAAACCAATAGGAGTAAAAGTTTTAGATATAAATTATAAACCATAAAAGTTTTATATAAACAGGATCTTTCTCAATTTGAGCTATTTTTTAAGGTAACCAAGCTAGAGCACCTAGAAGTTATGTTTTGCAGAAAACACATGTATATCATCCACATACACAAATACATGTACAACAGGGGTTACTTTTGTTCAGAACATTTTTTGATAGAATGTCACAATAAGCCACAAATAAATAAAAAAACATTTTTCATCCTACCATTTCTCCGGGGTGACAGTGCACGTGGGGCATTTTATAGGATTTTGTTCGTTATTTAATGTTAATCTTTTAAAAACACATAATTTTTTTAATTAAAAATAAAAGTATCCAAATCGATCTAAAAATAGCTAAACATAACATGTTTTCATGTAAAATTTTAAACTATATAAATTACTGATTTGAACTCTTAAACAATTAAATATTTTTAATGCTTTTTTCTGATAGAAAGCCTGGGACTAATGTAATTTTTAATCCCATTTTCAGTATCAGCCGGCATAAAAGTTTCAGTTTTTAACCTTGCTGATTAAAAAATAAACAATTTCGTTTGTACTGGACTGTGTATGTATCTTCGGAATCTTACTTTTAGAAATTTTCAACATAGTTAGGAAATGGAAGGAAATGCAATATTATGATGTAATATAATGGAAATATTAGGAAACTGTATGTCGAATCGTTTGACAATGAAATGGTAAAAATATGCATATTTTGAATTTATATCGCGTGTAATCCTATCCCGTCAAGGACATATCGATTAACCACGCTAGACTTATATAACAAATTTTGATAGAAGTTTCAAACATTTTGGATGTAACGGATCGTGATTCTTGATGAGTTTGAGCGGTCTAGAGAATAAATATTAATACAACTGTTCTAGTCTTTAAAAAGCTATTTATCAGAAGAAATTGTTATTGTTTTTGAACGCCACTTATAACGTTTTTTTTTTTTTTTTTGGGTCAAATTTATACAATAAATTTAATATTGTCCATTTTATACGAAAGGTCAGACAAAGTTAAAAAAATAAATAAAAAACTGTACTTAAAAGAAATGAATATTGTAAGTAGAAAACGTAATGTAATATTTAAACAATATTTTATTCATTTAAAATCAAATGAAAAATAATATATTTTTATATCAGTTAAAATAGAAACAGCTAAGTCCAATGTAGTTAAGGAAGAGGATTGTGGAAGCAGAAGGTGAAAGTGTAACAAAACATCAAGTAATGGAAGCAAGAAAAGAAAAATGGAAAAGGAAGAGAAAATTTGAACTAATATAAGAACTGTTCATTGGGTATGTGAGGAGAATCTGCAACATGTTTTGAAGAAATGCTTAGACTTATCAGTAGAAAGAATGAAACATTGTGTAAAAACTGTGCTTGATGTCAAAAAGCAGGGGATATTCTAAATGTGAACAGAAAGCAATATTATCGATGCAATATTTAAATTCTGGAAAAAAATGAAGAAGAGAGTAGTAGACATTTGAAAAGAGTACTTTTTAATATATACTACTTTGTGTTAAAAAAACCTGTTATATGTAAAGGTATATAAAATTTAATTTGTAAGATGTCATAGATCCCAATTATTGACAAAAGTCAATGGTTTAATAACAATAATGTAAGTTAAATAATAGTTTAGGCATATTATTATTATTTTTTTTATATAATGAAAGAAAATCAAGTTTGTAGTTTATAAGAACAAGCAAGCAAACAAGTCTTAGATGGGTGAAATGGATCCGTATTTTTTAAACAATCGGTTAAAAATTATTTGTAGAAATTTTTCTTTTATCGACTGATTATTTGCAATGCACTAATTATGAACTCTCCAACGAAGGGTGTTCAATAAATTAATTATACTATATTCAATAAATCTGAAATAGTTAATTAACTCTTATTTCAAGTTTATGAATAAGATGCTTTTAACCCCTATACAACGTAGAAATGAACTGTACTTGCATAATGTATATCGGCCAATTTACATTTGAAGCATCCTACATAAATATATAAAAATAGATTTTAATCAGTCATTCAATAAGGGTTTATAGCTATAGTTTTGTTGTATCTAAAATCAAAAATGTTTATTGATGGTATCAATGACTTTATTTCACATGCTGATACCCGTAACTTCTTATGCGCCAGGTTCATATAGAAACCGCTACGAGATATTAAACTCTCTAATAATTATTATAATATTTAACTCTATATGATATTTAACTTTAAGATATTTAACTGTCAAATAATTCACTTATAAAATAATCTACTACTAGAATAGAAGTGATAAAGATTTAGTGATGTAGAAAGTAGAAGATATTAGATAATAATAATTGTAGAAAGTGTTAAACATTTAAGGTGATAAAGAGATCCGGGAAGCAATAGCTTTGATTATTGATTCTCTTATTTTAGGTGAGTGCAATACGGGCTCACATTGAAAATATTGTAATTATAGTATTTATGTAATTAATTTAATAAATCTAACTTATACGTAAACTCTATTGTTAACCTAATGTGCATTAATAATACAAATTTTGTAAATTTTTTTTTCTTTTTAAATATTTTTTTTTGTTATTATCTTATTTAAGAATACTTTTAATTTTAATTAATTTATGTAATGTAGATATATATTATGTATATTGATTTGTTAACTCTATTTGGTTAATGGCTATATGGCTGAATTATCTGAAGCCAATTTTAATAATAAAAAAAAAAGTTTTAATAAATCTCTTATTTTAGACGAGTCTATTCGCTGATTATTTATATGTCAGAGTATATTAATAGTCTAATGTTTGTAACGCAAGAATGTATTGAAATCCCTCAAACAAAATTTTTGTATAGATTATCATAGAGTGACCTAGTTAGTCAGACCGTTATTCCATCCGTCTGTCATCAAGATAACTCAAAAACGAAAAGAAAAAGCGAGTTAAAATTTTTTATGTGCTATTCTAGGCCTAAATAGTAATATCACTTTCTTGAATGAACAAAATTGGTCCATTAAGTCCAATGAACCCATACCCAACCTTAAAGATGGAAGAAAAATTTTAAATTAAAATTAAAAAAAATTTTTGTTTGAAACTTTTTTAGATAAAATATGCGGATTTGCAACAATTTTAGCTCAAATTTAGCTAATAAACACACATATAATTAAAATACATTTTATTATTATATACGTATTTCTAACTGTATAGACTGGAGATTTAGCGTATTTTAGGAATACTTAAGATAAAAAATAGCCCGAAAATTGATACTGAATCATATGTCAAGTATCAAAACAATTAACTTGTTTCATAAAAAAATCATATAGTTTTCAATGTGAAATTTTTAAACAAACAAAAACATACTTTATGGTTGAAGTTTTCAATTTTCGCTTAGTTTTATTGATTTCCACCAAAGTCTTTTTTATTTTAAAGACTTAATATAAGGCTCAAATTCACTCTCTGTATTATCTGTATAACCTTTCAATTGAATGATTCAATTTCGAAAATTCTCTAAATGTTTTACGAAATTTAAGAATATTTTTGGGAATTAAACAGCCAAAAAGTAGAACTATCGAGTATTTAAAATACCAAAATACAATAAATAAATAAAAAACTGCATCTTTAACAAGTACAATTAAAATCTGCTTTTAAAAAATTTTTGAATGTCAAATTGGAAAAATTTTGGAAACTTAATAAAAATAATGATATTTTTGTAAAGAAACGTTTTTACAATATTTATTATTTTGGATGATTGGAAGTTTCTTCTAAAATGGTGTAATATTTGGAAAACATTTAACAGAACAATATATAGAAAAAGAAGTCAGGCGTATTACATAACCTGTAAATAATATTAAAGTGAGCGCTACCACCGGATTCACATATTTCAAATCAATTTGGATAATTTTCAATTTGCTCATTGGAGTGGCTAAAAATCTACATCTGGATAAAGACAATTTATTACATTAGAAAAAAAATAAAATAAATAAATAAATAATAATAATAATAATAATAATACTTTGTTTTGTGCTGTGATACGTTTACAATTGCTGGTGACTCGGATATTTTGTACATAGCTGCTCAGTTATAATTTAATTTTATAAAATTTAAAAATTTTATTTTACTTAAAACGTTTACATACGTTTACAAATAAGTTATCAGCTTGCAGGAGCTGAGTGAGGATGATATCCCTCCAGACCCTTCTCGGATGGGTCTGGAAAATCAAGCCAAACCTATAAACGTGACAAATCAGGATCACCCACCATTACCCCCTAATACCCCAACCAACAATCCTCAACCCCTTATCTCTAATATAAAACAAAAACCTGTCTATAAATACAATAAAAATACTCTCGGCCCTTTTAAAGTATTCATTGAATCGAATAATCAAAAAATAGGTCGATTACATCCTTTGGCAGTTGGGCGTATTTTATTTAATAATAACATATCAAATATAATCAAGGTTGATAATTTGGGCCGCAACAGGATTTGCGTCCAATTCAACTCCTGGTCTGCCGCTAATACTTTCCTTGAACATCCTGTTCTTATAAAAGAAAATCTAAAGGCTTATGTGCCTACCCACTGTGTAACTCGGGTAGGGATTATCAAGGATATAGAACATTGACATTGACGAACAGACTCTCCTTGACAACTTAAAAAACAACAAAGATATCAAAACCTTAAAAGTCCATAGACTTTCAAGAAGAGTACCACCTACTGAAGAAAACACATCTCTATTGCTCCCGTGCTGTCGAAACCTACACCTTTCCCGTGACCCAATGCTACAACTGTTGTAGATTTGGTCATATAACTAAAAATTGTAAGAGTTCGCCCCCATGTGCCATTTGCTCCCTTCCCCATGACTCTCTACACTGTAACAAAGAACCCACCCTACCTAAAACTTGTATAAATTGTAATGGAGACCATTCCGCTACCTATAAAAATTGCCCTGAATACAGGCGACAAACCGCAATTAAGCAAATTATGGCCACTAACGGCATTACATATTTTGAGGCTTGTGGAGAGGTCCCCAAAATATTTAACAATGTTAATGCTACAAATTCCATAAATGTGCCTTCAACTCCTCAACAATTTCCTTCTCTTCCACGAATCACTTCACCAATATTAAAAACAAAACCAACTATTAGACGAACATATGCTAACGCTACAACAACGAATACTACCCCCTCAAACCCCAAAAGACGAAAAGACTCTTCACCCCCTACTAGCCCTGTTGCGGCACAAATTAGCAACTGCTTAATCTTCCCTAACGGTAGAAATAATACCCCAACTTCATATAGTTTCCCCTCTACTTCCTCTGCTATTACTCCCACTCCTAATGACCCAGTCTTATCAACAATAATTTCCGTTTTAAATTCCTTTAATTTAGAC
Organism: Chrysopa pallens; assembly: GCA_020423425.1. Taxonomy (NCBI): domain Eukaryota; kingdom Metazoa; phylum Arthropoda; class Insecta; order Neuroptera; family Chrysopidae; genus Chrysopa; species Chrysopa pallens. Next base: position 5,414,165 of record CM035593.1, on the reverse strand, counting down.
CCAGCTATTAAAATCAATATCTTACAAACCCTTATTACCAAATTTAATAATGGATCAGTGGGTCTCAGAACTCAAACTGCTCCAATGGAACATCCGAAGCCTCAGACAAAATAAAATTAATCTCTCCCTAATTTTATATCATAATCCTATTGATGTTGTATTCCTAAGTGAGACATGGTTGAAAGAAAAATCAACATTTAAATTACGCGGTTATCAGACTTTTCGAAGTGATAGGCACGATGGTTATGGTGGTACTGCGATTCTTGTAAGAAGGGGTATTCCTGCTCGAATTATTCCAGTCGAATCTGGAAGCCCCATTTTCCAGGCAATTGCGGTAAATGTTGCCGGTATTTCTATAGTATCCATTTACAACAATTCATCCCGAAATATCCTCACATTCGAACAATTAAACTTCATGTTTCGTAACATTCCAGAACCCATCATAATTGCTGGTGATCTAAATTATCACCATCCTTTATGGGGTAATAACATATCTGATAGAGGAGGTGATATAATAACCGAATTCATGGATTAAAAAAATCTAGTTTGCATGAATGACGGATCTCCAACAATAGTTCCATCTATTCAACAAAGATCATCTGCTGTTTATATTACTTTTTGCTCTCCCCGCCTTAGCCTAATTTCTTTTTGGCACATCCTAAATGATAGCTATGGTAGTGATCATTTTCCTATCTTATTTAACCTAAATCACAAGCATATTACATTCCTACCCAAACACATTCCTCGTAGACGGTGTGAGAGGGCAGATTGGACTCTGTTTTCTCGTACTGTAGACGATTCCTTACCAACTTCCCCACCTGAAAACCACCCTATGGAATTGTATTCCAACTTTCACCAAATACTTTGTATCGCTGGTGATTTAGCAATTCCAAATTCTAAATCCCCTAGAAAACCAACTTCTCTAACACCTTGGTGGGACAATGAATGTAAAATTCAAATTCAAACTAGGAATTAAGAGCACTAAAGGAAAATTTTACTCCTGAGACCTTTTGCTCCTTCAAGAGAATTCAGCCTCTAACCAGGCGCCTGTTTAAAGAGAAAAAGCGGAAATCCTGGAAGATGTTCTGTGAGCATCTATCCAGGAATACGCCTGTCAAAGAGATTTGGGATAAAGTCAAAATGTTTAGAAAGGCTATTAATCCCTTCCCTCCTACACCATTAAACCAAAATTGGATTCTCCAATTTTTACAAAAACTGACCCCAGATTTTGTCCAATTTCCCTTGGATATTCCATTTGCCCAGAGTGATCATCCATTGGATTGTCCGTTTAGAACCTGTGAATTGGAGGAAGTATTGGCTGGTCTGGTGGATTCTTCTCCTGGACCAGATAATGTTTCCTATAGCATGCTGAAAAACTTATCTGACAATTCAAAAAACATCCTTTTGTCAATATTAAATCAACTGTTTAGCCATTCATCTGTTCCGGACGAATGGAGACATTCAATGGTCATTCCAATACTCAAACCTAATAAAGATCCTAACTCACATCAATCCTATCGTCCAATTGCGTTAGCCTCGTGCATATCGAAAGTTATGGAACACTTAATTAAAAACAGGTTAGAGTGGTGGTGTGAATATAATGATATTATTCCATCGTATTCACGGGGCTTCCGTAAAAAAGCCTCCACTCTCGATAACCTTTCTATGCTCTTGACGGATGTCCAGATTGCTTTCTCTGAAAATGGGTACCTGGTCTGCACCTTTATAGACATTAAAGGAGCATTTGATAGCGTTGATATCAATATTCTTATTAACATCCTTACTCGTTTATCAGCCCCACCTAGATTAACTTCTTTTATTTATAATTTTTTAAAAACTCGTTATCTCACTGCTAATTACCAAAATCATCTATCCGGTCCAAGAACTGCATGTATTGGATTGCCACAAGGAGCAGTTCTGAGCCCTCTTCTTTTCAATATTTACACCTCTGGTTTGCAGGCTGTAAATCAGCCTCCTATCCAAATCCTACAATACGCAGATGATCTCATCCTTTATACATTTTCTCAATCCTTACAAATAGCTATAGATAATATCTCTAATGCTCTGACAACACTACACAACTATTTAGTTTCTATCAATTTAGAAATATCAGTTGCCAAAAGTTCAGCAATCTTTTTTACTAGGCGTAGGTGCAACATCGAATCCATTCCCTTGCTCAATACTTCTATTCCATGTCAAAACTCTGTAAAATTCCTTGGAGTCGTTTTTGATAGGAAATTGCAATGGAAAGCCCATGTCGATTATATAGTAAGTAAATGTATGCCACGAATTAACATTATCCGTGCCCTTACCAGGGTTTGGTGGGGTTCTGATCAAAAGACTTTACTCATGATATATAGACTTGTCATTCGCAGTTTCATCGATTATGGTACTTTCCTTTTATGTCCAATATCTAATCAACGATCTTATAGGTTAGATAAAATCCAATTCCAATCCTTACGCATTGCACTTGGACAAATGCGCTCCTGTCCAACCAATTCCTTACTGATTGAGGCAGCGGATGCTCCACTTACCGTCCGTCGTCTGTATCTAGCAAAAAAATTTTTTCTTAACCAATACTCCAACTCATCTCACCTTTTAACTCCGAAACTTATCCAACTCAATACCCTCTGCACCAACTCACCTTACTGGAGAAATAAAGAACTACCCCTTTTATTGGTGGCTTATCGCGTTTTTGCTCAGATTCCTATATACCGTTCATTTAAGTCCCCCTTCGTTGCCTTTCATTTTACATCCCGATATTCATCTATTCCGGTATATACTGATTGTGGTCTTGGCAAGGAACATGCTGAATATGGTTCAAGCTTTGTCAATTCCACATTTAATAATTACCTAAGATCCATTGTACCTAATTATACCTACATTTTCACAGACGCCTCCAAGTTGAGTCTAGACTCACGTGTGGGTGTTGCTATGCACTGCACATCTAGTGGCCATTCTACTACTCTAAGTATTTCAGAACATTTCTCTATTTTCTCAGCAGAGTGTGTCGCTATTTTGGAAGCTCTCTCATACGTGGAGTCAAATGGCATTAAAAAGGCAGCTATATTATCTGACTCACTAAGCTCTCTATCATTGCTTAAACAAAAATCTATTTCTTCAAAAACTCCTTTACTCATAGTATTGATTAAAAACACCATACTTAAACTAATTCAAGATCGTTTCTGCGTTGTCTTCGTTTGGTGTCCATCACACATTGGTATACGTGGAAACGAGTTTGTCGATATGTTGGCTAGGGACGCAGTACAAAATGGTACCGAGGATACATCACCTCCACCAACACAAGATCTTTGGCCACATTGCAAAAGATCTATGTTACAAAAATGGAATCAAATATGGAATACATCGATAAAAGGTCGCTATTTATTCGAACTTCAACCTAATCCAACTCTCCGAACATGCTTCCATAATTGGGACGTGTACAGGAAACAAATATCAATTATAAGCCGCAACAGAACGGGAGACAACTGTCTACCAGCACATTTACAACGTATGCATGTTGTACCCGATTCTAGATGCAAATGTGGCTACCAATTATGTGATATAAACCACATCACCTTCGCCTGCCCACTCCTCAATCAGCATAGACCTATGTTTCTAAATTCCCTAGCTTGTATGGGTGTTTTTGGTCCTTACAATATTCCACATATACTATCCCTTAATAACACAAAAATCCTTTCCAGTCTTTGCACCTTTCTCAACAAATCCAAAATCATAATTTAAATTTAATTTGCTTACATCAAAATATTCTCAATTTTATTCTTTATTTTTCTCTATTAATTATACGTAAACTCTATTGTAAACCTAAAAATTTTGTAAATTTTTGTTACTTTTTAAATATTTTTTTTTTGTTATTATCGTATGTAAGAATTCTTTTAATTTTAATTTATTTATGTAATGTATTGTATAAATATTATGTATATTGATATGTTTACTTTATTTGGTTAATGGATATATGGCTGAATTAGCTGAAGCCAGTTTTAATAAATTAAAAAAAAAAAAAAAAAAAAAAAAAACCTTTCAATTTTCATACGTGCATAGAATTATTATTTTTATATTGTCAATTTTTGATAATCGAAGAATGATTTGTTGTCACACAGGAACAAATGTCAGCATACTCTCGATCACAATAATGGTCTTATCCAGTACAGGTCTGGTATTCAGCAGTCAACTTTAAATCAGATGGAATGAGTAATAGGTTTGTATCAGAAAGATAATTTGCGCCTTGACATTTGAATTTTTACCATAAAGAGATATATTATAGTATCAATTTATATCAGAACTAGCAGAATATGAGAATATGAATTCACTTAAAGTCAAGCTGCTGCTTAAATTGAGAGGTAGTGTTAGACCATTCACGCCAAAACAAATGGCAGCCGATGCGAATATTGCTATTAAATAGGGTAGATATCAAAATATTCTGGATAACTGTGACTCCGCAATTGAACGAACTTATTGATATTAGTTACGAGTTGTTATCAGAATGATTTGCTGATAGCAATTCAAGTCTTTTCAGGTTTCAATAATTCAGATATTTGAACACATTTTATATTACCCGAAGTTTAATTGTGGTATATCAAGTTGGTATCACAATATTAAGCTTCCCGTCCCGGTATTTGGAATTCCTGAAAGTCAGGTAGAAACTGACACTGGTATAAACTGGTATCAGAGTGGTATAAACTGGTATCAATTAAACACAGTATGCAAATGATTTTATGTTGAAAACGTTGCAATGTATTGTTAAGTTACAATGTGTTGAAGCAGATCATTAAGAAACCCTTGTTTAGCAAAGAATATTTTTGCAATCGGTGTTGTTTCTCCCCAGAACGGAAAATCCAATTAATTTAAATAAACAACTTCAGTTTACATATGTTAATTCGTATTTGTGATTTGATTCATTTTGAGAAAAATAGTTGAAAACTCGCTATCCACGCCCATTAGGTACTATAAATAGGAACGATACTAATACTATCTAAACCTATTGATACTCATTCAAGAAAAGTCAACGACAACAAGGAAGAAGTTTCATTTATAATTGTGGGTTGTTGATTA